>WOXC01006134.1:0-347541 GCA_011680675.1 Gymnobelideus leadbeateri
TGGGCGAAGAGAGGGAGGAGCGTACTAAGTAGGAGGCAGGGCGGGCTCGGATGGGTTGTGATGGAGGGCTCAGCGGGCCAATGGCTTGTGGAGGGTGGGTGGCGAGAGACCAATCGGGGCTCCTAGAAGGCGGAGCTTGGAGCCTGTGGGCGAGAGCTGGCCGAGGAGGGGGGCGGGGCGGCGGGTCTCTGTGGCAGTGGGTGCTGGAAGCTGTGGCGGCCCTGCAGCAGGCTCTCCGCCGTGTTTGAACCGGTTCCTGAGCCGGCCTGGAGACACTCCGCCCAGCCTTCCTTGGGTGCTTAGTCCTCCTTGGCCCCCTCTCGGCGGGACCCCCCTACCTCCCCGCCCTTCCCGCCGTGAGGGGGCGGCCCCCACCCAGTCAGCCAGTGTTCAGCCCCGGGCTCGCGTCGGGGCGGCGGCCGCCCGGTGAGGGAAGGAAGCCGGCGCGGGCCTGAGAGGAGGTGGCGACATCGGCGGTGGGCCAGGCCAGGTCGGGCCGGGCCGCGCCTCGGGGCTCTCTCGAGGAGGAGCAGGTGCGTGTCGGCGGAGGCAGCCTTCCAGCCCCCATAGCCTCTGGTCCGCCTCGGGGGAAAGAACTGGGGAGCGCCCCTCCCCCAGGTCCTCCCTCCCCATCTCGCGGGCTCCTTCCGCACCCCCGGAACCTCGGGCTAGAGGGGCGCGAGGCTCTGGGGGAAGGGACCCGTGGCTGGTGGAAGGGAAGCGCAGAGGTGGGGTGGGGATGAACAATGAGCTGGGGGGTGGGGGACACAGCTGCGGGAAGATGGGCATGAATTTAAATTATTTACTTTATCGATCCGGGAGGCCAAATCTTAGCAGATCCCGAGTCTTTGTATTTGAGGACCCCCTCCCAGCCCCCCCACCCCCCAAAGAGCAAGAGCAAATTTCTGAACCTGGGGGAAGAGGGAACCTTATGAGTGTAAAGAGGGTAGATAGGACCTGCCTAGTAATGGTTTGGATTGTGTCTTCCCAGATGCTCCAGATTGTTTTTGTTCTGTATAGAGGTATTTATATTTATACAGACACACACGCTGTCCTCTCTGAATCATTTCAGCGACAATCTCTTTTTAAGGAGAGAGAGCAGTGAAAGTGAAAACCTGAAATACAGCCTAATAAATTCGACTGCTTTTCTTGCCCTTCTTGTGGTCACCTTTACCTCCCTCAACTTCACCCTGCTTAGCCAAGAGAACAGCATCTTACACAGGACTCTCAGGCCTTGGGTTTGGTAGTTTGGCAAAACATATTTGTGGTGCTCCATAAAGGATATTAATAACTTGGCATCTTCTTTTATTTCAGGATGGAGGAGTGTTTTTACCAGGAAGATCAGTGATGGAAGGTGAACAGGACACAGAGTTCGTTTTGAGAGGGTGAATCTTTTCCTATACTTACACCCTGTCTTCAACAACAGCGACCTCAGGGGATCTCTGAGATTGAAAGCTGGAACCTGTGCTCTTGTGTCTATGTGGCTGCATGTTTAGTATGCAGATCCTGCCTCTTTGCTAATGAGAGGGAGAATGGGGACCCAGGGCAGCCCTGTGAAGAGCTATGATTATCTGCTCAAATTCCTGCTGGTAGGAGACAGTGATGTTGGAAAGGGAGAAATCCTGGAGAGCCTTCAAGATGGAGCATCTGAATCCCCCTACGCCTACAGCAATGGTAAGGACTTGGGGAAGAGGGAGGGGAGGATTAGTCAAACTGCACTGCAGTAGTAATTAGGGAGTATAAAAACAGTAAGATAAATTTAGTTTGTGCTCAGGTTACAGCTCCAGATCTTTGCTGTTTATATATGTTTAAACTACTCGATCTTGGCTTAGATTTTTGTTTTGTAGCCATCCAGGAAGCTGCCGCAGCTATTAGGGACTAGAATTAGCTCTTCTTCCTGAGCTGTTTTGTTTTTTTTTAAACCCTTCCTTTCCTAAGGATCAGTTCAAAAGCAAATTCTAATCCAAACTCTGTATCTTGACTCAGTCCTTAAGCATTGAGCTTGGTACACAATAGGTGTTTAATGTATATTAAATTTAATTACAACCTTGCTTTCATCACAGACACTATGTATCTGTATCCCACAATAGACTTTCAATTCAGGAAAATCACTTTTAATTTTAGTGTTGTCTATTCCAAATATGCTAGTAAGGGGTGTAAGCAGGGAATAAATAAAACCATTTGGTTCCTGCTGTGTACCAACTAATGTATAGGGTGTTCCAAAAGACTTTGGGACACCTTGTATAATCAGTTCTCTAAAAGTAGGTCCTGTCTAAAGCTATTATGGCTTTTCTTTTGTACATTAATACAAGCTTAATCCATCTACCTCCTTCGAAATCAAGCTTTATAATGGAAACTGTGACAGACCATTTACTATAGTTTTGAAGACTATAATTAAGAGCTGATAACTGGTATTGCCTTTTCCCTTCATCCTTCACTGTAGTTAAAATGTAACACTATCAAGAAGGGTGTGGGGTCAATTTGCAATCTGTTCCCATTTTTTGTCATTTTAAACTAAGGTCCCACGCCTTGTAGAGAGGTTGAACCTAGAGCAAGCTACATCCTTGAAAATAACAGTTATGAGTTCTACATTTTGCTTTAAGTATTCTTTCGGGTAGCAGAAGGTGAATTTTAAAGTCCCCTATTAAACACCTCTACTGAGCTAACTGCCCACTGGACTTCTAGATTGTATAAAGATGGACTCAAGGGACGTAAGGGGAAAAGAAGAATGGTTAGGAAGATGAGGAATATGAGTGTGTCAGGTGGCATTTCATCTTGTGTCAGTCATCTGATTGTGGCCCAGGTTCTATGGTAGTCCTATTGTCATCCTTTTAGTTAGGGTTATATGACATGATTGTGTCAGGGTGTAGATCTAGTTGTCAGCATGTTGTTGTTGTTGGGTGTGTTTTTGATACATAGGACAGATGGGTACAGTCAGATTGTTCCCATCAGGTGTGAAAATACTTAGTGTTCAGGAAATCGGCCTGCTGTGCCTTGAATAAAAATGCTTCCCATCTTGGTATTTTTAGCACTCTTTTTTTTTTTTTAAACAAGATTTCAGGGCTAGGAAATGTTTGAAATGAAGTGTGGTCCGGTGGAAAGAACATAGAACTTGAAATCAGAGGACATGGGTTAGAATCTTGACTTTAGTAAATTTGGGCAGGTTACTTAATGTCAAGTGGCTGCAGTTTCTCTATTTATAAAGTGAGGAGTTCTGATTTTATGAGCAAATAAATTCAGTAATTGAATCACTGCTTGTCCTCCTTCTCAGTTTAAATATTTAAAAATAACTCAGTGAAACCCAGTTAATATCCTTATTGAAACCCAGAATAAGCAGTAATACCTGGAATTGGATACATTATCCCAATGACCCTGCAATTATGTTGACTTAGCTTATAAGTCAGTATTGAATCTTTCCAAGCACAGTTTTTTTTCGTGTTCTAAAAATACCATTTTATTGAAACATTTTTTACTTTTTCCAGTCTACCTTTTTTCTTATTTTATTTCTTAAGGGTTTGTGGTTTGTTTTTTGTTTTTTGTCAGTCTTTTATGAGCATTAATAGCATTGACTATTTGCTAATTTATTGGCCTTCGAATAACAAATTATATTGCTGCTTCCTCATTTCTAAAATTTTAATAGTCATCAGGGTTTGAGGATTGATTGTACTGGAGCTAAATATCCCTCTTCCTATAGATTCAGTGGAGACTGAAGCAACAGATTTCTTCTGAAGAGTCTCCAGAAAATGTATTCTTAAGCCTAACCTGGAGGAAACACTTTGGAGAATAAGAAGAGAAATAATTATTTTCTGATTAAATCAGCCTAAATTTTTTGTTTTTTAGGTGGGAAGAAGAAGTGTTAGGACTACTGAGAAGTTCCTCAGGAGGCTTAGGAGAGTCCCAACTGGGATCCTTAGTCCATGATATTAACTGCTGATTAATTAAAATGTCAGTTTATGATATACTCTTCATGTTCAAAGATGATGCTGCTGATTCAGACAGTAGGATTTATGCTATGAGTGTTTTTTCCAGTAGTGGCCTATGAAGTGAATGATTTTTTCATTTATTAGACAGGTGTCCAAGGTTATGGGTTTTTTCTGGCCATGGAATAGAGGTGATAGAATCTTAGAAGTATTAGAAACCTAAGAGCTCATACATTCCAACCTAAGCATCTATGTTCCCTGCAACATATTGTTTTTCTAATTAATTTATTCTTTTAGGAATAAGACCCTCAATCCTAACTTCAGTGGCACAATGCTGTAGCCATTGAGCTAACTAGAGCCGACAGAATTTACGATCTCTAGCAATAAGTTTTTTTCAGCCCCTTGAATCATTCAGCCTTCCTCATTTGTCTTTTTTGTTGTAAGCCTAATTGCCACACTTCCTATGAGACTCTAAACTGAAATGTGGAAAGGATCTTGTGTAAAATTTACAGATCTACTCAAAGTAAGGGGAAAAAAAGAGTCAATGTTTTCAGTATTTTCCAACAGGAAAGTTGCCTGTATTGGAAAAGGTAAAAAGATCCTACAGTGTTGCAATGAATTGATGACTGTTTTGTGGACAGGTAACATATGCCGTTCTCTAATGTTGGTCTCCTTGTTGGCACGTAGTAGAAAGGACTGATACAAAAGGTAGTAGAGACAGATCTAAGTCACTTATACTGTGGGCTTTACTGAGCTGAGTTAAAAGGTATAGTATGGTACCACTATTGCCACTGATTAAACAGTTTTTTGGAAATAGGTTAGCTATATTCCAATATTTATATGTAGATCTGTTTTGTATTTTGTTACCTTTTAGCTCTTTGTCTGGAAGCTTGGGAACAATCTAATTCTCAGGGTTCCACTCAAAATGACTGGCTGCCTTTGAGGGAGTTGTACCATACTGGTGTGAATATAGGCCACACCTTTTCTTCAAATTAGGTTTGTAGAAAGCCTGAGAGCCACTTATAATTGATATTTTTCTGTGTATGTATAGTCTTTCAAAGAGATTCTGTGTAGGGGTATAGTCTATATTAAGGCATGGCTTATATTTGGATGAATACAGTATTTTCTAGGATGCTTTCTTATTTCCTTGTTACCTTATTAAGAGTTTCTTGTTTATGTTGCTTTTTCTCCTTTGTCCATTGGCTCAGAAATTGAGTGAGCTGAAAGTTTGTTCAGTGTTATGCTGTATTTCTTTTCCCTCATTGATTGAAAAGAGTTCATATGTTGTAGTGGTAAAATTGTCTAATACTCACAAACAGTATGTGACCCGCAGCGAGTCATTAAATCTCTCCAAGCTTAAGTTAAGTTTTATTATGTATAAAATGTAATAATGCATATGATAGAATCACAACAGGATTGTTTTGAGGCTGAAATGAAATAATATATGTATTTGTATGATTTTTAACCCTTCAAGTGTTTATATTGGGGATCCTAAAAGTCTTAGTGCTGTATTAAGCTATTAAAACTTCACAACAATAGTATGAAACTATTAAAGCTCAACAGTACATTAAGACTTTTGGGACACTCCATATAAATGTCAACTCATTGTTATAGGTTTCTGAACTAAATTTCTTTCAGTTTTTTGACTCTAAGTATCTTTATAGTATATCGTAGTGTGTTGTATTTTCTTAGAAAAAATTATGAAATAGTAGATAATTTTGGAGAAAAGAACCTGAAGTTCCTGCCAAAGAATGTCCAACTTCAAAGCTTTATTCTATGCCCTTGAACACCTGTTGTTTTTTTTTCCTCTCCGTATTGCCATAATTGCCTCACTGCTGCCATCCTTCTATCAGAACACTTAAGAGTGAGCAGGACAAGAAAGCTCAGAATGGGTTTTTAGGTTTCTTCTTTTAGTGTGCAGACATATACTGTGCCCTCCCCCCTAGGGAGCAAAAGGCAACCAGGAAGGTTCCTGACTTCTCTGAAAGGTGTGGCAAACACTCTGTTAAGTGCAATTCTCTCTTTTATTGCAGTCAGATAACTTTATAAATTGAACCTTGTCTAGCTTGTTCATTCAGGCAGGTAGGAATGCAAGCATGTTTTGATCTCTACTGCTTCACAAATGTATGAGTCACTTTGATTATCCTTTTTCGAACTTGAATCAATGACAGTGCAGATAGGGGTCTGGTGTCTAGGTAAAGGACCCAGTTCTGCCCAAATACCCTCAACAGAATAGAATTACTATTCATTCCAGTACTCTACCACTACACACACACCACAAAAGAATGAAAAAGAAAAGAAAACCTGAAAACTTCCCTATTATAGTTTCTGCCTATGGAGCCAGGCTGCTTCAAAGTCCCAGAGGCTGCAGTGACCTTGCCATCTCTAGCCTTGATGCTAAAAGAAGGTAAGTGACTTGTCCAGGGTCACAAACTGTTAGTATCTGAGGTGAAATTCAAACTCAGGTCATCCAGACATCTACCCTCACTGCCTGTATCTCCACCCTGCCAGTCTGAATCTCAAGGAATCTCTGGCTGCAGTCCTACTACAGAGCCTGATCAAAATTCCTGGAAATTTCTTGTCTATACTTTTGTAGTTGTTCCACTTACACTTAATCTTCCACTTCTACTTCTTCCACTACAAGTTGAAGCATTTATAGTTAGGATAGTACTGTGGGAAGAGCTTTAGCTCTAGAATCAGATGGTCTAGATTCAAATCCTACATCTGACGCTATTTCTGTGTCCTTTGGCAAATTACTTAAATTTCCTTGGGCCTCAGTTTTTTTAACAGTAAAATTGAGGGGGATGGGCTATTAGTCTCTCAGGTCCTTTCCAGGCCTAATTCTGTAATATATTGAATTAATTATTAAATACATTAAAGGAATGAATACAAAGAAGCATAAAAAGATCTGTATCAACTGATGCAGAGGTAAACAGCCAAGAAAACAATATTCGAGCTACAGTGTAAATGGAGAGAACAGCTAACCCCCCCCCCAAAAAAAAATAAAAAGTAAATGTAACAAAATTATACAGGTCTAGCAGGATTCGAATAAAGAGATAGGAAAGGACACGCCTAGTTGAGAGGCCCATAGTTGTTATATATTACATATGTTTTCATATTTTTTTCATCTATTGGTCAATTTGCTGATTTTTTTTCCTCTAAAAAATGCTATTATATGGGATGGCTCCTGGGAAGGGAAAGAATACTTGAGATAACTAAGATGACAACAAAAATCTTTATAGCTAATTATTGATTATTGATGAATGCTATTAATATCAATAAAACTATTAATAACTTAATTTGAAAAACATTAAAGGAATCAGGGGATAAGACTAATTCAGATAAACCTACTGTGAAAAAACAGGGAAATTGTAAAGTGACTCATCATCTAAAAACATCAGTGAAAGTAGCAAATAATGTTAAGCAAAGATCAGCAGATTTCTTTTTAATTGAAGGATAAGTATAAGATGTAATAGAATTTAAAAAGCAATATAATAATAGCAGCTCACATATAGCACTTTAAGGTTTGCAAAGTACTTTACATATATTATGCTGGATAAAATAACAGATTTAGAAGATGAAGATTAAACAAATTTATCATGATCTGAGATGACAATAAAAAAAATAAGCTAAACACCAAGGGGCTAATTGGCAGAAATTTTGCAAAGTAGGACTAGATCAGGAAAACACAAGTAGAGAGCATATGCATTCAGTTCTATAAGGGAACGTATGAGTTGCTAGAAATCACCAAGCAAAATTATGTAATGAAGATCATAGAACTTACAGAAGTGGAATTAAGGGTACAGCACTCAAACATCAGTGACACTGAAGACATCAGAAAAGATTGGAACCTAATAAAAACAGTGGCACAGTTTTATACATATTAAATGGTTAAGAATACTTAATAAATACTACAATAAATAGTGGTGATGTCCACATGATAAGCGGAGGTTTTCAGTCCACATTCTCTTAGGACTGAGACTGGTAAAGTAGAAAGCTGCCAGCCAATTCAAAGGTTCCCCTCCCCACTTCATAGTGGAAGAGGGTAGAGGAGTAGACTAATCCTCTTCAGACCACATCTTCTGAAGAGAAAATATATAATAAAAACTACTCTGCCTTGAAAAAGACCTGAAGATTGCTTGTGGAAGTGGGTGCTGGAAAGGTAACAGCTTGTAAATTGTTGTGACATATAGTTTTTTCTGTGTCCTCCCCATGTTTTTTCACAGATAAAATTGAATATAAGCAAACACAATATTTGTGTTACACCCAAATCATTCCCTAATATAAAAATATCTCATTGGAACAAATTGATGTTTTCAAAATAAGTGTTATAACAGAATTGACTATGTTTATCCTGATTCATTGAGATGCAGTGTTAAACTATAGAATTACAAAGAGAAAAAAGCTCCAATTATTGAAAGAAAAATAATAATTTAAATGTTTAAAAAACACTTATTAGAATATCATCAAGACTTTTAAAAAACAATGAAGGAAAAACAAAATTCCACAAAAATGTGCAAAAGTCTTCAAAATATAAACCTTGAGCCCCACATTTCATGGTCTGAAGGCATTACCATGTTGTTTGAAAAGAAAGAGCATCCATAAATGAAGAGATCTCTATATATAATCATTAGGGAAGGGACTCCAGAATTGACTGGATAAGTTTTTAAACAAAAGTACTATTCTTTGAACTTAATATTAAATAACTATACTTTGATTTTTAAATATAATCTTTTTAAGTTGTAATAGAAACAAATTAATTTGATTTACAAAGACCACTTTGGGAAGCAGTTAAGTACAAAGGAAAGGATCCTATGTTTGTGGTCAAGGGAACTTAGTGTATTTGAAAAAGCCAACTATGAAAACTAATAACAAGAGGGGTGGAAGAATAGAAAAGGAATGGTAATGCTGAGTGCAAAACCCCTATTTATAACAAAAAGGGCACTATAACTCAGAGAATTAAAAGATAAAGAGTTTTAAAAAATGGAAATGTAATTTTCTTCATTAATTTAATACTTAGATAAATTTCACTTCCTCCAGGAAACATTAAGAATAGTAAGAAGAAAAGGTCAGGGGCAGATAGGTGGCGCATTGAATAGAGCACCAGCCCAGAAGTCAGGAGGACCTGAGTTCAAATATGTGGCCTCAGACACTTGACACACTTACTAGCTGTGTGACCTTGGGAAAATCACTCAATCCCAATTGCCTTGCCTTCCCCCCCTCAAAAAAAAAAAAAAAAGAGAAAACAAATCAGATTTATAATTTTTTTTAATAATAAATGGCCGGAATTATCTTATTTTAAAAGTTATAGAATGGACCTTGAAACCCATCATTCAGTTGGTTACAACAATTATTTCCAAACTTTGTTTCCAAAAAACTCATGCTTCCCCATTTTTCATAAAAACAACACAAATACATATAAAATTTTCTTACCTTGCATCTCATTCAAATACAGTTATAAATTTGTTACCATTTTGTACTACGTAGAACACCAGACCTGGAGTCAAGAAGACCCAAGTTTAGACTGGGCCTCAGACACTAGCTGTGTGACCTTAGGCAAGTCACTTAACCATGTTTGCCTCATTTTCTCATCTGGAAAATGAGCTGGGGGAGGGAATGGCAAATCACTCCAGTATCTTTTCCAAGAAAACCCCAAATGGGACCAACAAAGAATTGGACATGATTGAAAATGACTTAACAATAGCGATTATTTTTACTATCACTAGCTTCCCAGCCCCCTCATACTACTCCATCCCGTACCAAAAAATCCCATTCCTTACAATAAATACAGTCAAACAAAACAAATCTGCTCCTTGACTATGTCTGAAAACTTATCTGATTCACCTCTGATTCGTTACTTCTCTGCTGAGAGGTTGATAGTATGAATCAGTATTCTAGACTTGTGAATGTCCTTTTCATTGTTAATAATTCTTGTCTCCTACAGTTTTATTTTACAGTGTTGTGGTCATTGTAAAAATTGTTCTACTGGTTCTACTCACCTGACCCTGCATCAGTTCATGTACAGTTTTGGGGTTTCTCTGAATTTATCCCATTCATCATTTCTCATTGTGAGAAGCCATTACATTAATGTACATTTTTTTAACCACTTCATAATTGATGAATACCCACTTTGTTCCTAGTTTGCTGTGACAAAAAAAATGGTGCTCTAAATATTTTGGCACAACTGTTTATTGATCTATTTTTTATAATTTTTATCCATAACCTTAAAAACTTCATTATATATGTGTTGAGAGAGCTTGATTTTTGTTGCAAAGTTTTTGAAAACATCACATCAGTGATTACTACTTCCAATTTTTTTTTTGAGCATTAATTGAAATAAGTAATTTTACCTTTATGAGCTGTAGGAAAAACTCCATTTCATAGTTTATTCCCTTCCCAAACTTGACCTTTTTGTTAATCAGTTCAGTGTTTCACCGTGCTAATGTTTTTAAGAATTTTTTTAAGAATTCATATAGCCATCAGTAAACACAATTGTTTATACACAAAAAAGAATTTAAAATATTGCATATGAATTGTCTCTTTATGAACTTTCTTCTGCTGCTTAAGCTATCACTTTTGTATTCACTTACACTACTTTCTTCTGTTCCCAGCTGATTTTCTCTTCAAAACAGTTATTTAGTCATCATAAAGAGATGTTATTACGCTTAAAATTAGGGACAATAAAATATTTAAGACATAATTTTAAAAATGGTTTTTATTTGTGTCTCTTGTTTTTTTATTACCTACATTTCCCATTTTATTACTCTCCTTTCCCCTCCCAGAAAGCCATTCCTTATAAATAATGAATAAAGAAAAGTAGGAAGAAAGAAAAAAAAAGTTCCATAAAACTAGTCAGCATATCAAGAGCTTTATATCATGTGCAGTATTCCACACCCCCAAGGACTAAAGAAACAACCCAAAGAAAAGTAAATTAAAGATTATAAAATTAAACAGAAATAAATAGAAGAGAAAATGAAAGAATTTAATTTCATTAAAAGCAAGAACTTTTTAATGACTGATAAAATTGACAAACTAATAGAAAGCTTAGTTAAAGAAGGAGATGGCAAAATAATAAAATTACAAATGAAAAAGGATCAAACTTAGCCATGGAATACTACATATAGTGATCTACTAGCTGAAAAAATATAATTTCAAATAAATTAAGAACAGAAAATTCATAGTTTAAAGGACTAATATTGGAAGAGGAAATAAGATAACTCATCAATGAGTTAGTTACTCCACACAAAAATAAACCTGCCCGTTTCAGAATTACAGGTAAATTCTTTCAAAACTTCTAACAAGTAATTTTTAGGGTCATCAGATTGTTTTTGAATGTAGAGATATATAGAACAGTCTCCTATACCTTCTATGAGGAAAACATAATGTTCATTTTTAAAGCCTTAGCAAAGATATAACTAAAAAGAAAAAAAAAGAATTATAGATGAATTTTCCTAATGTTGTTTTGACTGGACCTATGATTTCATTAGTGTGAGGGGCTTCTGGTGTGGAATCTCCTCCCATGAGTATAGATCTTCAACTCCTTTGTTATTATAGTCTTACAGAGTTACCTTGGAGGCACTGGCACTGAGAGGTTAATTGACTTGCCTATGGTCACATAGATGCTACGTGTGTATGTCAGGCAAGACTTGAACCTAGGTGTTTATGACTCCAGGGCTAATTATAATTCTTTCTTCAGTATGCCATACTGCCTCACTTTAGTGAATGGAAAAATACTAAACACAACATTAACTCACAGCATGCATTTATGCTTGGAAAACTTTTTTATTGTGACCAAGAAGGCTTATGTAAGTTTATTCAGTATCAGAAAAACCACCAATATAATAAAACATAAAGCTGTTCAAAGTAGTAGATACAGAAAAGGCCATTGATAAAATCCAAAATGCATTCATAGGTGGTAAGCAATCAGATACAGGTTATAGGAGAATTATAACCAATGGAGTGAACGAGAAAGAACGAACAAAACAAAACACAAGAGAGAGCAAATAGTTTGCTTCAAACTGCATTCAGACTCTGTAGTTCTTTCTCTAGTTCCCTTTCTGTCATGAGTCTTTTGGAGTTGTCTTATAACCTTGCATTGCTGAGAAGAGCCTGGTCTGTCAAAGTTGGTCATCGCAGATATGATGTGTCCAAAATTGTGTACAAAGTTCTCCTGGTTCTTCTCTCCTCACTCAGGATCAGTTTATATAAGTCTCTCCAGGTTATTATGAAATCCGTCTGCTCCTCATTTCTTATAGCACAGTAGTATTCCATTGCATTCATATACCACAACTTGTTTAGCCATTCCCCAATGTGTGAGCAAAGCCCTTGATTTCTAATTCTTTGCCACTGCAAAAAGCTGACATATATCAGCTTTTTGGAGGGCAATTGGGGTTAAGTGACTTGCCCAAGGTCACACAGCTAGTTAAGTGTTATGTGTCCGAGGTTGGATTTTTAACTTGGGTCCTCCTTACTCCAGGACTGGTGCTTTATTCCACTCACTGCACCACCTAGCTGCCCAAAGCTGCTATAAATATTTTTGTACATACCAGTCTTCCTTCCACTTGTATGATCTCTGTGGGATGCAGCCCTAGAAGTGGTATTGCTGGGTCAAAGGGTATGCACATTTTTATAGCCCTTTGGGCATAGTTGCAAATTGCTCTCCAGAATGGTTGGATCAGTTCACAACGCTGCTAGCAATGCATTAGTGTTCCAATTTTCCCACATCTTCTCCAGCATTTATCATTTTCCTGTTTTGTCATGTTAGCCAATCTGGTAAGACGTGATACCTCAGAGTTGTTTTATATCTCTCACTTTGCCTCCAAGGTTCCTTCTAAAACTTATAGTGAGGTTGGAGGATAGAAAAATTGTGTCCCAGAAGCACAGTGCCTGGCACATAGTAAGTTCTTGATAAATGCTTGTTTGTTTGCCTGTTTTTCATTGCTTAAGCATTCTTCATTGGATGAAGTTGAGTGTTTAAGGACAAATTCTAATTTTTACAAAGTTGATCAGATGTTTGATTCTCAAGTATTTATGTAGCAGATCCAGTTCTTAATGATAACTCTAATATGATTAGTGCATAGCTATTGAATTTGTAAAGAGCTCTACAGTTGCAGAAAAACGATGTTACCTGGTTTCATTTTGCTTAGATTTTATCACTGCCTCAGTCATTGACTTGTTGAATATCCTTGGTTGATGCAGTTGACTTCAGGTTACATTGAAGGCAATGTACCTTGGTTTCTTAATCTTTAAAACTGCCATTATGGAAGCAAGGAAAATAAGTACCAACCCACATACCCAAAGCCAGGAAGAAATAGTGGGCTCTCTCCTTTTTTCTCTTTTGTGGGAATTAATGCCTGTGAGTGAACTGATTTGCTCTAACAAGACATTTATGCCCTCTTAGCTTAGTGAATTGGTATGCGTCAGAAGTTCAGATGGGTAAAGCAGTAGAAGATGACTACATTTACTATTGTGAACAAGGTTAATGCACATTTTGTGGTGTGAATAGAACTTTTATGACTTGACAGTGTTTAAGAATGTGAGGACAAATAATGGTATACTAGTTGAACCTCACCTACAGCAATTTTGGAAATTCTGCAGAATATATAAATTGATCTTCATTTTTTTTCTTTTCCTGAACCAACTCATATCTTTGAAGACGTCTTTCTCAATAAACTATGTTTGGTACTGATCACTCAGTCACACTAGCTACTCCTTTGCCACAACAGTTTATGTCTTTATAGCCATAATTCATTGTGCATCTTTTCTTATAATGTAATTTCATTTGTGGTTTCTATTTGGGTTTGTTTTGTTTTTCTTCCACTAGATTATAAACTCAGTAAGGACAGATGGGAGTCTTTTTCCTTGATCAACTAGTCCACATCTAAAACAAGTTTTAAGCATCTGAATGCCTAATTAAGTATTTGTCATTGACTGACATTTTACTAGACGTACAAGTGTTTATCCTTAGTAACCAGTTTAGAGCTGTAAAGAAGTATAATGATCTTGTTTTCTTTGGTGTTTGTAACTCAGAAGACAGTCTTCTTAGAGCCATTTTTTAACTTAACAGTGCTATCTACTCATTTCTTACTGATATATTCCAATCCATCTTTGATAATTCTTATAAAGAAACAATATATTCAGTTAGCCAATAATATATTAACTCTTTATAATGCCTTTCCTCTCATAGCTTGCACTTTAGTCAGTCTGCATGTTATGATGGCAATAGCCTCTTAACTGATCTCATTGCCCCTAGTCTCTCTTCACAATCCATAATTACTGTTAGACCAATAATAGAATATTAGATCTGGAAGGAACCCTAAAAGTAATCTAATTTAGCATCTCCTTCAAAATGAAAAATCCTTCTACAACATCCCTGAGGGATGGTTGTCTAGTCTTTGATTGAACATTTAATTTTACATGTAGTGAAAGAGCTGAATTGAGAATCAGAAGCTTTCCCAGACCTTACTTACTCAATAACTATTCAAGAAGATCCTGAACTTCAGCACGGATGGTATAATTCTTTAGATTTTTGCCTAAACAAGATTCTCCATTTAATTGTTATTTTAAATTTTATGGCTTGTTAGATCATAGGGTCATAGATTTAGAACTGGAAGAAGGGCTTCCAAACAATTTATGTTACAAATGAGAAAACAAGTTTAGTGACAAATGATAGGCAGATTTAAAAAAAAAATACTAAGTCATCTATCTATCTTGATAGATAAAGGGAATTTGATATCTTCTTGGGTGGTGGGTTTGTTTTTTTTAACATAGAGGTTTTTGTATTCATTTCAGATTGCCTATCAGGTGACCTAGGAAGTAGATGTATATGCCAGTCTCAGGGTCATTCCATTTCTTTTTTCCTTTTTCCGCTTCTCATGGACCCATGTCTCATAGCTTCTGAATCCCTTTTTTACCCCAATTTTCCACTATGCTTCTGTCAGATAATCTTCATATAGTTAAAACTTCCTAGGTCAAGGTCAACCATTTGTACCAGCAAACTTTCTCATTTCACTTGCTTTGGAATTAATTTATTATTGTTTATGATTAATTTATGTCTCTGTGATTTTCTATAACAACAAATATTGGATCTGGCATCTCCCCTACCCCAAAAGAGGGACAACAACTAATATGCTGAACAGACTTATATAACTATATGCTTCTGTGGCACTTACAATTTATAAAATTGCATGGTACAGGTAATGTGTTTTTATATTTATTATCTCATTTGTTCTTCTCTGTCATTATGAGGAGGGAACTGGAAGGAATCTTAGAAATTAATTAGTCTAGGCTCTTCATTTTGTATCAGTTATCGTATTGTGCTTATACAATGATTCTTTTGACCACTGAAGTGTGTTAAGATTATCTGCCCCTGTAATACAGTGTTTAAACATTTACTGTGTGCCAGACACTGGAGTTACAAATATAAGCAAGCAAGCAAGGATGGTCTCTGCCCACAAAGGGCTTACATCTTAATAAGGGAAGAGAACACTGAAAGGGGAACTGAAAAGGGAGTAGGTTTGGGGGAACTGAGTTTACCTGAACAGGGGGCATAAGGAGGAAACTAAAGGAAATTGCTTGGAAGTTTTGCCCCCTCCCCTAACAAAATAAGACACAAAGCTCATATAACAGAGCTATGGGAGCCAAAGGTAGGTATAAATTTGCTGTGAGTTATAAATGGTCTAGACCAGGGGTAGGGAACTCAAGGCCACGTATGACCTTATAGGTTCTTGGGTGCGACCTTTTGACTGAATCCAAGTTTTACAGAACAAATCCTCTTATTAAGGGGATTTGTTCTGTGAAGTTTGGATTTAGTTGAAGGGCGACACTTGAGGACGTAGAGGGCCATATGTGGCCTTGAGATTGCAGGTTTTCCACCCCAGTCTAGACTGCTATGCTTTTTGAGATAACTATTGTAGCAGAATTTTGGTGTTCATGTGACCTACATGGAGTGTTTACCTCTTGGTCCAGCTAGCTACTTGATCATTTCCGGATTTATTCTCATCATTCCAAGTTCTGGCTTAACCCAAGGGTATATTTGGTTTTTTCCTTATTAAGTTATATTAAAATTGCAACCTCTTATGTATTAATTGGCTCTTAGCCTCTACTACAGTTTATTAAACATTATTTATATTACTTAAGTTGTAGAAACTCTTCCCATTAGCAGTTACTCATTTCTGTTTATCAAGCCTTTTAATGTTATTTGCCATGCAACTTATTATAAGTAATAATTACACAAAGACAAAAATATTTTTGATGGTTTTAGTTATGAAAAAGATCATAGCCAGAGTCAGTGTTAGTCTTAACTTCTCCTTACTTCTGGAACGTAGTGCTACCATTCACCTGTCAAAAATTTCAACCAGTCCCTCAAAAATCCTCTTATTTATTTCCAAAACAAGGATTAAACTCAATTCTTTCAGGAAATATGGAGAGAAAACCTCAGTTCTCTTTGTCCTTTCATAGACACTCTCCACGAATGGCTGGTAACCCTCCAGAAATCATAGTCAGCACTCTTCAATCTACTTATTGACTCCTCAGAAAAATTCTCTTTATCATATTTCTTCACAAGATAAAGACTTAAAACATTTATCCAAGATTTCTACAGACTCTCTCTGCCTTCTCAGTTTCTCTCAAGCCACCACTTAACCATCTCACCAGAATAACAATTAAACCCAGTCTTTTTACAGATTGAGTAAAAATTTCAACTCCTTAAATTCTTTATAGATCAAAGTTAAAACTTATATGCTCCCTTCTAATTTCTCAAGGAATGGCATTTAAATTATCACTATTCAAGACTCTAAAGCCTATTAAAGAAGCAGATGTGTGTGTGTGTATTTGCTTTTAATACTTTGTCACCTCCTTCAGTGTTGGCTAATATTTCTTGCTGTTGTTAGGGTCTACTTTTAGCAGTCTCACTCCTCTCTAATTTGCTGCTTTTATTCTGCAGTGAGTTAGAAACAAGACAACCATATTTGTTAGAACTGTTTAAAATAAGAGTGAGTAGGTCTCTTAAGTCAGGGTCTGAAGGACTTTGCTTTGTGAGTAACAAACTTAAAATTTAATATGTGAACTTTTGGAAAGTTACTCAGAGGCATTTTTTGTTTGCTTCTTGGTTTCTGTTGTGTTCTGGATAAGTGAAATGTTACTATAATTTAGTACTTTAATATTTACGTTATCTCATTAGTGCAGGCTACAACCAATAGGAAGCATTGTGGTATAGAGGAAAGCACACCAAGCAGGAGTCTGAGCACTTGGGTTCAAAACACGCCTCTAACACTGATTATTTGTGTGACTAAGTTACTTGACCTCTCTGGGCCTCTATTTCTTCATCTGTAAAACGAGGGGGGTGGGCTATTCTCAATCTGTGAGCTATGCTCGTTTTCATCCTATTCATTTTCTTGGACAGATCCTCAAAAGAGAACCTGCCCAACATTCTGGATGTCTTCTTACATTTTGTGGAGACATACTGGCTCTCTGTCTCTTATCCTTCACTCTCACATCACTGGCTTACCTTCTTTTCTGGTCATATATTTCCTTAATGATATTTCATGTCATTTCTTGAGCATAGGTTATTATTAGAAATATACTGCAGCCTGTTCCTTCCCCTACCCACACAAACCTTCCATTGCTCTTTTTAGTTAGCAGAATTTTTGATTCCTTGGAGATTGTGGTATATTCCAGGTTTCTCAATGATATATAATCTGGCCAGAGAACATTTGTATTGTAAAGATGTCTGGCCAAACCAGAGATCTTTGGGAAGTGATTCTATTAGATAAAGGAAGCCCAAAGCTTCTCAGCCTGGGGAGAAGATGAAACCATGTCTGGGGCCATATCTTAGGATGACCTAATAAATAGGAGAACTTCAGCAAAAGAGCAGCCAGGGTGTTGAAATGTTGAGACCATGCCACATGAATTTTTGTTGAAGGATCTAGGGATGTTTAGCCTGAAGAAGAGAAGACTTAGGAAAACACAGTGGGGTTGTCCTCGAACATTTATTTGAAGGAATAGAAATGGATCAGATTGTTTCTGTTGAATTCCACAGGACAGAATAAGGAAACAGTGGGTGGAAGGTACAGAGGGGCCAGGCAGATTTTGTGTTCATATCCATAATCTAAGAATTAGAACTACCCAAAGGCAGAATGGGCTACCTTGGGAGGTAATGGCCTCTCTGTTATTGGATCCTTTAGCAAAAGCTGGATGAACCTTTCTGGGATATGTTATAATTAGGATTTTTGTTGGGATATGAGATGGGGACTACCTGTCTTCTGAAGTCTTCCAGTCTGTAATTCTGTGAACCATGTCTAGTATGGGTAGCTCTTGAATTTAGAGTGAGTGGATTACATAATATTCTTTGAAAAACTTCTTTAAGACTCACTGTATTGGTGTTGTTTTTGCCTTGACCTCTTTACTACTTTTTAAAAAAATATTTAAATTGTATTTTTCAACATTCATTTTCACAAGATTTTGAGTTTCAAATTTTCTCCCCTCTCTACCCTACCCCCTACTCCAAGATGGTAGACATACTGATTAACTCTTCCCCAAGTCTTCCCTCTCTTCTATCTTTCCCATTCTCTGCCCCCCCCCCGCCCCCCGCTTACTCATACTTTCTTGTAGGGCAAGATGGATTTTTATACCCCATTGCTTGTTTATCTTATTTCCCAGTTGCATGTAGAAAAAATTTTTTTAACATTTGTTTTTAAAACTTTGAGTTCCCGGGGCGGCTAGGTGGCGCAGCGAGTAGAGTAGAGCGCCAGCCCTGGAGTCAGAAGGCTGAGTTCGGATCCGGCCTCAGACACTTAACACATACAAAAACCTAGCTGTGTGACCTTGGGCAAGTTACTTAACCCCAATTGCCCTCCAAAAAGCAAAACAACAACAATAACAAAAACCCAAAACTTTGAGTTCCAGATTCTCTCCCTTCTTCCCTCCTCACCCATCCCCATTGAGAAAGTAAGATATTCAATATCAGATATACATTTGTAGTTATGTAAAACATTTCCATAGTAGTTATAATGTGAAAGACTAACTATATTTCTATACATCCTATCCCACCCCCCCATTTATTCTGTTTTCTACTTTGACCCTGTCCCTTTTCAAAAGTGTTTGCTTCTGACTACCCCTTCCCCAATCTGCCTTCCCTTTTATCATCTCCCTCTTCTGCCCTTTCCCCCTATTTTCCTATACAATAAGATACCCAGTTGAGTATGTATTCCTTCCTTACACCAAATACAATGAGAGTAAGGTTGATTCATTCCCTTTCACCTCCCTTCTCTTTTCCTACATTGTGACAGTGTTCTCTTGCCTCTTTTTTATGAAATAATGAGAATAAGGTTGACTCATTCCCTTTTGCCTTCCTGTTCTTCCCCTCCATTGTAAGAGTTTTCCCTTGCCTCTTTTATATGAGATAATTTACCCCATTCTGTCTCTCCCCATCTCCTCTCATTATATTCCTCTCTCACCTTTCAATTTTACCTTTTAAGTATTATCCCTTCCTATTCAATTGGTCCTGTGCCCTCTGTCTGTGTATACCTTTACACATATATATACACACTCACATATGTATTCATATGCCCATATGTCCTCCTATATAGATATATATGTATGTATACATATACATACATACATACATACGTATGCACACACACATACACACTTCTATTCCCTTCAACTATTCTCGTACTGAGAAAAGTTTCAAATTTTCCATGTAGGAATTTGTAAGTTACAAATTTTCCATGTAGGAATGTAAATAGTTTGACTTTGATAAGTTCCTTATGATTTCTTTTCCCTGTTTACCTTCTCATGCTTCTCTTGCTTCTTGTATTTGAATGTCAGATTTTCTATTCAGCTCTGGTTTTTTCATCAAGAATGCTTGAAAGTTCTCTATTTCATTGAATGACCATATTTTCCCCGATACATGATACTCAGTTTTGCTGGGTAGGTGATTCTTGGTTTTAATCCCAGCTTCTTTGACCTCTGGAATATCATATTCCAAATCATTTGATCCCTTCTTGTAAAAGCTGCCAGATCCTGTGTTATCCTGATTGTGTTTCCACAATATTAAAATTGTTTTTTTCTGGGGTGGCTAGGTGGTGCAGTGAATAGAGCACCGGCCCTGGAGTCAGAAGGACCTGAGTTCAGATCCGGCCTCAGACACTTAACACACACAAACAAAAACCTAGCCTTGTAACCTTGGGCAAGTTACTTAACCCCAATTGCCCTCCAAAAAGCAAAAAAAAAAAAAATTGTTTTTTTTCTTGGGGCGGCTAGGTGGCACAGTGAATAGAGCACAGCCCTGGAGTCAGGAGGACTTGAGTTCAAATCTGGCCTCAGACACTTAACACAAAAAGTAGCTGTGTGACCTTGGGCAAGTCACTTAACCCCAAATGCCCTCCAAAAAGCAAAAACTGTTTTTTCTTGGCTGCTTGTAATATTTTTTCCTTGATCTGGGAATTCTGGAACCTGGCTATAATACTCCTAGGAGTTTTCTTTTTGGGATCTTTTTCAAGAGGTGATCAGTGACTTCTTTCAACCTCTATTTTGCCCTCTGGTTCTAAAACATCAGGGCAATTTTTCTTGAGAATTTCTTGAAGGATGATTTCTAGGTTCTTTTTTTGATCATGGCTTTCAGGTAATCCAATAATTTTTAAATTGTCTCTCCTGGATCTATTTTCCAGGTCAGTGGTTTTTCCCATGAGATATTTCACATTGCCTTCTATTTTTTCATTTGTTTGGATCTGTTTAATAGCATCTTGATTTCTCATAAAGTCACTAGCTTCCATTTGCTCCAATCTAATTCTGAAAGAATTATTCTCTTCAGTGAGCTTTTGAGATTCTTTTTCCATCAGGCAAATTTGGCTTTTTAAGGCATTGTTATCATTGGCTTTTTGAACATCTTTTGCCATTTGAGTTAGTCTATTTTTTTTTATATTGACTTCTTTTTTTTATTTAAACAAATGCTTTATTAACTTCTGTTTTACATCATTCATTTCCACCAGATTTTGAGTTACAATCATTTTCCCCCCTCTGTTTTTCCCCTACCCACCCTCCCAGAACAGCAGTCCCACAAGACATCGCTTCCTCCAATCTGCTCTCTCCCCCCAATCTGCTCTCTCCCCTATCCTCTCCCACACCCCCTTCGACCTCTCCATTAGAGGAAGGTGAATCTTTGTGTCCCAATGCCTGCACATCTTATCTCCCAATTACAAGCAAAAGAGTATTAATAATAGTATTTATATATATTTGAAACATTTAATCTTAAGACCTCGAATTTCAGATCCATTTCCTTCCTCCCTTGTCACCCATTCCCTCTGGGGAGATAAGTAATTCAGTATATGTTGTACATGTCTAGCTATGCAAAACATTATCATAGTAGATATATTGTACAAGGCTGCTTATAATTCCCTCCCCCTCATCCCACCCCCCACCTGGTCCATTCCCCACTTGATCCTGTCCCTCTTCCATAGTGGGTACCTCCAACCTCCCCTCCCCCCAAGGATGCCCTCCCATCCATCATCCCTCCTCTCATCTCCCTTCCCCCCATTCTGCTGTAGGTTGAGATGTCCCACCTAGTATGTATGTCATTCTCTCCCTGAACCAAATTCAATGAGAATGTGGTTTCACCTTTTTGCCTTCCTATTTTTCCCTTCCCCTGCAACCACTTCCCCCTGCTTCCTCTACATGAGATAGTTTACCCCACCCTGTCTCTCCCCATCTCCTCCTACCACTTTCCTCTCTCACCTCACAAATTCACCCCTTGAGTATCCTCCCTTCCCAACAAATTCAACGTATAGCCTCTATCCATATATAACTGTAACCATATAAACACACATTCGCATATGTATTCACATGACCATATACCCTTCTTCCATTATTTTCATAGTGAGAAAGATTTCCTCAGTCACAGTTATTGTTTTTCCATATAGGAATGTAAATAGTTCAACTTTGATAAGTTCCTTTTGATTTCTTTTCCCTGATTACCTTCTCAGGAATCTCTTGCTTCTTGCATCTGGATGTCAAATTTTCTATTCAATTCTGGTTTTTTCCTCAAGAATGCTTGAAAGTCCTCTATTCCACTGAATGACCATATTTTCCCCTGAAACAAAATACTCAGTTTTGCTGGGTAGGTGACCCTTGGGTTCATTCCCAGCTCTTTTGCCCTCTGGAATATCATATTCCATGTCCTTCGATCCCTCAGTGTAGAAGCTGCCAGGTCCTGGGCTATTCTGATTGTGTTTCCACAATATTGAAATTGTTTCTTCCTGGCTGCTTGTAGTATTTGAGTTAGTCTATTTTTTAAGGTGTTATTTTCTTCAGTCAGGTTGTTGACTCTCTTTTCATGATTTTCTTGCATCATTCTCATTTCTCTTCCCAATTTTTTCTCCACTTCTCTTATTTGGTTTTCAAAATCCTTCTTAAGCTCCTCTATGGCCTGTAACCAGTTCATATTTTTCTTGGAAGCGTTTGGTGCAGGAGTTCTGACTTTGCTGTCTTCTTCCCATTTCATGCTTTGATCCTTTTTGTCCCCAAAAAAGGAATCTGTAGTAGGATTTCTGTGCTCGCTTTGCTTGCTTATGTTGCTACTCACTTACTTGACTTTTGAGCTTTTTGCCACCTTAGAACTCTCCTTCCAGAGAGGAGAGTTTTGTCCCAAATTACTTGGGTTTTCTCAGCTGCTGAAGCTATTAGTTGGGTGCCCTCTCAAAAGCCTCCACTGGCTCTGGCACACTGGTCATGTACCCCAGGGCCTCCACCCTAGACAGCAATCCAGATCCAAGCAGGTTAAAGCAAGAGTGATTGTCCCTCAGACTGGTCGCTTGGTCCCCCTACAATCTGCAGGCCAGGAGCTCTGAAGCAGTCACACAGCTGCGACTGCTGTGCCTTAGCCACTTCTTCCTCTGGGGGAAGAGTCCAGACCGCACTCCTGGACCCCCTGTTCCCACAAAGTCCACACTTAACTCTCACTTTGTCTTTTGCATTTATGGGTTGATAATTCAGGAAACTGCCACAGCTGCTGGTGAACCACTCTTCCCAAGTCCCTCCATCCGGGGTTGGTTGTGGCTACCCTGAGGCTAAAACCCATGGACTCACTCGGGGCTGGGCTCTGCTTCCAGTGTGCTGTTCTGGCCCCTTCCTGCTAGCCTCCCAGGCTGTCTTCAGTGGGAGGTTGGTTTCTCTCTGTTACTCTGTGGGTTCTGTAGCCCTAAAGTTTGTTTAGAGTCATTTTTTATAGGTAGTTGAGGTGGTTATGGAGGGGGCATATGGAGTTTTCCTGCTTCTGTGCTGCCATCTTGCCTCCACCCCCTAGTCTATTTTGTAAGATGTTATTATCTTCAGTATATTTGGGTGGGGATCTCCTTTAGCAAGCTGTTGACTCGTTTTTCATGATTTTCTTGCATCACTCTCATTTCTCTTCTCAATTTTTCTTCTATTTCTCTTACTTGATTTTCAAAATCTTTCTTGAGTTTCTCCATGGCCTGTGACCAGTTCATATTTTTCTTGGAGATTTTTGATGCAGGAGTTTTGACTTTGTTGTCTTCTTCTGGTTCTATGTTTTGGTCTTCTTTGTCCCCCAAAAAAGAATCTATAGTCTGATTTCTCTTCGTCTGTTTGCTTATTTTGCCAGCCAATTACTTGACTTGTGAACTCTTTGCCGTGGTAGAACTCTACTTCCAGAGTGGAGAGTGCTGTGTCCTAAATTTCTGGGGTTTTGTGCAGCTGTTGTCAGAGCTACTTCTAGGCACCTGCCTCAGAACTTTGAGGAGGATTCCTTCTCCACAACCTCCACACAGGCTCTTCCATGCTAGTGCTCCTCCTCACCCCAGGGCCACCACCCAAGAGTGTTACCCAGATTTAAGCAGGGCAAAGAAAGAGAACCCTGCCTCAGTACCAGCAAAGAGATTCCTACAATTTCCCTCTGATCAGCTGCTTGGTCACCCCACCATCTGTGGGCCTGGAGCTCAGGAAGCAGCCATCCTGCTGCACAGCCTCAGCCACACTGAGGGTAGATGCTAGACCACACTCTTCTCTCACCCAGGTCCAACAGAGTTTCCCCAGTGACCTTTTACTTTCTCTTTGGAGTTTACGAGTTGAGAAGTCTGGAAACTGCCACAGCTGCCAGTGATTCAGCCCCCTGAGGTCTGTTCCAACTGGTCTGTGCTGGTGTGGCTCATGCAGCACCCTGCTTTACTACTTTTACAAGAAAGAGTTCAATTTGAGGGAGATGGAAAGCAGGAAGCCTGTGTCTAAGAATTATTATGATATAAAGCCAAAAAATACCACAAAAGTTTTTTTTTTTTCCAGAAACAGTTCAAAATCTTGTCAGATTTCCTATTTTCATTGCAGTAATGTTATAATTAGGGATTATGTTTCTGACCATGGTTCCCTTTTCCAGAAATGACTACAAAGTCTATATTAAATTAGCTAATTGAACAATTAAAAATAATATGTAATATGTGCGCCCAAGTATACTGTCTAGCTATCATAAAGTACGTGTAAATCAGACAAACGGGACAATAACTAATCAGTAGATTTAAGATATCCCTAGGAGGGGGGATATGCCAGTTGGGTGCATCTCTCTAATGACAATGACAAAGATCACTGCAGACTTCCAGGGAGTTAAATGATAGTGGCAGAGCAAGCAGTCTTTTGTTGTGAAAGAGCCTTTGTGACTGATGAAATAGCCTACTACACTCTAGGAAATGAATTGTGCCTGAGATTTGGGAGCCATAATGACTCCTGGGAAAGAAGCTATATAGAGTAAGGAAATGCTTTCTGAGGTCTAGAAAGCTAAGGGCTTACTTGCCTAGAGCATGTCAAGAAACAGTACACTCTATGAAATAGTTTGCACACTTCCTTTTATAAAAATCATAGGTAAAAACATGTTATATGCTCAGCAGAGTGCTTTGTGAACCTCTTTAAGTTTTGGATTATCTGTATTGGTTATGTATTCTCTTTGGCAGAGTGCAAAATTATGATATAGCCACCATCACACCTCTTAGGAGGCTCTAACTCCTCATTTTCAGATGAAGAAATTAAGGCCCAAGAATTTAACAGAAAAAGATGATTGTATGTGAAACCTATGAGTCTTATGTACAGTTTCTTTTTAAAAAATAAATAACCTCAATTCAGCATGTTTTAAAACTGTTGTAATTCCCCTCAAAACTCCCTTTGCACTCTTCTATGTGTTTTCTTTACACGTTCCATTGACATTATCTTCCCTTTTTTTTTTTGAGTTACTATCATTTACCCTTTCTTTTTATTTTCCCTTTCTTCTTTCCACAGGGGCTTTCCCCCTCCCCCTCCCAAATACTCCTTACTTTGCAACAAGTTTGAATACTTAAGTAAAATAAATCACCTCTTTGGTTCTTTGGAATTGTGACTGTTCATTTCATTGACCAGAAGTCTTTCATAATTGTTTCTTGTTCTACTGTTGTTATTACTGTATAAATTGTTCTCCTGGTTCATCAGTTTATATGTCTTCTATAATTCCTTACATAATTCCTCATAGTATAATAATATTCCATTACCCTCATACCATAATTTGTTCAGCTGTTTTGGAGGAGGTGGGCACCCACTTAATTAGCATCCAGTTATTTGCCACTGCAAAAAAATTCTGCTGGGGAGGTAAAAGAAAGTTAGTGGGAAAGGGGAGGTAAGAAGGATAGGAAATCAAGTAAGTAAAGCTCCAGTAGCTCTCTTTTGGTGCCCTGGTAATTGATTTGTAGTCATTCTTTTTCAAGCTTATTCCTTTAAAGAGTGAGAAATAGCTCTGAGTTAATTGTATATGGCATTTTTTAGCCCTTTCTTTCCTAAATTAATTTATCAACAAGATGTTTTAGGCATTTGAATTTTGGAAGTTATTGAGCCCACCTAGGGATCTTTGCAAGTTTGTATTTCTAAATTAGAGTCTCGTATTTAAGTGTAGTCCACCACTGAAAATTATATGATGAACACAGAGACATTAGGTGAAACATGACTACTTAATAAAGACTTATAGTTATGAATACAGAATTGAAAGAGAACTTAGAAGTCATCCAGTCCAACTACCTTATATTATAAATGAGAAAACTGAACTGCAGAGAAATTAAGAGACTTGTCCAAAGTAATGTGGCAGAGCCAGAATTAGAATGCAAATAATTTAATTCTAAACTTGGCACTCTTTCAAGTATACCATGCTGCCTCTCAATATTCTAGTACCAGTGATGAAAACCTTCAGAAATATCATAGTACTGTTCTTCTAATATTAGAAAAGGAATTGTTATAAAATTTCAGCTGTTATGAAAATAAATGTTTTAACATCTCAGATTTTTGAGATATGCATAATACCCATATGTTTATTGTCAGTATGAGTTTCATCTGTATTTGGCACAAAATGGAATTGCATAGTCTGAACATTTATGTCAGAGACACTTTGCCAGCTTCTTAAACACCATAGTACTTCGGGAAATTATGTCTTTTAGGGGATTTAAGAGGGAATTCAAGAACCAGAAAATTGAGCTGAGGGTTGTAAGGTTACAGGATCATAGATTTAGAGCTTGAAGGGAACTCAAGGTCATCATTTTTCTCTTCTAATCTTTTTATAATATAATCTTTAATACTAAGGTCACATCCATTTAGAATGTATTGTGGAGTCTAGTGTAAGGTGTTGACGTCTGATTGCCCTTTTTTAGATAAGGAAACTGAGGCCCAGAAAAGTTATATGATTTACATAAAGTTACATAGAAGAAATGATATAGTAAATTGCCTATAAGGAACAGAATGTTTCACAGTCTGTACAAAGATGCAAATGATCGTATAAAGGAGATAGAAGACACTATAAATCTTTTTCAGGAAACCTGAAGTAGGGTCCCTGTTTTGTGCCTTACTAAGTCTATAACCATGTGTAAGTCACTCAGAATCTCTGCACAAGCATTTGCAAGAAGGAGTTAGTGATGCTTTACTGTTGTTGTATGGAAAGTGACTTTAGGAAAACATTTTATAAACCTTAAGCTACTGTAGAAATGATGATGAGTGTAATAATAATATTGGAAAAAAAAGCTGTTTGTAAATGTCGGTGTACCACTTGGGGCACTGGTGGGCATCAGCTGGTAATTTCCAATTTAGAAAAAGACAAACACTAGTTATCTTATCAAAGGTAGGAAATTTAATATAGATTCATACCTGAAGTAGGGTCCCTGTTTTGTGCCTTACTAAGTCTATAACCAGGTGTAAGTCACTCAGAATCTCTGCACAAGCATTTGTAAGATGGAGTTAGTGATGCTTCATCATCTTATTTAAAGGATCATCTTCATCTTATTTAAATTTCTGGAAGTTTTAGTGAGAAGCACAAGTAGTATATTTTGAGCATTCTTTCAAGTCATTTAATGGCACTATGTGAGCCTTCCAAAAAAGTGAAAAGCAATACACTTGTCCTCCACATTTGCTGTGATGTCCCAAGTCAGGAATTATATATTTTTTACAGTGTGAAATTTGATTTTTTGTTTTGTTTTTTGTTTTTTGGTTTTTTTTTTTGCTTTTTGGAGGGCAGTTGGGGTTAAGTAACTTGCCCAAGGTCACATGGCTAGGTTTTGTGTTAAGTGTCTGAGGCTGGATTTGAACTCAGGTCCTCCTGACTCCAGGGCCAGTGCTCTATTCACTGTGCCACCTAGCCACCCCCAGTGTGAAATTTTTTATTAACTTTATTTAAAACAGGCAACATTGTTAGGATGCTGCTAACTTACCTTATTTTCTATAAGATATACTTTATTCTTCCTTTGAATGAAAATCTTTGCATCCTACTACATTTTCTGATAGTCACTATTAATAGTCTATATGCCATTTAATACTGTGGATCTGTGATTTCATTAATGTAGTAAAGCATATTATGACCCATCCAGGGCTGTCCATCCTGTGCAGCTCTCATCCGTGCCCTCCCATAAGGTCACCACGCTTAATATATTGTGGACTTTGCTCAAATTTTCTAGACATTTTTGAATGCCAAGGGAGTATGCAAGGCTGTCCTTTATCCCCTGAACTCTGTATGTAATCAGTCTTTTTTTTTCCAGCTTATGCATTTCTGTGATGACATCCTTTATACCACTTCTCCCTTGTAATTTCTTGTTTGTAATGTATGCTTTTTGAAATCCTGTGTGATATATTGAAGCCTTTTCATACCTGTTGTGTACCTCTCCACTAACTTTTAGGACATCCTAAGGTCATCATTTTAGAACTTCAGGGTCTACCTAGTCTAGTCCCCTTGCTCCAGATAAGGCACTAGGATCTGGGGAGGACAACCCAGGATCACAGAGATAGTATGTGAAGTCAGTGAGCATTTATTAATAACCTACTGTGTACCAGGCACAGAGCTAAGCACTGACAATACAAAGAAAGGCAAAAACAGCTCCTGATCTCAAGGAACTCATGGTGTAATAGAGACAACAGGCAAACAACTATGTATAAGCCAGATATAGACAAGATAAATTAGAGTTTCTCTCAAAAGTAAGGCATGAAGATTAAGGAGGATGGTCAGAGGTAGGATTTGAACACAGGTCCTCATTTTTAATTCAAGATGTTTGGCCTAAACATCCATATGGAAGAACCCAGTGGATAAAGAATACCTGGTGTTTAGACTACTGTATGTATAGACTACTATATATCACACACACTACCAGTGGATTATGAGTCAAGCTTAGAATGTAACAGGAAGAGAAAAGCAGTCTAGGTTGCATTTGGGAAATTGCACAGTTCTTTTACTGACTCTAAGCTTATCCTTGAAACAAAGGTTCATCTTTTTAACACCAAATATTTTTCCTGTGATGTTGTATGGCTACAAGTCATTGGAATACTTCATTCCCTGAAGAATTGAAGTTGAGATTTAATAATTTATGCTAAGAAAATATATCGTACTATAAAAAGATTCTTAACCTTTATTGTGTGTCATGGACTCCTTTGGCAGTCTGAACCTTAATCATCCCCTTTTTAGAATAGTATTTTTTAAATGCATATTGTAAAATATATAGAATTGCAGAGGAAACTAATTATATTAATAGATAGTTCTCATATATGTTTAAAAACAAGTCCATGAATGCCTGGGTAAGAATCCCTGCCATAGAAGAAAGATTTTTTTTTTTTAAGCAATTGGGGTTAAGTAACTTGCTCAAGGTTACACGGCTAGTCATTATTTGTGTGTGGGTGCTCATTTTCTGAGGCTGGATTCGATCTCGGGTCATCCAAACTCCGAGGCCGGTGCTCTTACTCACTGCACCACCTAGCCGCCCCTTTTTAGGGCAATTGGGGCTAAGTAACTCGCCCAAGGTTACACGGCTAGGTTTTTGTTTGTGTGGGTTAAGTGTCTGAGGCCAGATCCGAACTCAGGTCCTTCTGACTCCAGGGCCGGTGCTCTATTCACTGCCCCACCTAGCCGCCACCCCCCCCAAAGATTTTTTTTTTTAAAGGTCTGTCAACACTAATCAACATATCAGAAACATTTGATACATAGTGTTTCACACCTGTAGTTGCCCACTGTTAGTACTTAAAATTTTTTTTTTTGCTGCTTCTCTTTTGGCTTTCTCTTTCTCTTTTTCTTCCCCACTCCTATCTGAGAAGCAGAAAAAGAGAATAGAAAGAACATTGAATTGGAGATAAGAGACTTGAATTCTAGTCCTACCTCCGCCACCAGTTAGTTGTGGCATCAACAAGTTATTTTTTTTTTAAAGCAATTGGGGTTAAGTAACTTGCTCAAGGTTACATGGCTAGGTTTTTGTTTGTATGGATTAAGTGTCGGAGGCCGGCTCCGAACTCAGGTCCTTCTGATTCCAGGGCCGGTGCTCTATTCACTGCACCACCTAGCCGCCCCTCAACAAGTTATTTTGCTCTCTGAGCCTCACTTTCCCCATATGCAAAATGAAGGTAGTGGGACTAGATCATCTCTCTAGTTCCTCATACCCATAAAAGCTTAGATGACCCTACCCCACTCCCCTCAGCAGTTCCAAACCTTGACTACTTAAGCCTCCAGGGCTTCTGGAAGATGCCTTCCCTTCCTACATGACTAAGAAAATAGAAGTCATCCACTAGGAAATTTCTGTTCTCTCCCACTTGATGTCTCTATACCTTTACTCACATATTCTTCTCTTATTACTGAGGAAGAGATGACCTTTCTCCAAACTGATCATTCCTCACCCCCTCTCTTACCTTCACTCTTTCACTAATTCCTACAAATGTGTTGAGGTTGATTTAGCTTCTAAAAACCTTCACTTGACCTCAGGCTATCCTGTTCACAGCAAAACTCTCTGAAGAATAATCCATTCTCTCAGCCTCTGCTTTCTAAAGTAACTAAAATTTTAGTCTTTTGCATTCTGGCTTTGGATCTTCTCTTAATTACTAGATCCAACAGCTTTTTCTCAGGATCTGTTCATTAAGAGGGCATTGGTAATCTTGGAGAGAGCAGTTTCCATTGAGTGAAGGATCAGGGTCCAGTCAATTCTTAGCCTAAGCAGTTTTTTTTTGAGAGGATGAATAGAAAAGGAGAGAGAATGGTGACAAAGAGTATAATAGTTAGGCAGTTACAGTAACCTAAGTGACAGGTCACAAGGGCTTGAATTACGTTAGTAATCATGTTTCTGTTGAGAAGGGGATGGATATATAAAATGTTATGGAAGTAGAAGCATAATATCTAGGAAACTATTTGGGATAGGGGATGGGGGCCAAAAGAGGCAGAGTCAAAAATGACTCCCAGGTTATGAACCTGAGTGACAGAGTCATTGTCAAAGGAACCCAAGTAATAAGAGTGTCACTCTAAAAAGCAATAGGTAAATTTGGAGAAACAAGAAAGGTTTGGAGGGGGGGTGCAGATCAAGGGGATATGAATTCGGTTTTGGACATGCTCAGTTTCTGGTGCCAGTGGGGAATCCAAGTGAAAGTGACCCATGGACATTTAGAAGTAGAGGACTAGAGTTGAAGAGAGAAAGATATAGGCTTGAGAAGTGATAATGGAACTGAAAGAAATGGATGAAATCACAAATGGAGATGTAGACGGCCTTATGACCAAATTGGTCTTGAAAATTTGATTCTAAGCTGAAACCTGAAAACGTGATTAGATTTTCACAGAGAAGGTATTGAATCTTTTCTTGCTGCCAAAAACATAGTTTGCAGAATGACAACAGACACTCCTTCCTGGTGTTCACTCACTACAGGCCCAGAGCCAGGGCCATCTTTTTTGTTTTTCCATCTTCTCCAAAGGGCCTTCTTTTACTGCTTCTACTCCCCAGTGAATTCAAATTGTTATGAAAGAAAATGTATTTCTCATACTTACAACTCCAAATTACTAAGGTAATGACTAGTAGAGTACAGCATTGCTCCCCAAAAGATAAATGTTGAAATTTCTTCTTTATTTAATTCTTTTTTTCTCCAGCATTGCCTTCTTTTCTACTTGACTGCAAAACCATTTTTAAAGGTGACTGAGTCAGCAGGTTAGGTAATGATATTCTTGCCCTTTAAGCTTCAGTCAGCAGTTTGGTAGAGTGACTTCCACACCCTCCTGAAACTTGGGAGCTGCTTTGTGTTCAGTTTCTTCCCTTCCAGGTACTCATCATTTAAACTAGTTCACTCGTAAAGAGTGATTCAGTGGCACTGTATAATTGGGAAACTTAATACCAGTTTTCATGGAGTAGAGATTGGGGGCACCATGAGAGCTGAGCACTATCCTACTATCCTCATATATCAGATTTTTATGGTTTATAGCCCAGAATCCCAGTTTCTTTTCGGGTAAGACCTAAATAGCAGAGTTAAATGAGTGTTACAGCCATTAGAGGAATTCTTATGGGTTGAAAAGATTGTTGGTCTGAGTCAAGGGATGGATCTTACTTTGTGTTACCATGTAAAATTGGTTGGTTACTTATCTCACAAACTTTCTGTAAGGAAAAGTGTTTTGTGTTTTGTAATATTTAAAGGTGGATAATATTTATTTTTAATTTTTTTCACTATTTAATTTAATTTTAAAATTTTGAGTTCCAAATTTTCCCCCTTCTTTTTCCTCCCTCTACCCTAAGACAGTAAGCAATTCCATATAGGTTATATGTATGCAATCCTGTAAAACATTTCTATATTAGTCATATTGTGAAAGAAAAAACAGAACAAAAAGAAAAAAACTGAAAAAAAAACAGTTAAGATAGTATACTTTAGTCTGCACTTAGACTCTATCAGTTCCCTCTCAGGATGTGGATAGCATTTTCCATCATGAGTATTTTGAAATTGTCTTGGATTATTGTTTTGCTGGGAAAAGCTAAATCAGTCATAGTTGATTATCACACAGTGTTGCTATTACTATGTACAATGTTCTCCAGTTTCTGCTCACTTCACTTTGCACAGTTTGTGTAAGTCTTTCTAAGTTTTTCTGAAATAGGTGGATTATATTAATAATAATTTTCCATCTCTGGGATCCCTTAGAACAAGGAGGGGTTCTTAACCCAGCATCTGTGAATTTAAAAAAATTTTTTTAGTAACTCTCAGTGTGATTTCCTTTGTAATCCTATGTATTTTATACATTTGTGCATATTTCAACCCCCTCTTTTTAACTGAATATCTTTTTTTATTACAGTAGGCTCAGATTTTCATGGTAGATCATCTTGAGTTGCATCTTGAGCTACTTTACTCCTCAGAATACATTTCATTTCTTCTTTTTTTGGAGGGGGAGCAGGCCATTTGGGATTAAGTGACTTGCCCCAAGGTCACATGGCTAGTAAGTGTTAAGTGTCTGAGGCTGGATTTGAACTTAGGTCCTCCTGATTCCAGGGCTGGTGCTTTATTTACTGAGCCAACTAGCCACCCCTATTCCATTTCCTTTTGCAGTTTTTGGTGGGGACAGAATAATCTTATGTTATTTAAATTTCCTTTCCTTTATAGATAAAAGTCTTTCTCCTTGCCGTTTGCAAGATGTGTTCTTTGTAGGATTGCTACACCACTAATATGTCTTGGAGTTGTCTTGGCACAGGTTTTGTGTGTTCGTTCGTTCAGAAGTTCTGGGTAGTTTTCTTGTATTATTTCTTACATTAGGGTATCCAGGTTATTGTTACTTCCTCTACCTTGTCCTTCATTTCCATGTATATTTGCATTTCCAATGAGTAATCTTCTTCTTCTTTTTTTAAAGACTTTCCACTGTGGTTTCAAGTTTTTCTATTTTACCAACTATTTCTACTATGAAATCACATATTCTCCTTTAAGAGTTCTTATTTTCCTTTTATGCCATTCAAGAATATCTTTCTGGTTCTGTACTCTCTTGGGAATCCATAGGATCCTTTACCTCTTTAGGGGTTGATTCATTTTCCTTTGTCTTGCAGTATTTATTCATAGATGCCTGATTGCTTGATCTGGAGGCCACGGCCCCTTCAGATATTAATGTGTTCTGTTGTTTATCAGCTTATGTTCAATGTCTTGAACTGACTTTTCTTCCTATAATCTTTGATAATTTCAGTTATTTTTTTCTCAGTTCATTGCCTTTGATGATGTTTTCCCTAGAGGCTGGATATTAAAGCCACCTCAGCCTCCTTCCATGCTAGGCAATTCATGCTTCACTGGCTTTGGTGTCTTCCTTAAGTGACTTCTGGACAGACAGAACTGGCCCCAGCTAGATGCTGGGTTCTTCAGGCACAGTGAAATACCACACAGCCCTACACTTATGTCCTGCCCCAGTTCCCTCTGTTCCTCAGTTCTCTGACTGAGCTGTTTTGGGACAAAACACTGCCTACAGCCTGAGCAAACTTTTGCAGCTTGATGGCACAATAGAGAGTTCTGGGCCATGGGATCAGGAAGACATTAATGCAAATCTTGCTTCATTTGTTCAGATACTAGTTTTGTGACCATGGGCCAGTCACTTAACCTCAGTTCCCTTCAAATGGGAATGATGATAGTACCTACCTCACAGGATTGTTTTGAGGATCAAATGACATAAATATTTGCATGCTGTCTGGAGTATAGTTGTTATATAAATGATTATTCTCCTTCTCTCCTCTCCCCCATCCCCATATTTTCACTCTCTGGAACTGGAAATAGGGGAGGGAAGGGAGGCAGAAGTGTTTAGCTGGGTTCTTTTATAAGTCCCTGGTCAGATGTAATGTGGTAGGCAGTGGGGGGGAGTAGATGCTGAGTTGAGTGTGTTAGGTACTTGGGTAGCCTTCTTTGCTATCAGTTCACTGAATTGTTATCTTTTGGGTTCTTAGTGTCTTAAATCAGTTGAAATAGTTGAAATTGCTTTATCTCTTGCGCAAAATTTATTTTTTGGAGATGTTTGAGAAGTTGTAAGGGTTGGAGAAAATGTCTAACTTTCTGTCTTGTTGATTATGTGACCAAGAAATTATATTTTATACATCTTAAAATATTATTCTGAGAAGTGTACCATGGGTTTTACCATATGCCAAAGAGTTTTTTCTTTTCTTTTTTTTTTAAACAAAAAGGGTTAACCTCTGTGCTAGAGCTATTCCATGAAATTGGTTTTGTATGGAACTTGGTTTGAAAATACGGCAAAACATTCTTGGTTGAAGCTTATGCAGTGCACATTTTCAAATATTTGAAACCTATTTGCTCTACAGAATCCATGAATCAATGCCATAAATAGATAGCCAGAATGCTAAACGCACCAGAGCCACCAAATCTCTTATTAATATCTTGAAGTTTGGTCTCTAAGGACCAGTGCAGGTTTATCATGTTGATAAGTTTCTGTAGTAGAGGGTTTCCAAATGAGAAAACTTTCCTGTAGATACACTAATAGCTCACATTTGTATAGCACTTTATGTTCACAAAATACATTCTTCTTTGACCCTCAGAACAAGTTCTCTGTGAGGTAGATTAGTATAAATATTTTCATTAGCAATTTAGAGGAAGAAACTGAGGCTGTAAAATGACTTGCCCCTAAAATCACATAGAATAAGTGACAACAATGACAATGGAACCTGTCTTTTCTATTAGTATTTTTTTTTTTAAAGCAATTGGGGTTAAGTAACTTGCTCAAGGTTACACGGCTAGTCATTATTTATGTGTGGGTGCTCATTTTCTGAGGCCGGATCTGATCTCGGGTCATCCCAACTCCAAGGCCGACGCTCTTACTCACTGCGCCACCTAGCCGCCCCTTTTAGGGCAATTGGGGTTAAGTAACTTGCCCAAGGTTACACGGCTAGGTTTTTGTTTGTATGGATTAAGTGTCAGAGGCCGGCTCCAAACTCAGGGCCTTCTGATTCCAGGGCCGGTGCTCTATTCACTGCGCCACCTAGCCGCCCCTTCTATTAGTATTTTAATGCCCATATTTTTATGTTTAATTTTTGATGTACAAGTTGTCCAAATCTCCATAGCTTTAAGTGCCTTAAGGGAATGGTTTGGTTTAGAATTCATTAAACTCAACCTGGAAACAAATTGGAAGAAAGTTGAAAAGGGTGAGTGATGGGAATAGCTGTAAGCAGAAAAAAACCCTCTTGATCTGGAGAGAAGACTAAAGAAAGAGGGGGGAGGTGGAGAAGAAAAGAAAATAACTTGACCTTAAAGGGGTGCTTTAGCTTGTCTCTTAGACATTTGGGGAATAGCTGAATAAATTGTGGGAACTACTTAATAGAATATTACTGTACCATAAGAAATGATGAAAGGAATGTTCTTAGTAAATCCAGGGTAATATGGACTAACAGAATGAAGCAAGGTGAACAGTTTATATATAAGGATAGCAAAATTATAAAAACAGCTTTGAATGCATAAGAACTCTGACCAACACAATGAGTATCCATAGGACCTGTGATGAAACATGTTATCTACCTTCTGGCAGAGGTGGACACAAGATGCTTGCAGAGCCACACATTTGGGACTCGATCACTGTAGTGATTCATTTTGCTTGACTACATTTGTTACAAGAGTTTGTTTCCTTTTCTTGGTTTGGAGGGGGCAAGTTAATAGTAATCTTCCTAAGAAGAGGGCTATTGTAATATTTTTTAAAATGCACAGAAGACAACAGAAGAAAGCATAGACAAGTAAGGCAGTTGTGAAAATAATGTGTAGAATTTATTATATACTCACCAAGAAAAACATTGTAAAGTGGAAATGTATGGTTTTATATAAAATCCTCTTTTGTGTTCTGCTCTGTGTATGGAAATGCTCTTTTTGGGATGTTAAGTTAAAATTTTCATAATTAAAATAGAGAGAGAAAACTTTCAAAGACTTAATCAACCTTTGATGACTATTCTGGTGATTCATGTGGCTCAAATGATGCTGCAGACGGCATCTAGAAAACACTGCTAAGTATTATGAAGTATTGGGCAAAAAACTGAAAACCTTAGGGACATAAGTAATGTCTTCATTACTCTTGCCACTCAAAGAGGCCTCTGAAAAGAAAGGCGAATTTAGAAAATGAACAGCTGGTTATGGGTTTTTGGATTTCTAGACTGTTACTTAAAATATAGGAATGATAGACTTGTGGTCTTACTGTGGAGTATTTGCCTGGAGGTTTACAATTCTAATCTTAAAAGGAGAGAGGAAAGAGAAAACTGCCTGTCTATCAAGTTAGATATTTTAGAGAGTAGCTAAAATATAGGATGAAGGAAGAATAGTAGTAGAGACTCAATAATTCACAGGAAACAAAATCCAAGAAAGGATCTAGCAATAGTGCTCAGGGCCCCTTTCATCTTTACCCAAATGTACGAAGTATAAGTGACAAACATAGTGAATATAAGGAAACAAATTTGACCTCATAGGTATTGGTGAGACTTGGTATGGAAGCTGTATCTGGAATATAGCTCTTGAAGGATATATCTTATCTGAAAGGAAAAGAATTGGTTAAAAGGAGGAGGGGTGGGGTTGAGTAGCATTTTATATATGTGTGTATGTGTGTGTATATATATATATATCTTTTTGGAGGGCAATTGGGGTTAAGTGACTTGCCCAAGGTCACACAGCTAGTAAATGTGCCAAGTGTCTGAGGTCAGATTTAAACTCAGGTCCTCCTGACTCCAGGGCTGATGTTCTATTTACTGCGCCACCTAGCTGCTCCAGAACAAACAATTCTTTTTTTTTGTTTTTTGTTTTTTTTTTGGAGGGCAGTTGGAGTTAAGTAACTTGCCCAAGGTCACACGGCTAGGTTTTTGTTTTGTGTGTCCGTTAAGTGTCTGAGGCCGGATCCGAACTCAGGTCCTTCTGACTCCAGGGCCAACGCTCTACTCACTGCGCCACCTAGCCGCCCCCCAGAACAAACAATTCTTAAAAGAATTGCAAGTTATTAACAACCATATATAGGATTACTATATATCATTAGTAATAAGAGAAATACAAAGTAAAATAGTACTAAAGTTTCACCTCATACCCCCAGAATTGACAAAGATCACAAAAAGTCGGGAATAGTCAGTGAGGGACCCTGGCATTGTAGTAAGACAGGCACACTAATAGGCAGGCTATTATTAGAGTTGTCCAGCCATATTGAAAAACAGTTTCCAATTAGCTAAGAAAATAACTAAAATGCTCATAGCCTTTGATACCTTAGAGATCCCACTGTTAGGAATGTGTCCCAAAGAAGTCAAAGACACACAAAAAGTTCTCATATACACCAAAATATTAATAACAGCACTTTTTTCTGGTCACAAAGAACTGGAAACAAAGTACATGTCCATTGATTATGGAATGACAAAACAAATAGGTACTTGAATATAATGAAATGTTGCATGGTACAGAATGATGACTATGAAAAATTTAGAGGTACATAGACTAATATGAACTGATGCAGAGTGAAGTAATTTGACCCAAGAAAACAATAAACAAAATTAAATGGAAGGAACAGGAAAAAAATGACCATGCTTAATCCCAAAGACAAAATTAGAAAATGTTTCTTCCTTTGCCCCTTTATATTATTGGGGGATTGTGAAAGTTGCCTCCAATAATAGAAGGTGACAGTCCATCCATGCCTACATACCCTATCTAAAATGTTCTCCGTGTCCCCCCAAAAGTTCACCAAAAGCGTTTACCCAGTGCTCTGGAGACATTCTTTCTTGTTGTGCAGTGCCCTATTATTTATCTGTCACCCTTCCTTTCCACATGATCAATCCATTGTGTCTTCCTGTTATACAGTTCTTTGATTCTTTTTACTCTTATTCCTCAGGATTCTTCTTTAGTTATATCCTATAGTCTACTCAAAAAAATAAAGAGATCAATACTTTTAAAAAGTGGCCTGCTGTTGTACAGCAGAATGGTTCAGGTACTCTTAGAAAATTGAGAGGATTGATAAGCATTTGATGAAGGTGAGGAGGATCACTGCCACAATTTGGTGTCATGTAGGAAGAACTTTCTATGATAAAATCTTGTGCCTGCTCTTAGCCCCTTCAGTTTGTTGTTGTTTTGAAAATCTAATTCTGATATGAAAAGATGGAGATAGACATAGGCACCAGAGATGGGAAAAGACCTGAGCATTCAGTTTACCTGTATGCCTGGATAGGCCTTCTGCCAATACCCAAGCCTATTTGTATGCAGATCTGACATTCTTATATTCTACTTCCCCTTCCCCCCAAAGAATTTTTTTTTGTTCTTGTCTTTTATTGTTGAAGACTGAGCTGCTTTGCTGGCATTAATGCTGTTAGTAATACATTCTCAGTCACTGGGGGATGTTTTCAGCTGTTTTTATGTAACATGCAAAATTGCAGTATCTGTGGAAGCCTGTTTCTAGGCAATACCTTAGTAACTGCCTGCTTTTAGGATTCCAAGAGCAGCGTTGCAAAGAGAAGACTTGAGCTTTTAATCAGCAGGACAATAGGGTAGGCTTTGTGGGGAGACTATCAATAATGTGAAATTCTTGGAAAGGTTGACTTTAGTTAGTGTTAGGTTAACTAGTTGGATGATATTCAGTTTTGCTAGTGATCATCTCACGCACTGCAAAAAATAGTTCCATTTATAACAAAATACCAAATTGAATTGAAATTTGAAGGGAATGATACTATCTTTCATGGTTAAACTGTGCTTGGAATTGCATATTCTTTTTAGGGAGGGAGTCCAAGTATATCAGATAGAACCATCTGGCTCCTTTCTGAAATCCTTTGCCTCAGGCACCCAAATGGCTCACAAGTGACCTCTAAATGACAACATGGCACCATCAGCATTTACCAAGGAAGAATTCAAGTGATTATCCATTTTTAACATTCAAATTTTGGATATTTGTCTATAAACTCATATCATACTGAATTAGCCAGTGACCCATGCTTAATAGCTATTAACTACCAGATTTCACTTGCGGAATAGGCCTCCCCAGTTTTATAATTAGCTAGTATGGTACATTAGTACTTCTAATCAGAGGGCTGAGAAAGTGACGAGATTGCAGTCTGTAAAAAAGAATGCAGATGGGAAATGAACCCCTATAATCCTGTCTGAGTTCAGCATGCACGGGTGCAATTGTGACTCTACTGATTCAGTATAAAGATGAGAGAGGTTTATTTTAATAAATTTTCTATGCAAAGTGGAAGAGGGGAACCTTTTGGCCGCTTGAGTTGAATGCTTACAATTACAGCAACTTTTCCCTGAGGATTTGGCTCCTAGAGAATGCATGTTTCCAAGTACAGCATATGTGCAGTTTTTTATTAGCTATTCAGAGGACATAGGCTAGACCTGGCTAGGTTCTTGAAGAAGTGGTTTTTCTCCCCAGCTGTTAAATAGGATTAAGACTCTTGGTCCAAAGAGATGTGTTTCAAAAGATGTCTGGTTTGAGCAGATATATTACTGTTTAGAATGTCTTCCCTTAGTCATGGTTATTTTTAAAAACTATAATATTGCTATTCAGAAATAACTCTTAGAACCAGATCTGAAGAATGAGACATAATTTTGGACATGGTTAAAAAGTATGGATTTGATTTGCTTGACTACCTTTATTTGTTAGAAGGATAATGTTTTTCTTTCTTTTTTAAAACAACCTGTTTATGAGATTTTTGATTTCATATACGAGCCTCTTTTTCTGTATTTTGAGTGTGAAAATGTTCTTTTTGATATTTGTGTAAATTTGATAATTTAGAATAATAAAGATTTTAAAAGATAAATGAAGTGGGGGGGAAAGCTATGCCTAAAATGCATGATAGAAGCAGAATTGTCTTGTAAATAGAGAAATGATTTATGTGCAATTATTCTACCCTCAGTCTGGTAGGATTTAGAATCGTTTTGGTGCCTGTTCTCTAATGGCCTGTGTGTGAGCACACTTCCTATCACTGTTAAGTACCCTCCACTTTAGAAATTGGTAGAGTTCCTTTACTACCACCACCACTTTTGTTTCATCATCTACCTATCTGTTGTGCTTTCTCTCCAAAAATGACATTAAAGACTTGCATTTTCTTTCAGTTATAGGATATTATGAAAAGGGGGGGGGTTGAGTATAAGGATTTTAAGTGTGTCTTTAATGGGGGTAAGGGAGGTTGAGAAGGGAAGGATGGAAAGGGAAATGTTTCTTGTAGCTTTTGCTCAACAGCCTGTGAATTGTCTGATCTAATAACTGACTTATTAGAGTTGGGAGTTGAGGCAGCTTTCCCCTCACACACTACACTCTGTCTGCCCAGTACTAGAGGGAATGTACAATGGATCTAATACTTCTGAATTTAGTGAGGGGAAAGAGGTCACGGATTACCTCTTTGCTTATAAATTCCCATGAAATTAACTAGAGAAACATATTTGTTTAAAACAAGCAGGGAACTTAAACAAACTTTTATCATAAATATTGATCTCTCCCCACATGGTTTTTAAGTAAAACATAATTTTCTTATTGACCTGATTTCTTGCCATTTTAAAGAGATTTGTTAACCTCTTTGGAATCAATGTTTATATTTTACAGTAATAAAAAAAACCTTTTAAAATATTCAAAGTACAGTTTATTAATTCTGATAATGCCAGTTTAGTAAATAGAGGAATTGTAGGCAAAAAGGTGACAGACTTGATTCTTTTTATGACCATGGTCAAAGTTTTCTGAGTAAATGTTTCAAATTAACTTTTGATCAGCTTGAATATTGTCTTAATATTTAAAGTTCCAGTTTGTAATTTTCAGAATTTTCTTTTAGGTAAATATCCTCATCATTCCTAGTTTGATCTTTCTTATTTCTCATGGGGAGCAGGTGACATTGCAAGTGCTCTATTTTAAGGGTACTTCTGTCTCACAAATGAAACTTTATGTTCCAGGATCTTACCTTGTCTGACTTCTCTTTTTAGTAGTAGCTCAGTTATTCAAGCAGTGTTTTTATCTCTTGGCAAGAAGAGAAGAATGCAGCTTGCACTAGGTTGCTTAGCAAGAATAATCAATCCCATTGTGTCTGATGGTTCCTTCTGGGGACTGAGTGGGTCATCTTCATCATTATTAGTCTCTGTAGCTGAGGAAAGTCCAAATCCACTGTAGTATTTATATGTCCCCAGAGTCCTAGACAAAACACCTGCTAAGACTAAAGTGATTTCATTTTTTTTTTTTTAGCAATCCTTTATCCTTTTTCACTTTAATATTTCCAGATCTGTGTGTCCAGCCCTATTCTTTCTTCTGAGTTCCAGCCCTACCATAGCAACTTCTTTTGTACTTCCTGCATTGGGTGTTCTATCTACATCCTACATCCCAAACAGAACTCATTAACTTTCTATCCATATGTTCCCTTCCTCTCAACTTCCCATTACTGTTGAAGAATACCACAATCTTCCCAGTCACTTAGGCTTGCAACCTCAGTGTCATCCTTAATATTCTTGCTCACTTCCCACATATTCATTCCATTGCCAAATCTTGGCCTTCCACCTTCAAAACACATTTGATTTATGTCCCCTTCTTGCTTATGCACACAGTACAACCCTGGGTTAGACTCTCATCATCTCTTTCCCAAACTGTTTAAATAGCCTTATGGGAAGACTAGCACCTCTGGTGTGAGGGCTTGCTTAGCCCTTTTAAGGGTTGCTCACTCACTTTTGGTGTCCCCCTGGCATTCAGTGGTCACCTGTGGCTTCAGGAAGCTGTAGTGTGTGCAGCAACCACACGTGGTCTCAGCAAATGGGCTAATAAATCAGATTGAGGGTAGCTGACAGGCCACAAACCCATCAGTGAGTTAGGGAGCTGTCTACTCCAAGCATGCAAAGACTTCCCGCTGGTGGAATGGGTGGCTAAAGCAGACCCTGTGGAGGGATTAGAGTTTGGTCAGACATAGAAGATGCCAAGGTCATCCATTGCATCCTTGGCTATCTCCTGTTGTCCTGACTTTTTGTCTTTGTCTCTGGTCTTCTATGACTGGAAGAGAGAGTGAGGCTGACTACTTTATGTAAGTTTGCCTCACTTAAATCCAGTTTACACACAAGTCAAGACATTACCCTGTGATGTCATTGGTCCTCTTTGAAAACTAAGAAGAAACAACAGCAGTAACTGGTATCTCTGTCTCAGGTCTCTCCACTTCATTCTTCTCTCAGCTACCAACATTGTTTTTCTAAAGCATCTGCCAAATTATGTCATCCCCCTGCTCAATGAATTCCAGTGGTTCTCTGTAACTTTAGGATCAAATGTTATCTCCTTTGACATTTAAAGCTCTTCATAACCAGGTGTTTTCCTACCTTTTTAGTTTGCTTTCACCTTACTCTCTTCTGTACACTGGGTTACAGCATCACTGGCCTACTTGCAGAGCCTTGATATGACACTCTGGCTTCATACTAGCTCACTCCCACAACTGGAATGTTTTGCTCCCATTCCTCTACCTCTTATCTTAGTTCCCTGACTGACTTCATGACTCACTTCAAATCTCACCTGCTTCATGAGGCTTTTCCTTGTCTCCCCAGCTTCTAAAGCCTTCTTCCAAAGTATCTTCCATCTACTTTGCTGTAGAAATGTATATTTAGAAAGTTCAAATCCACTGCAGTTCTTATATGTCCCACATAAAGCAGCTACTATGTGCCAGCACTGTGCTAAGCCCTGTAGATAGAAAAGGAGGCAAAAGACAGTGCTGGTCCTCCAGCTCACATTCTTATGGGGGAGACAAGTCAATCAATCAATGTACTTATATTCAAAGCTTACTATGTGCCCAGCATTATCATATTTACAAAAGGTAATTCCTGTCTTTTTGGAGCTTATAGTATGAAAAGGATATCAAACACATATAGATTGTCATGAATATATTTGGGATGGGGTGCAGAGAAAAGTGGTGACTAGCCAAGGAGGGATGAGAAGCCACATTCCAATGTGTGTAAAGAAAGATTATGATAACGGTCTAGAGCACCTTATGCTCGAATTGCTTCCCAAATTAACAAACCACATGCAAAACTAAAAAAAATTTTTTAATTGCATAATTTTTATGCAAATATATAACTGGGTGGTGTGAGTAATGTTGCAATAAATTATATGCTTCATGTATTAGTAGCTGCTCTTTGTAAATACCTTTTGAGGGGAGAGCACTAGAGAAATTTACATTATAACCATTGAACATTTGGCTTTTCCCTGGTAGTCGGAGAAAACAGTATTAATCGTAGAACCAGAAAAGTCCAGAATTACAAAAAAGAGACACCTTAATTCTCAAACATATTTCCTCGGAAGCAAGGCAAGACCACTTTTCTCAGACTACCAGGGAAAAGCCAGTTTTAAACAAACTACCTAAATAAGCAGTTCTGTTTTTCCCAAAGTCACTCCAGAATAGAAGCGGATAGCACTTTGACTTGAAGTGGGGTAGGTAAGAAAAAGCTTATGTTGTGAGGAAACTGAGAAAGTAGCACAGAAGCTGAGAGCTATTTTCCAATAGCGACATCTAGTGATAGAAGCAAAACATAACTTTTTTTTCTGAGGCACAGCTGCAAAAGGAATTTGTTAAGGTGATGTGATTGATGCATCTAGCCAAATGAAAATTAACTCCTAATTATAGACAGAGCATAGTTGGTCTTCATTTGAAGTAAGCCATTTGACTGACTGGAATTTGAAACTTTACCCTCTGATATTTTGTGTAAGGTGCATGTGTACTTTAACAATGGTGATGGGCAGTTTTTGGAAGACTTACAAATGGAGCTTGTTTTACTATGTGACAAACAGTGCAGTTCTTCAGGACTGAGAAGAAACTGTAGCCTGTTACAGCAATTACCCTCTTATTTAATTTCAACAGTGAGGTTTTGAGACATCACTTTACTGGCCTTGTCAACTAGATGAGAGTAAAAGAAAATGACCTAATCAACCTCTGTGCAGCTGTTCCAACCTAGAAGTAAGGAAAAAGAGGCAGGGATGGAGTCACTGGTAGGGAATTAACTAGTGGATCAAATTATTCAACTCATTCTTTCCAACCCCAATTCAAAGGACTATAGTTACCCGCAAATTATCCATATGTAAGATAGGGATAGGAAAGGAGGAAAACAAAGATGTCACACAATGGTCAGGAAATAAATTGAATCTCTTCTTCAGGAATGTCGTCTTATGCTTGAGCATGCATGAAAACCTTTCTTCAGTTCAAACCCTGATATAATCACTCTTTCTATTCCTATTCCTCTTAAAATTTTGATGTTGACAAGATACTGAGTCATGGGAACATTGGTTCCCAAGGTTTCATTGAACCCACACATCAGTGGGACACGGTATTAACTTACCATGAGGCAAATTAGGAAATGAATCTGTTGATAAGTTTCTCTTTCCAAATCTAAATGGGGAAGTCCAAGAAAAGTGTGATAGCTGTCACTGAAATTTAATTGCCTTTTGTATGGCCTGATTAGTTGAGAATCCTGTAATCCCACAAAATAAGTTTTAGTGTCAGAAGTGTTCACAAAATATGTAAGAGAAAAAAGTAAAAAAAATATTTGGAATATGTTAACTGTTAAATTCACCAAGTTCTAGCTAGAGATGAGGAATTCTGAAATTACAGCTAAGGTTTTGGGGAATCAAATGTAGTCTGTACCCAACAAGGTAGACTCCTAATGTATCCATTTAGATTATAATTTTTTATATCCTCATCCTTATCATTATTAATAATAATAACAGGGGCGGCTAGGTGGCACAGTGAATAGAGTGCTGGTCCTGGAGTCAGAAGGACCTGAGTTCAGATCTGGCCTCAGACACTTAACACACACACAAATAAAAACCTAGCCTTGTGGCCTTGGGCAAGTTACTTAACCCCAATTGCCCTCCAAAAACAAAAACAAACAAAAAAATAATAATAATAATAAGGATAGCTAACACTTACTGTGTGCCCAGCACTGTACTAAGCACTTAACAGTTTTCTTATTTGATCCTTACAACAGCCCTAAGAGGTAGCTGCTATTATGACCTTCATTTTACAGATGAGGAAACTGAGGCAAACAGGTTAAGTGACTTGCCCCGAGTCACACAGCTAACAGCTGAGTTCAGATTTGAACTCCAGTCAGACTGACTCCAAGCCCAGGCACTCATTAGAAAGGGAATGGAGTTCTTAAGTCCATCTTTTAACTTGTCAAGAGCTAACTAATTATGGTATGTGCCTGATGCATATAAAAGGCTGAATAAAGTCTTTTTGATTGATTGTCCAGTTTCTTTTACTTGGAAAATAGCCTGAATCATTCTGCTGAGAAGTTTTAAACACAAGATGTTTTGAAATAGAGAATTTTAGATTTCTTTGATTTTACTTGAACCTTTCTCTTGAAATACTTTGTGTGGAACTAAGTATAACAGAAATGAAAGCCATTTTAAAGAACTCCAAAGGAGATGCCATAACCTTCTTCACTAAGTATAATACTTAGCAACCCTTACCATTAGGAAGTACTCCCTTTTTATTTCATTTAAATCTCTGGTGCTTTATTGGCCTTTGCAGGAGCAATAAAGTACCTCTTGCTCTAAGACCAGTTTCCTTTGTTTTTCCCTTTGGACATGGCATTTCAAAACAATTTGGCTTTTGTGTCTCCTAATAATGTTCCACTGTTTCCTAGTGCAGCCTGCCTTTTAGCAACTTTAAGATTCCCTGAACATACTGAAACATCCTGTTCTACTGCCTCCCAGAGCAGAGAGCTTTTGTGCCTACTTGGCATCTCTGTCATGCAGAAGTCTTCTTGAACTAACCTCATACTCTAATAGTCTGTCAAAAAGAGAAGTAACCAGAGGGATCTTCACTGAGAATGCATTGAGGTGTACTCAGTGATGAAACTGAGTTGTCATTTGTGATGTAAGAAATTCTTTTATTTTATCATTGGCAGGGCCCAGGAATCTAAGAATATATTTTTATTATTAACCGATTACTTGTGTTTAATTAACGATAATGTTTAAACTGTCCATTCTGTATGATTAAATGCTACAAGTAGTTAAAATTTAAGATAATAGGTTGCATGGCTTTTTATAGCATTATAATAGGGCTTCATTTTAATTCCTTTAGCAGATCGCTTCTGATATTGCTTAGAAAATAAAAAGCCATTTGTTTTATTGGCAATAAAATTTATAGCTATTAGTAAATAACTGGTGAGTTATTAGTACAGTGCTTAGTACAGTGCTGGGCACACAGTAATTTATAGCTATTAGTAAATAACCAGTGAGAACATAGGCAAAAAAAAAAAACCTTAGGAGTCTTTCTTTAATAATTAAGTGCCTTTCTTCCAAAAAGCTTATTCCAAATATAGAAAGGATATCTAGTCTGAGAGCCCAGTGACTGCTGCTGTACATTCCAGTTGTCTGCAAAATTTAGCAACTAAATCCTTTCCTTAGATGTGTTGCTCAGTACCAGAATTCTGCCTAATCTGTGCTTATTTCAAAATAAAGAGGTGAAGTTAATGACCAATGTATCTTGCAAATGTATAGCTAAAGGAACAATCACTTTGTTTTCATTCTGTGCTTGCTCAGAACTGAGTCTTCTTGGTAAAAACTTAGCAGGCCATTCTATTTGGCAACTATTTGGTTTGGTTTGGTTGAATTTTTAAATTTTTATTATTTATTTTGTTTGGCTTGATAACTCCAAGGTAATTTACACAAACAAAATATACATTTTCTTGGAAATTAGAGTGGATAAGGATATAACACAACCCTCATAATCCATGAAGCCAATTTATCTCCTTCAATGATTTTTCTTCCCAGTAAGGCAAACAATAAAAACACAAATAAGGTACAGTGGAAATTTCTTTTTCAATATGTATCAGAAACAAATACTGAGAAACCTTATAACTCATTAAACTATTCTAGGAAGAGGCTTATTTTATACTATTCTTTGAAGGGCCTCAAAATACAGTTTTTGGATGCATTTGTTTTCCCACATCTGATTTTATCCAGCTGCATGCAGGGAAGCAGATTTTCTCGGTCAAGCAAGAGAGCAGATTGGTGGACATGGACCAGCTGAACTTCCCATTAGGTTGCTTTTATTATACATACTTTATACCTTATCCTTCAGGCAAAACCTTTTGGCCTTCCTATTGTTTTGTTGTAAATAAAAGTATAAACCTAAGTTCTAATCAACCACTTCTCTGTTTGAAGCAGTTGAAACTAATGAATACTTCTCATTCAGAGTGTGTAGCAGTCCTTTGTGTACACAGAAAAAAACCTTTATGTCAGTAAAGTAAATGTTGCCTTGCACAGCTTTCCCTGATAGAGCAGAATGTCTGCAAATCATATAACATTGGTTGATATAGATTTCTCCATTCAAGAGTGAGACGTTAAAGCATTCCCTAATGCTAATTCTGTGGCTGTTGGCAAAATGGATTTTCACATTTGGAAGTTTGCTTTCCCCTGGCAAATTTATTTGGTGAATAGTAATTTCTCTTTTAAAAATTTGTGTTGACATCTTTTGTTTTTAATCACTTTTTAAAATGTATCCTCTTCCAAAAGGAGAGATGTATATTTCTTCTTTACGACCAAGCTTAGTCATTATAGTTAGACAGTATTTGAGGGTTGTTGTTTTTTTAATTATTCTTAACAGTTTTATTGTTTTCTTGGTTCTGCCTACTTTACTTTGCATGCGTTCATATACCTTTTCTCATGTTTCTCTGTATTCTTCACAGTCATATCGCATGGTACAATAAAATTCATCTGGGAAGCTAGGGGGTGCAATGGACAGAATGCTGACCCTGGAGTCAGGTGGACCTCGGTTCAAATGTGGCTTCAGGCACTTCATAGCTATATGACCCTAAGGAAGTCATCTAATCCCCTTTACCTCAGTATTCTCATCTATAAAATGAACTGGAGAAGGAAATGACAAACCATCCAATATCTTTGTCAAGAAAGCCCCAAATGAGGTCATGAAGAATTGGACTAATTGACTAAACAACAAAAAATATTCAACTCTATTAAAATTGTTTTGATAACATTTGTTACTTTATTAAAAGTTTTGGGGGCGGCTAGGTGGCTCAGTGAGTAAGAGCACTGGCCCCAGAGTTGGGAGGACCTAGGATGGGTTCCAGCCTCAGATACTTAACATCCACACAAAAAAACTGGCCGTGTAACCTTGGTCAAGTTACTTAACCCCAATTGCTTTGAAAAAAAAAGTTTTGCCCAAAGATTTTGCTTAACTCTTTGGGGGGGGGGGGAACCTTAATTGAACGTGGGGGAAGGGTCATAAATCATAGATTTACAATTGTGACTTTGAGATCATCTAGTCCAGCATTTTCTTTTTGTTTGTTTGTTTTTAAAATTATTTTTTTCAAATGTTTTTATTAACTTCTGTTTTACTTCATTCATTTCTGCTAGTTTTTGTGTTACAAATTTTCTTCCCGGTTTTCCCCTACCCACCTCTCCAAAATAGCAGCCCCCCAGGATATCCCCTCCTCTTGTTTCCCAATTACATGTAAAATAGTATTAATAATAGCATATATATATATATATTTTTTTTAAAACATTTGATTTTAAAACTTTGAATTCCAAATTCATTCCCTTCCTCCTTTATCACCCACCCTTACTGAGTAGATAAGCAATTCGATATAGGTTGTACATGTGTAGCTAATACAAAACATTACCATAGTAGATATATTGTAGAAGACTGATTATATTTCCCTCCCTCCTGTCCCACCTCCCACTTGTTCTGTTCTCTACTTTGGCCCTGCCCCTTTTCAAAAGTATGTGCTTCCTACTTCCCTCCCACCCAGCCTGCCCTCCCCTCCATCATCTTCCTTCTCATCCCCTTCCCCCCTACTCTCCAGTAGGGTGAGATACCCTATTTTGTGTGTATGTCATCCCCTACCTGAGCCAAATTCAGTGATTATAAGGTTGACCCATTCCCTTATGCCTTCCTGTTCTTCCGCTCCATTATACCTATTTTACCTTGCCTCTTCTATATGAGATAGTTTGCCCCATTCTGTCTCTCCCCATCTCCTCTCATTATATTCCTCTCTCACCTCTTGATTTCACCTTTTAAGTATCATCCCTTCCTATTAAATTGGTCCTGTGCCCTCTATGTATACCTGTAAATATATATATACATACACACATTCACATATGTATTATTATGCCTATATACCCTGTGATAAAGACTATATATATAATGTATATAAATATACATTGTATAATGTATATATAAATATATTTACATATAAATATACATTATATATAATGTATATAAAAGATACATTATATATAATGTATATAAATATACATTATATGTATTTCTGTTCCCTTCAACTATTTTCATACTGAGAAAAGTTTCATCAGTTACAATTATCATTTTTCCATATAGGAATGTAAATAGTTCAACTTTGATAAGTTCCTTATGATTTCTTTTCCCTGTTTACTTTCTCATGCTTCTCTTGCTTCTTGTGTCTGAATGTCAGATTTTCTACTCAAGTCTGTTTTTTTCTTCAAGAATGCTTAAAAGTCCTCTAATCCATTGAATGACCATATTTTCCCCTGAAACATGATACTCAGTTTTGCTGGGTAGATGATTCTTGGTTTGAATCCCAGCTCCTTTGCCCTCCAGAATATCATATTCCAGACCCTTCGATCCCTCAGTGTAGAAGTTGCCAGATCCTGTGTTATCCTGATTGTGTTTCCACAATATTGAAATTGTTTCTTCCTGGGTGCTTGTGATATTCTCTCCTTGATCTAGGAATTCTGGAACGTGGCTGCAATATTCCTAGGAGTTTTCTTTTTGGGATCTTTTTCAGGAGGTGATGGGTGGATTCTTTCAACCTCTATTTTGTCTTCTGGTTCTAAAACATCAGGGCAGTTTTCCTTGAGAATTTCTTGGATGATTTCTAGGTTCTTTCTTTGATCATGGTTTAAAACTCCAATGAGTTTTAAATTATCTCTCCTGGATCTGTTTTCCAGGTCAGTGGTTTTCCCCATGAGATATTTCACATTGCCTTCTATTCTTTCATTTGTTTCGATCTGTTTAACAGCATCTTGATTTCTCATAAAGTCACTAGCTTCCCTTTGGTCCATTCTAAATCTGAAGGAAAGATGCTCCTCAGTGAGCCTTTGAGATTCTTTTTCCATATAGCAAATTTGGCTTTTTACATCATTCTTCTCCTCGTTGCCTTTTTGAGCCTCTTTTGCCATTTGAGTTAGTCTATTTTTTTTAAACAAATGCTTTATTAACTTCTGTTTTACATCATTCATTTCCACCAGATTTTGTGTTACAATCATTTTCTCCCAGTTATTCCCCTACCCAACCTCCCAGAATAGCAGTCCCACAAGATATTGCTTCCTCCAATCTGCTCTCTCCCATACCTTCTCCCATACCCACTTCGACTTTTCCATTAGAGAAAGGTGAATCTTTGTGTCCCAATGCCTGCACATCTTATCTCCCAATTATAAGCAAAAGAGTATTAATAATAGTATTTATATATATTTGAAACATTTAATCTTAAGACCTCGAATTTTAGATCCATTTCCTTCCTCCCTTGTCACCCATTCCCTCTTGGGAGATAAGCAGTTCAGTATATGTTGTACATGTCTAGCTATGCAAAACATTATCATAGTAGATATATTGTACAAAGGCTGCTTATAATTCCCTCCCACTCATCCCACCCCCCACCTGGTCCATTCCATACATGATCCTGTCCCTCTTCTATAGTGGCTACTTCCAACCTCCCCTCCCCACAAGGATGCCCTCCCATCAATCATCCCTCCTCTCATCCCCCTTCCCCCTATTCTCCTGCAGGTTGAGATATCCCATTTAGTATGTATGTCATTCTCTCCCTGAACCAAATTCAATGAGAATGTGGATTTGCCTTTTTTTCCCTTTCTATTCTCCCCCTCCCTTGCAACCACTTCCCCTTGCTTCTTCTGCATGAGATAGTTTACCCTACCCTGTCTTTCCCCATCTCCTCTTGCCACTTTCCTCTCTCACCTCATAATTTCATCCCTTGAGTATTCTCCCTTCCCAACAAATTCAACCTATGCCCTCTATCCATATATAACTGTAACCATATACACACACATTCACATATGTATTCATATGACCACATACCCTTCTTCCATTATTTTCATAGTGAGAAAGATATCATCAGTCACAGTTATTGCTTTTCCATATAGGAATGTAAATAGTTCAACTTTGATAAGTTCCTTTTGATTTCTTTTCCTGATTACCTTCTCAGGCATCTCTTGCTTCTTGTGTCTGGATGTCAAATTTTCTATTCAACTCTGGTTTTTTCCTCAAGAATGCTTGAAAGTCCTCTATTCCACTGAATGACCATATTTTCCCCTGAAACAAAATACTCAGTTTTGCTGGGTAGGTGACCCTTGGGTTCATTCCCAGTTCTTTTGCCCTCTGGAATATCATATTCCATGCCCTTCGATCCCTCAGTGTAGAAGCCGCCAGGTCCTGGGTTATTCTGATTGTGTTTCCACAATATTGAAATTGTTTCTTCCTGGCTGCTTGTAGTATTTTCTCCTTGATCTGGGGATTCTGGAACCTGGCTATAATATTCCTGGGAGTTTTCTTTTTGGGATCTTTTCAGGAGGTGATCGGTGGATTCTTTCAACCTCTATTTTGCCCTCTGGATCTAAAACATCAGGGCAATTTTCCTTGAGAATTTCTTGAAGGGTGATTTCTAGGTTCTTTCTTTGATCATGGCTTTCAGGTAGTCCAATAATTTTTAAATTGTCTCTCCTGGATCTATTTTCCAGGTCAGTGGTTTTTCCCATGAGATATTTCACATTGCCTTCTAATCTTTCATTTGTTTGGATCTGCTTAACAGCATCTTGATTTCTCATAAAGTCATTAGCTTCCATTTGCTCCAGTCTAACTCTGAAGGAATGAATCTCCTCAGTGAACTTTTGAGATTCTTTTTCCATCTGGCAAATTCGACTTTTTAAGGCATTCTTCTCCTCATTGCCCTTTTGGGCCTCCTTTGCCATTTGAGTTAGTCTATTTTTTAAGGTGTTGTTTTCCTCAGTCAGGCTGTTGACCCTCATGTCATACTTTTCCTGCATCCTTCTCATTTCTCTTTCCAATTTTTCCTCCACTTCTCTTATTTGATTTTTAAAGTCCTTCTTAAGGTCCTCTATGGCCTGCACCCCGCTCATGTTTTCCCCTGGGGCTTTTGGAGAGGACTTCTGACCTCACACTCCTTTTCCCGCTCTATGCCCCCAAAATAGGAGTCTAGGGTTGCATTTTTCTGTTTCCTTTGCCTTGGCATGTTGCCACTTGATTACCTGACTTTTGGGCTTGTTGCCACACTGTGGCTTTAAGGCCAGATAGAGGAATTTTCGTCCCGAATGTGTGGGGGGCAACTCCCGTTTCTGGCAAGCTGTAAACCCACCCACGACTTCCACCCTAGATCACAATCCAGATCCAGGGAGGTTAAAGCAAGAGCGATTACCCCCCAAGACTGATCGCTGGATCTCCCTACAATTAATTGCAGGCCAAGAGCTGGAGCTGCCTCTGAAAACTACAAAATGGTGTGTCTCCTCAGCGGCTTCTAGCCCCCAGGGGAGGGAGCCGACGCATTTCCCCAAAAACAGGTCCCAAAGTCCATAGGACACTAACCTCTTACTTTGTCCTAGGCATGTCTATGTTGATAATTCTGGAGTTGCCACGGCTGCTGGTGTTCTGGGGTTCCTCCAGCCAGCTGCTGACCCTGCTGCCCTGGGGCTAAAACCTCAGCTCACAGACCTGGGCTCCGCTCGGCTCTGCTTCCTGTGCTCTGCGAGTTGCGCGCTGCCGGCTCCCAGACCGCTGCGTTGGTCCTTCCTGCAGGGCTGCTGGGCTGTCCTCAGCGGGAGGTTAGCTTCTCTTTGTCGTTCTGTGGGTGCTGGGGCTCCAGAAGTTGTTCAGAGTCCCCTTTTACATAGTTTGGGGGGAATCTGGGGGCAGAGTGGTTTGGATGAGCTGTTTCTACTCCACCATCTTGGCTCCGCCCCATTAGTCTATTTTTTAGGGCATTATTTTCCTCAGTCAGGCTGTTGACTCTCCTTTCATAATTTTCTTGCATCATTCTCATTTCTCTTCCCAGTTTTTCCTCCACTTATCTTACCTGCTTCTTAAGGTCCTCTATGGCCTGCAACCAGCTCACATTTTCATTTGAAGCTTTTGGTGCAAGAGTTCTGACCTCACAGTCCTCTTCCTATTCCATGCTTCGATACTCTTTGCCCCCAAAATAGGAGGCTAATGTTGAGTTTTTCTGTTTGTTTTGTTTCCTTTGCCTAGGCATGTTGCCACTCAAATACTTGACTTTTGGGCTTGTTGCCATAGTAGGACTCTGCCACCAGCCAGGGGAGCTTCCGTCCCAAATGCTGGGGTTTTCTCAGCTGCTGGGGGTATTAGTTGGGTGCCCTCTCTGAAACCTCCACACACTCTGGCAAGCTGGTCACACACTCCAGGACCTCCACCCCAGACTGCAATCCATATCCAAGAAGGTTAAAAGCAAGAGTGATTACCCCTCAGACTGGTCTCCAGGTCACCTTACAATTCACAGGCCAGGAGCTGAAGCTGCAACATGGCACAGGCTGCGCCTAAGTGTCTCAGCAGCTTCTCGCCCTTAGGACAAAAGCTGATGCTCTCCCCACTAGTCCCAAAGTCCATACCACACTGACCTCTCACTTTGTCCTTGGCATCTATGTGTTGATAATTCTGGAAATGCCACAGCTGCTGGTGTTCTGGGGTCCCTCTAGCTGGCTGCTGGTCAGGCCGCCCTAAGGCTAAAACCTCTGGCTCATGTGGGGCTGGGGTTGGCTCCTAGAGTGCTGTGCTGGCCGCTCCCTGCCGGGCTGTCTTCAGTGGGAGCTCCTCTGTGTCATTTTGTGGGTTCTGTAGCTCCAGATTTTGTTCGGAGTCCCCTTTTACATGGATTGGTGAAAGTGGGAGCTGGAGCCACTCGGAAGTCCTATTTCTATTCTGCCATCTTAACTCCACTAGTCCAGAACTTTCATTTAGCAGATTAGGAAACTGAGACCTAGAGAGACTAAATGATTTGCTTAAGCTTGCCTTTGTAATAAATAAGATGAATGGGATTTGTCCCTAAGTTTTTTGATTCCAATTCTAGCACTACTTCTACTATATCAAAAACAAAAAAAGGGAAAAAAACCATTCTGAATCATAGGGTGTTCCATTCTGTGAGAAGCTGAGTTATGTACATTGATACCATGTTTTAAGTACACTTAATGCTTATGCATATATGGATGTTTGGGGTGAGTTGCAGTTACTTCATCTTAACCCTTATATTTACATCTACAAAAGTCACAGCTTTCACATTTCCTAGATATGGATAGTCAGTAATCTGTGAGGACTTTTGATCTGTCCAAAGTAGGGGTGGGGTAGGGGGGATGCAGTGGGCAGGGGAGATGGAAGTGTTAGCCAAGCACCTTTCATTTATCACAAGAGATGACATTGGTGTTGAGGAAGAATTGTTAGTATCTACTTCCATATTATTCAAACCATAGGTGAAAGACTTTTTTGGCTAAGAGTCTAGGATTTCATATTGTTAAAGCATTTATTCTATTCTTATTGTGTCCTACTATGTATAAATCTGGAGTCACTGAACCTAGTGAAAAGGGCACATTTAAATGTTTATGAAATGTATGGTTTTGAAGATTTTGATTTTGAAGAAATAAATCAAAGCTGGTATCTTTTGGTATGGGAAACAAATGTGCAATACACAGATTTTGACTACTTGCTCTTTTTTTCCATAAGTTTGGACATCTTGTCTGAAATCATTCAAGGATCATAAGAAGGGCTTTGCCTGATGAGTCCATCAGTTATAGAAAGGTGGCATGTTTTTACTTTTTTTTTTACTTATTTTATGAAATAAGACCCATTGAAATACATTATTCACCTTAATAAATATATCTTTTCCAACTTAAAAATATTAGACACAACTTGGAAAAAATTCACAGTATAGCAGTGAAGACCAGACATATATACACAAAAAATGATGTAAGGCAATATAAGTGGCAAATGAGTGGTACATATAATAAGTGATATGAGAGTTCATAGAGAGGTCTCAATGTTAGGGAAGATTTCAACTAAGTAGGTAGAACTTCCAACTATATGATTGTTTTTTAAAATGAGTGAGTAATGTAAATAATGCTAACTATGCTAGCACAGAAAATCAACATAACATTTGCTCTATTGGACCAAATATTATGAAAGGTAAAACAGTGATCGAGCTTTTAAACTTTGAAATATGGGAACTCTAAAACTGAAAGCTGCCAGGGAGTTTCTAAATGACAGTAAATTAATCTAAAGTACATAATTATCAGATACTTCTATCCCCACTAATATCTTTGAGACTGACTTTGATATATATATATATATATATATACACACATATATATATTTTGCAACTTTGATATATTTTTAAGAGGGAGAGGGTGGTATAAAAAAAAAAGGCATTTTTGTCTGAAAAAAAATAATGAAGTTAGGTAGTTGAAGCATCAGAATCAAAAATATTCTCCATTGAGACTTTGCCATTTTTTCACTTTATGCTCCCTAGTGCTCCAGACATATTCATTGGAGAGGAGGAAGTATCTGTTAATAGGCTCTTATGATTTAGAGCTGAAAAAGAAGTTTATGGCTCATCCAGTCCAAAAGTTTCATTATATAAATAAGGAAACTGAGGTTTAGAGAAGTGAGGCAACTTGCTTACAGATGGTAAATAGCAGAACCTAGGTCCTCTTAATTTTAAATCCAGCATTCTTTCTGAGACTATTAAGATAGAATTACATCATCACAAAGTGTTGCAGACTGAGCAGAATAGTAATGTTTTAGTAAGCATTTGGGATTTGACTCATCCTTCTTCCCTTGTGCCCCATTCTCTTCATTCAGATTTTTATTTTTCCTTTTTGTTTGCTTTTTTTTACAGGGATAGACTATAAAACAACTACAATTTTACTGGATGGCAGACGGGTCAAGCTGGAACTTTGGTGAGTTTATATTGCTGAATAAAGTTAGTCGAAAGCTCTTCTGTCTGACTCAGTGGCAGCATAATAACGCCTTTGAAGATTGGGTGAGTTGGTAGGTAAGGAAGTGAAACTGTGGAACACTTAACTGTGTTCTAATTTCATTAGGTGACTAAAGTAAAGATACATACATACAAGAAGATGGCTCATTTAGATTAATAATATACAGATGAGGCCATTTAAAATGTCCCTATTTTTAAAATATAATATTAATACCAAAACTTCTGTTGCAGAAATTAATCTTCAAAGGTTTTATTGTTAAGAGACTCAGTTCCCCTTTTCTCTATAAAATGATGATTTTTTTCCCTAGAATCCTAGGATTTTTAGAGCTAGGAAAGATCAAGTCCAATTGAGAAGAGAGAGAGAGGAAAAAAACTTGAGATCTTGGCATCCTTTTTATCTCTTCCCAGAGTATCATCCCTTGGAAAAAGTTAAAATTAAGAGGGACTGCATTTCCAAAGACATAGTTTTAAGCAGCTAAGGAAGTAGACATTCGTAAGGAGCTAGTTTCAGGACAGTTAAGTTAACTTACCTTAGGTCAGTCATATCATCTAAACATCTATATTTGGCATAGTGGCAGTTGGTCAGTGCCAATGTTGGCTTCTTCAAAAGGCTTTAGTTAGGAAAGGGAGTGAGAGAAATTAATGTTATACTATTATTAACTAATTACTGATCTGTGATCTACCCTTAAGCCCAGCTCCTGAAAAGGTCAGTCAGCCTCTGGAGGGCATGACTTGAGTGATAAGATTTGTTCCTAGCCCTCAAAGCACATGTTCCTTAATTTTGGGCCTCACCCACCTGGGATACCTAATTTCAATCTGGTTGAACTTTTGCCTGGAAGAGGAATCAACCCCTTGTCCTTGGTCCCTTCCATTAGAGTTAAGAGCAACTCAGGTCATAGAAGGAGAAATCAGCCAGAGAGGTCTAAAAGGAGATGGCTTCCCGTTGCCGCCGCCCCCCCCCCCCCATGCCTTGAGGCTGCTGAGTCTCATGATCAAGTTATGTTAAAGACTTTTAGCCCACCTCCTCATCACCAATTAACCTAATTAATAAATTATTAATTACCTGGAAACTGTTTTTATTTGTCACAGGGGCAAGATTTTTCATCCATGTAATCATTTTGATACAGTTTGTTTACAGCACAAAATAGTTTTATTCCTTTATTAACACTTCAGAGCAGGAATTTTAATCTCTGCTGCCACATATAGAATGTGTTAAAAGAAGCATTGCCATACTGCAATAAATATTTCATGGCAGCTTCTGAGAATGTGAATCACAGAGTTAGCTAGACTTTTAATAAACAGTATTCCAATAATTAGCTGCTGCAGATACTACTAGATAGGTGTTAAACAATTCAGGCACTGTCAAATATTAAAGGAAAGCATAAACCTGCAAAGGAAAAAAATGGAAGTAGTATGTGTACTTTGTCTTAACTATAGTTTTACTAGAACACAATAAAGGCTTTCATCTCTGGGCTGGAAGAGAAGTCATCCATCTCCTTGCCTCTAAGCTGTACTATACCTCTCATCCAGTAATTCACAATGGCTTATTTGCATAATTTATAAAGTTTGCTCAAGCCAACCCTGTGAGGCAAGTAGTACAAATATTAGTGATAGCATTTGTCTATTGACAAGATTTGTCATCATTGACAAATAGACAAGAACTAGTCTTCACCCTTTGCATACTAGTCCTTCCAAGGAAATCTTCTGTCTTAAATCTTTAACACCTTGCAAAACTTTGGTGAAGTTAAATGCAAAATAAGATCCAATAATAATAATAGTGATAGTGTAATTTATATAATGCTTTGCAATTTGAAAAGTGCGTTACATATGTTAGCTCTTTTGATCCTCATAACAAGTATGTGAGATAGGTAATATTCTTATTGATTTTACAACTGAGGAAATAGAGACTGAGAAAGCTTAAGGAACTTGCCTAGGGTCGCTCAGTTAAGCAAGAATTTGAACTCAGATCTTCCTTACTTCAAGGCCAGTGATCTGTCCATGGTACCATCCGCCTACCTCTGATCTTCCTAGTTCATTGAGGCAGAACTCTTCTGCCTGTTGAATACAATAAAAAGGGGGAAATGGCAAGATTTTTAGGTATTCTTTATAGTTACTTTTCTGAATTCTGTTTGCATTTCAGGGATACATCTGGTCAGGGGAGGTTTTGCACCATTTTCAGATCCTACTCCAGGGGTGCTCAGGTAAAAACTAAAGTTTTTTTCTTCTCATTGATTTTCTGGTATTTTTTTTTCTAATATGAATTATTAGCATGACAGGATTAAGGCATGTAAATACATGTTTTAATACTCTTTTCAGAATGTTATATCCTTTTTTTTTTTTTGCTTTTTGGAGGGCAGTTAGGATTAAGTAACTTGCCCAAGGTCACACGGCTCGGTTTTTATTTGTGTGTGCGTTAAGTGTCTGAGGCCGGATCTGAATTCAGGTCCTTTTGACTCCAGGGCTGATGCTCTACTCACTGCACCACTTAGCCGCCCCTATATCCTTTCTTTTATTAGTTTATACATTAGTTTATATTAGTTATTATATATAATATAATTATGTTATATATATGTATATATATAAAAATAGATATCTCTATCACAAGTAGAGGATTTCTTTTCAAGTGAGTGTTCCTCACTTCCCTAGTGTTCAAGGAATAATAGCTAGTGGTGAGTAGGATGCTTTAGCCACATAACTAGTTTGCCATTAATGACAAAAGTATGGTTACTAATCTGTATTCATTTTTGGTGGCTTACTCTGAAGTGTTCCTCTTCATTTTTCTTTCATCTTCTCAGTTCTTTTATTTTTCTTTGTCATTCCACTGACACGAAGTCAGTGTCACAAACTGTTGAATTGCAGACCCTTAAGAGAGGTTGGGCTTGCAGAGAAGATAACGAAATCTAGATAACCTGGAATTTTGACTGAATATTTTTTTACTCTTAAATTTGTCAAAATTTATATTTTAAAAGCAGTGGTAGATTTAGGGAAAGCATTAATCTAGGAATTAAAAGACATGGGTTCAAATTCTTTTCAGTAGTAGAAAACATAGCAGATTTTGGAGGGGTTATTAAAAGCAGTGTTACTTCTATGTTAAATACCTCTTCTGTGACTAGAGTTGGGCCATGGGGCAGAGAAGATAAAAGTCTCTCTACTCATGGAATTTACTGTTACCTGGGGATGCATTCAAATAATCATAATAAAAAAATAATTAAAAGATGCCAATAAAATGTTTTAAATTCAGTTAAACATTATTTAGTACCAACTGTATAATGTTTTGTGCTTCTTACTTGAGATACAAAGTAAAAAAATGATAAATAGTCCTTGACCTCAGATCTCCAATCCTCTTTTTCTGTCCTTTGCATATGGAAATGTTCGTGATAAAAAACAATTAGCTAACTAAATTATCTCATTTTTTGACTAAAACTAGTCTTTTAGTGGGAGACATTTTAAGCTTGTCTTTTCAAAGCAAACTAACTCAGTGGTTTTGGAATCAAAACTGTTCAAAGAATGGCAACTAGTCAGTACATTTTTTCTTTTATCATGGGTACATTTAAGAAAGAAAATGAGATAAAGCCATAAAATTAAATTGTGGCCAAGTTATGAGTAAGGATCTTTGGTGGGCTGGACTTTGGAATTTGGCTATTATTTGTTATACCAGATTGTAAATTCATTGTGGGGGAGGCGCCATATCTTATCTAAAATTTGTATCTTCTTTTTAAAAAAATATTTATTTACTTTTAGTTCACAACATTCAGTAGCACAAGCTTTTGAGTTCCAAATTTTCTCCCGCTCCCTCTCTTCCCCTCTCCCCCCCATGGTGACATACAATCTGATATAGATTCTACAAATACCTTCACATTAAACATTAGTCAAGTTGTAAAGAAGGATTATAACCAATGGAATGAACAACAAGAAAGAAGGAACAAAACAAAACAAAACACAAAAGAGAGAGAGCAAATAGTTTGCTTCAATCTGTATTCAGACTCTGTAGTTCTTTGTCCGGATGTGGATAGCCCCTTCCATCATTAGTCTATCAAAGTTAGTTATCACAAATACCATATATCTGTAATTGTGTACAGTGTTCTCCTGGTTCTGCTCCTTTCACTTAGCATCAGTTTACATATATCTCTCCAGGTTATTATGAAGTCTATCTGTTCCTCATTTCTTATAGCACAGTAATATTCCTTTGCATTCATATACCACAACTTGTTGAGCCATTCCCCAATTGATGGGCATCTCCTTGATTTCCAGTTCTTTGCCACCACAAAAAGAGCTGCTATAAATATTTTTGTACATACGAGTCTTCCTCCCACTTGTATGATCTCTTTGGGATACAGCCCTAGAAGTGGTATTGCTGGGTCAAAGGGTATGCACATTTTTATAGCCCTTTGGGCATAGTTCCAAATTGCTCTCCAGGATTATTGAATCAGCTCACAGCTCCACCAACAGTGCATAAGAGTTCCAGCTTTCCCACATCTTCTCCAGAATTTATCATTTTTCTGTTTTGTCATGTTAGCCAATCTGGTGAGATGTGATACCTCAGAGTTGTTTTATATATCTCACTTTTTATCCAAATCTTATAACTCATAGTAAGTGCTTAGTACATGTTTGTTGAATTAAATTTCATAGGATAGATTGGACAGGGAAGAGATAAGAATAAGGGATGATAGTTTGAAAACTGCTCAAATCTAATGACACGTGAGGACCTGAAACTAAAGTGAAGCCTATGGTAGTTGGAAGGAGGGAATGTGTATAAGAAGCATTGCAATATATTCTTTTCCTTCTGACATATTCTTTAACTTCTGCATTCAGGTTTCTACCCTTATTCCTTTGCTGAAACTACTCTTGAAGAGATCAGTAATGACCCTCTTATTACTGGATCTAATGGCATTTTCATAGTCCTCATACTCCTTGACCTCTGTAAGATCTTGTATCTATTTCTAAACTGTCACTTTTCAAAATGAGATTTAACATAAGAGGAAAAGTATATATCAAAAACCTATTACAGAAGCTGCCAAGGCAACAGGACACCTTAGTCCAGAAATCAGGGAGCTCTTTGAAATTAACTTTGGCTATAGAATCAGGTGTGTGCTGAGCCATGGCAGTGATTAGGGCCCAGAACTTACATGGGGCTGTAACGTTGTTCTCTCACCAGGCCCCCATACCCCACCTCCTTGGGGATCTTTCAGTGAAGGGGAGGGGATGAGCCTGCCCTTCTGACTTGTACTGTCCAGATACCCTAATATTTGAATAAAATCTATGCATTTCCACCCAAAAAAATCTACCCCTCTTCTTTAAACTCTTTTTCTTACGCTTTCTATGACATAATGCTATTCAGATTTTCCACATACTACTACCAGAGAGGGAGTACATAATGAGGAAATGAAATGGAAGCAATGGAAACATAGATTTAATTGTTCTCCGTTGTTTGAAAATTCAGTATCAGAATTGTTAGGAACACACTGCAGATGTATCAGCACGATTTTATTATCAGTTCTTTAATAGGACTTAGGTGAGAGATAATATTATAATGATAGTGTATTATATAATACTATTCTAATACCTTTCAGTGGCTTAGGAGAAATATGGAGCCAATTTTCCAAAGTTAGGCCTTTAACTAAAATTATCAAGTACCTAAGCCTTTTGAAATTTAAACCTTGGATCGAATGCAAAAGAGCTTTGGTAGACTGAGATTTTTTTTTAACAGACTTGCTTGTAGCTGACAAATTGAATCAGTATATCTGTGGGTTTATGATAATCCTATAAGATGGATAATCTTTTAGTAAACCATGCCTAAACTTATGAATCAAGGCTACCTTTACTAATCATGCTTATTATTAAATTAGTAGTACATAAAACAGAACATAGCAGTCCATCTAATTTATGTTTTATCTTGCTTTGTTTACATACTTATATTAAAAATTAGGACCCCCCCCCTATAAATCTTTATAAAATAAGCTGCATGATTCTTTTTGTATTGGCAAAAATTGGAAATTGAGGAGATAACCACCCACTGGGGAATGACTGAACAAGTTGTGTTATGTGATTGTAATGGAATACTATTGTGCTATAAGAAATGATGAGCAGAATATGTTTAGAAAAACCTGAAAAGATTTACATGAATTAGTACAAAGTAATTGAGCAGACCCAGGAGAACATTCTGCACAGTAACAGCAATATTGTACCATGATCAACTGGGAATAACCTAGCTATTCCCAGCAATACAGTCATCCAAGACAATCCTGAAGGACTTATGATGAAAAGTGGCATCCATCTCCAGAGAAAGAATTGATGGAGTCTGAATACAGCTTGAAGCTTATTTTTTAAACTTAATTTTTCTTGATAATTTTCTTTTTTTTTTCTTATGTTTTCTTTCACATCAGGGCTAATATGGAAATATGTTTTACATGACTGCACATGTATAGTCTATCAAATTCCTTGCCTTCTCAAGGGCAGGGAGGTGAGGAAGAAAGAATTTGGAACTCAACATTTTTTTTTAAATGTTAAAAATTTTTTTTACGTGTAATTGGGAAAATAATAAAATATAAACCATAAAATAAGCTGCATAATACTCATAATACCCCATACCATCCTTAACCAGTATTGCTAGATAACAGCAGTAAGTATTGAGGTCTGAAGTTCAAAATTAGTGTTCTAATTCATTTTTGAAATTTTAATAATTATGTCTCTGGTCTTACTTAATTGTAAATTTGGCCTAATTTCTTTAGCTTTCAAAACTCATTTAAAAGGTTTATTAACAAAAGCACCATCTAGTTTGGTTTTTTTGCAGGTGTTAAGTGAGGGAATATAAATATAAGTAGTTTTGTAGACTGGATGGAGTTTTCTAAGATTGATAGGGAACTGGGGCAGTCTTTTTTTAATAATGAGGTTCCAGTGCTGCTTTTTGCTGTTGACAAACTGAGTGAATTGGTAATCATTTGAATTTATTGGAAACTATCTCACTTTATGGTTTTACCCCAGGGATTAAAAACCTACGTTGAAGCCATTTTAATCGCCCACGTTCATTTCTGTCATGACAGATGTCATTCATTCTCACTATTCTCTCATGATTGAATTTGTTTAAATTCTTGAGGCAGAAAAGAGAAAGAAAGAAAGAAAGAAGTAATCGGAACATATTTGAATAACCTATCTTCATGCACCTTCAGTGCTGCTTAGACTTAAGGAATTCGAACTGAAAATAAATCAACACAGTAATGTCTGTGACTGACAGCATGTGGGGCCGTTTCACATGTACCCATGTACTTTTGATGGATAAGCAAGGCAAACATGAGGAAAGAAGGCTCATGATACCAGTACATGCCCCAGCCCTCTTCTCTATGCCGTTCTCCAGAGCAACACTTAGCTGTACTTTTGTTACTTTTTTTCTGTTTTGGGGGGTTGGGGGGGTGGGAGGAGTTTGATAAATTTTCTTTATGACATTTTTCTGTACTCTTGCTGTGTTCATTCTAGTATCTGAAATATCTGTTTGAGGAAGGGAGACAAACAGTTTATTCTCTTGGTAGGAATGGTTCTGTATCAGAAGACAGTTGTGAGTAATAAGGAACACACACAAGGTACATAGTTCTCTTTCTTTGCCTAAGATTTCTGCCAGGAATTTAATTTTGTTTAAGTAGATTTTTATTGTGAGTACCTTTTTGTTTTCCAGTTTGGAATAAAATCTTTTCACTAAAATGCTTTGTGTAAGATGTGCTGTTTTCTTCCTGGAAGAGTACCTTTCCATCTTGTCTTAGGTGGAATAAGGAGAAAAGATGGATTCATGTGTGTAAACTAGCACGTAACTCCTGTTGTACTTCTTTGAGCTATGAAAAGCAGCCGTTGTATTAGAAATGTGCTTCAGTGGTAGGATAACAGCATCATTTAATGTGATCGCAAATATATGTGGAAAAGTTTCTTTTTAATGAAAGAATTTGTAGTTTATTTGGATGGAAACCTTTCCCATATAAAAGCATGTATAACAAAATCCCAGCTAAGAAAACAAAAAGAAAAGATTCTCAGAAAAGACTTTTGAGCAAGTAAACTGCCAAAGGTAGGGAAACTGCTGGGCCAGGTGGATTTACAAATGATTTTTTTTTTTGGAGGGCTGTTGGGGTTAAATAACTTGCCCAAGGTCACACGGCTAGGTTTTTGTTTGTGTGTGCCTTCAGTGTCTGAGGCCGGATCCGAACTCGGGTCCTTCTGACTCCAGGGCCGATGTTCTACTCACTGCGCCACCTAGCCGCCCCTACAAATGATTTTTTATCAGATGCTTAAAAAGCAATTCATAGCTATGCTACGAAAATTTTTCTTATAAAATAGAGATTAAAAAGTACTCTATAGGCAGACGGAGTCAAGATGGCGGAGTAGTAATATTTCCCCACAATTCCTGCTCCCTCCACTTCCAAATTTATGTAAAAGGTGACTCGAACAAACTCTGGAGCTACAGAACCCACAAAATGACACAGAGAAGCTAACCTCCCTCTAAGGACAGCCCAGCAGGGAGCAGCCAGCCCAGGCCTGCTTGAGTCAGAGGTTTTAGCCCCAGGGTGGCCTGACCAGCAGCCAGCTGGAGGGACCCCAGAACACCAGCAGCTGTGGCATTTCCAGAATTATCAACACATAGATGCTAAGGACAGAGTGAGAGATCAGTGTGGTATGGACTTTGGGACTGGTTGGGAGAGCACATCAGCCTCTCCCCTGGGGGTGAGAAGTGGCTAATTAGCCTCAGGGCATCCCACCATGTTGCAGCTTTAGCTCCTGACCTGTAAACTGTACGGGGATCCGGCGACCAGTCTGGGGGGTGGGTAATCGTTCTTGCTTTAACCTCCTTGGATCTAGATTGCAGTCTGGGGTGGAGGTCCTGGAGTGTGTGACCAGCTTGCCAGAGTGTGTGGAGATTTCAGAGAGGACACCCAACTAATACCTCCAGCAACTGAGAAAACCCCAGCGTTTGGGACAGAAGCTCCCCTGGCTGGTGGCAGAGTCCTACTGTGGCTACAAGCCCAAAAGTCAAGTATTTGAGTGGCAGCATGCCTAGGCAAAGGAAACAGAATAAACAGAAAAATTCAACATTAGCCTTCTATTTTGGGAGCAAAGAGTATCGAAGCATGGAACAGGAGGAGGACTGTGAGGTCAGAACTCTTGCACCAAAAGCTTCAGATGAAAATGTGAGCTGGTTGCAGGCCATAGAGGACCTTAAGAAGCAGATAAGAAAAGAGATGTAGAGGAAAAATTGGGAAGAGAAATGAGAATGATGCAAGAAAAGTATGAAATGAGAGTCAACAGTCTGACTGAGGAAAATAATGCCCTAAAAAATAGACTAACTCAAATGGCAAAAGAGGCTCAAAAAGGCAATGAGGAGAAGAATGCCTTAAAAAGCTGAATTTGCCAGATGAAAAAAGAATCTCAGAAGCTCAGTGAGGAGAATCATTCCTTCAGAATTAGACTGGAACAAATGGAAACTAGTGACTTTATGAGAAATCAAGATACTATTAAACAGATCCAAACAAATGAAAGAATAGAAGGCAATGTGAAATATCTCATGGGGAAAACCACTGACCTGGAAAATAGATCCAGGAGAGATAATTTGAAAATTATTGGACTACCTGAAAACCATGATCAAAGAAAGAACCTAGAAATCATCCTCCAAGAAATTCTCAAGGAAAATTGCCCTGATGTTTTAGAACAGAGGGCAAAATAGAGGTTGAAAGAATCCACCCATCACCTCCTGAAAAAGATCCCAAAAAGAAAACTCCTAGGAATATTATAGCCAGGTTCCAGAATTCCCAGATCAAGGAGAAAATATTATAAGCATCCAGGAAGAAACAATTTCAGTATTGTGGAAACACAATCAGGATAACACAGGATCTGGCAACTTCTACACTGAGGGATCGAAGGGCCTGGAATATGATGTTCTGGAGGGCAAAGGAGCTGGGATTCAAACCAAGAATCACCTACCCAGCAAAACTGAGTATCATGTTTCAGGGGAAAATATGGTCATTCAATGGATTAGAGGACTTTTAAAAGTAAACAGGGAAAAGAAATCATAATGAAGTTATCCAAATTGAACTATTTACATTCCTACATGGAAAAACGATAATTGTGACTGATGAAACTTTTCTCAGTATGAAAATAGTTGAAGAAGTGTGAAGAGTATATGGGCATATGAATACATATGTGAATGTGTGCATATATGTTTACAGGTATACATAGAGGGCACAGGTCGAATTTAATAGGAAGGGGTGATACTTAAAAGGTGAAATTAAGAGGTGAGAGAGGAATATAACAAGAGGAGATGGGGAGAAACAGAATGGGGTAAACTATCTCATATAGAAGAGGCAAGGGAAAATGGTTACAAGGGAGGGGAAGAACAGGAAGGCAAAAAGGCAAAACTTTATTCTCATTGAATTTGGTTCAGGGAGGGAATGACATACATACTAAATAGGATATCCCACCCTACAGGAGAGTAGGGGGGAAGGGGATGAGGAGAGATGATGGAAAGAAGGGCAGGGGGGAAGTTGGAAGCACCCACTTTTGAAAAGGGACAGGATCAAAGTAGGGAATAGACCAAATGGGAGGTGGGATAGGAGGGAGGGAAATATAGTCAGTCTTTTACAATATACTATGGTAATGTTTTGCATAGCTACACATGTACAACATATACTGAATTGTTTATCTTCCCAGTAAGGGTGGGGGACAAGGGAGGAAGGGAATGAATCTGGAATTCAAAGTTTTAAAATCAAATGTTTAAAAAATGTAAATACTATTATTAATACTATTTTACAGATAATTGGGAAATAAGATATACAGTCATTGGGGCACAGAGATTCACCTTGCCCTACTGAAAAAGTCGAAGGGAGTATGGAAGAAGATATGGGAGAGAGCAGATGGGGGTGAGGGGATATCCTGTGGGACTGCTATTCTGGGGTGGGGCGTAGGGGAAAATGGGGAAAAAACTGTAACTCAAAATCTGATGGAAATGAATGATGTAAACCAGAATTTAATAAAGCATTTGAAAAAAAAGTACTATATAGAATTTTTTCTCAAATAGAAATTGTCCGAATAATAAAGCCAGAGAGACAAAGCCAAGAAAGAGGTTTAGTGCAATTCTACTAATAAATGTTGATACACATAAGTAAAATATTATGTAGACCATATAGAAATATATCTAGAAAATAAGACTAAATTAGATGTGTACCCACAATTGCAGGGCTTATTCAGCATCAGGAAAAATGAGTATAATTAATCATAATTAAAGCACTTATTCAGGTGAAAAGCCCTGAAAAATGAGATTCATTCCATAGGAGAGAGACTCCTCAGTATTGCAGAGTACATGGAAGCAGAATAGCTTAGCTATCTCACAACTACTCCAGATGAAAAAGGATAATTAAACAAAGTAATGATTAAGAAATTCAAGGAAAAAACAGTTTATTGCATATTTAACCAGCCTAAGTCTATCCAAATAGATTGTTCAAAGCATGCAGATTGTAGGAAGGAGGTCCAAACAAAAAAGTCCATGCCAGTAGCATATTTTATGGAACCCTGAAACTGTTTACAGGGTCAGGATGACAGGAACCTGTACCAGTCTTTAGCCAGCAACCTGAAGCTATGGTGATCTCACCCCAAGCCAGGGCTTAGGAGCTCTCTTCAGCAGTGGATAGTATTTTTTAACATGACCCCTTTGGAAATGTTATGGATCATTGTCTTTGATCAGAGTAACTAACTCTTACACTTAATCATCATTATAATATTGTGGTTTCTATGTACAATGTTCTCCTGGTTCTGCTCATTTCCCTTTGCCTCAGTTCATATAAATCTTCCTAGGTTTTTCTGAAACTAGGAAGTTTGGTTCTTGTCATCCTACTTGTCATTTCTTACGGCACAATAGTATTCCATTACGTTCATATGCCACAGTTTGTTCATCCATTCCTCAATTAATGAGTATCCTCTCAGTTTCCAATTCTTTGCCACCACAGAAAGCTGTTATAAATATTTTTGTACATATAGGTCCTTTTCCCTTTTCTTTGATCTATTTGGGATACAGACCCTAGTAGTGGTCCAAAGGGTACTAGACTTCTTAGTCTTTACTCAGTCATTTAATCAGCAAGTATTTGTTAAGCACCTACTATGTGCCAGGCACTGTCGTAGGTTATGGGATTCAAAGAATAAAATACAATCCCTGTTCTCAATGAACTTTCATTCTAATCGGGGAGATGAAAAGTATGCAAAATATATGCAGCATAAATATAAAATTAATACATATATGTATACACACAAAAGACAAAGAAGGTAGTTTAAGAAGGGCATTAGCACATGAAAATATTAGGAAAATCTTCATGTAGATGATACTGAAGCTGCATTTTTTTTTTTGGAAGAAAGGGACTCTTCGAGGTGGAGATGAGAAGCTGAAAAACAAGTGCAGTCCAGGCACTGAGGACAGCCACTTCAAAGGCTTAAGAGATAGGAAATAGAATGTTGTTAGTTAGCTACCAAGAGCAGACTAATTTGCTTGATTGCAAAGTTTAAGGTGAAAAGTATAAGGCTGTAAAAGTGGGCTGGGGCCAGGTTGTATAGGACTTTAAAATCAAGACAAAAGAGATTGTATTTTGAAGACAATAGTATTATATAACTAGAACTGTGTGAGAAGAGAGGTAAAATGGTCATAGCTGCACACTTTGGCAGTAGGTTATATGATAGACTAAATGGTGAAACACTTAAAGTAGGGAGACCAGTTAGGAGGCTGTTACCTAGAGCAAGGGGTGATGATAGCCTAGACGAAGGTGATAGCTATGACATTGGAGAGAAGGGAGAAACTGGTAGAGATGTTGAGAAAGTAGAAACATCAAGCTTTGGCAACTGATTTGGATATGTGAATTAGGGAGTTAGGAGTCATGGAAAATGACAAGATTACACACCTGGAATACCAAAAGTTTGTTGATGCCTTTGACAGATACAGGAAAATTTGAAAGAATGTGGACTTTGGGAGAAAGAGAATGAGTTCAGTTTTAGGCATGTTGAATTTTAAGATGTCTCTGGGGAGGCCTAAGGGGTCAGAGAAAGAGGTAAAATACCCATGTGTACAAAATCATTTGCAGCAGTTCTTTTTGTAATGACAAAGAATTGGAAAGCTAAGGATGCATCCATCAGTTAGGGACAACTGAATAAATTCTGGTATAAATGGAATTAGTGCTGTAAGAAATGATGAAGGGGATAATTTTAGAGAGACTAAGGAAAATTTGTATGAATTGATGCTGAGTGAAGAGATCAGAAACAGAAGAGTTTAGAAAATAACACTATAAAAACAAACAGCTTTAAAGGACTTAAGAATTCTAATTAATGTAGTGACCAGTGTAGTATGATTTCAGAGGACCCATGATGAAACATGTTACCTATTTCTTCATAAGAGAGGTAATGGATTTAGGGTATTGATTGAGATAGATACACACACACAGACACACAGACACACATGCATGCACACACACAGAAGACATAGCCATTGTGAGAATTAATTTTTGCTTGACTATGCATTTTTTTTAAAGCAGTTGGGGCTAAGTAACTTGCTCAAGGTTACACAGCCAGTCATTATTTATGTGGGTCCTCATTTTCTGAGTCCAGGACCGATCCTGGGTCATCCTGACTCTGGGGCTGGTGCTTTTACTCACTGGGCCACTTAGCCACCCCTATGCATGGTTTTTAAAATTATTTATTTGTTTTTATTTTCAACATTCACTTCTATTAGATTTTAAGTTCTAAAGTTTCTCTCTGCAATCTGATATAGGCTATACATATACACTCATAATTAAACATATTTATACATTAGTTATGTTGTAAAGAAGAATTAGAACCAAAGGGGAAAACTATAAGAAAGGGGGGAAAAAAGAGTGAAAATAGTATGCTTCAGTCTGCATTCAGACATAGTTCTTTATCTGGATGTGGATAGCATTTTCCATCATGAGTCTTTTGGAATTGTTTTAGATCCTTGTATTGCTGAGAAGAGTTAAGACTATCAAAATTGGTCATTGTGCAGTGTTGCTGTTATTGTGTACAGTGTACTCCTGGTTCTGCTCACTTCACTCAGCATCCGTTCATGTATGTCTTTTTTTATATTTATTTTTTTAGTTTTCAGCATTCACTTCCATACACTTTAAATTTTCTCCACCACTCTCCTCTCCCTCCTCCCCAAGATGGCATACAATCTGATATAGGCTCTACATATACATTCTTATTAAACAGGGGTAACTAGGTGGTGCAGTGAATAGAGCACCAATCCTGGAGTCAGAAGGGCCTGAATTCAAATCTGGCCTCAGACACTTAACACTTAATAGCCGTGTGACCTTGGGCAAGTTACTTAACCCCAATTGCCCTCCAAAAAAAAAAAAGAGAGAGAGAGCAAATAGTATGCTTCAGTCTACATTCGGACTCCATAATTCTTCCTCTGGTTATGGATGGCATTTTCTGTCATGAGTCTTTTGGAGTTGTCTTAGGTCCTTGCATCACTGAGAAGATTTAAGTCAGTCGAAGTTAGTCATCGAGCAATGTGACTGTTATTGTGTACAGTGTTCTCTGGGTTCTGCTTGCTTCACTCAGCATTAGTTCATATAAGTCTTTCCAGGTTTTTTGGCAGTCTGCCTGCTCACTTGTGGAACTACTCTTATGGAACAATAGTATTCCATTATATTCATACACCATTACTTGTTCTGGCATCCCCTCAATTTCCAATTCTTGGCCACCACAAAAAGAGCTGCTATAAATATTTTTATATGTATGGGTCCTTTTCCCATTTTTAAGATCTCTTTGGGATACAGACCTAGAAGTGGTATTGCTGGGTCAAAGGGTATGCACAGTTTTATAGCCCTTTGGGTAGACTATGCATGTCTATTACAAGGGTAGAGTTATTTTTAAATGGGTGGGTTAGGTGGGAAGGTGAAGGTGAAACAATAAATTTCTTTTAATTGAAAACAATTTAAACAAAAAGATATCTTCATGGCATCTACTTTGAAAGATCCAATAGATAATTGGTGGATATGAGAGTGAATCTTGAATGGAGAGGCTGGGGTTGGATATGTAGATCTGGGAGTCATCTGTATATGAATAAAAGATAAACACATGCAAGGTGATGTGCTTGCCAAAAGAGAGAATACAAAAAGGAGAAGAGAGGTGGGCCCAGGACACAATACGGGGTACGTATCCACAGTTGAGGGGTGTGATGTAGATGATGAGCCAGCAGAGAATTGAGAAGGAACTGTCAGATAGGTAGGAGGTGAACCAGGAGAGAATAGTGTCACAAAAACCCAGAGAGAAGAGACTATCCAGGAGGTGACAGGATAGTCAGCAGTGTCTAATGCAGCAGATAGGTTGAAAAGGGTGAGGACTGAGAAAAGATCTCTCTGTGCTTTGCAGTCCAGCTACACTGGCCTAATTGCTCACTCACATAGGGCACTCATCTCCCGACTCTGTGAATTTGCCTTGGTTGTCCCCTGTGCACAGCATGCTTTCTTTCCTTCCTCCCTGCATTCTTGTTTCCTTCGAGACTCAGATAAAAGCCCACCTTTTGTTTGAAGCCCTTCCCCTTCCCCCTTCTGCTCTTCTTTCTGATATATTTTGTGTGTCTCCCCCATTAGAACGGGAGCTTCTTGAGGGCAGGACCATATATCTCCAACATTTAGCACCGTGCCTAACACCTAGTAAGCACTTAATAAATGCGTAATTACTGACTTGTTGACTGATTTGTGTGTTTAGGGTACTGTGGTATAATGGCAGAGCACTCAACTCTAGAGTCTATTGCCATAGTTTAGGAAGGCAGTAGTGACTAGGGTACAGTGAGAAGAGAAAGGGAGGAACAAGTATAACTGTGGTAAGCCTTTTTTTTTTAATCTCTTTTTGACTTCCCTCTTTCCATCAGTGATGACACCATTCACCTGGTCTCTCATGTACTAAATCGTGGTGTCATCCTTTACTCTTTCCTCTTTGCTTATAATTAGTCACTACGTTCTGTTGATTGTTTGAAATATATCCAGCTATGTCTGGAATGTGGGTAGTGATATAATACTGCTGTCATCTGTCCTGATCAGATTTGACTTTGGGTGTTGGGTTCAATTCCAGACCATCCATCCATTTTAGGAAGGATGTAGATAACCTGGAGTAGTCTGTCATACAAGGATCATATGCAGGAGCTGGGAATATTTAAGGTTAGAGTTAAGTCTAGAAAAGGTGTAACTTAGGGGATACAACACAATCTTCAGGGGTTTGAAGGGCTGTCAGAGGGAAGAGTGATTAGATACTTGTTTCTCTAATAGAATATAAGCTCTTTAAGAGAAAAGTCTTTTTTTTTCTTTCCTTTTCCACCCAGAACCTTGTAGAGTGTCTGGGACTGAATAGGTGCTAAATAAACTTCTGATTGATTGCTCTGCTTCACTCTAGAGGGAACTAAGAGTATTTAATGGGAGTTACATAGCAGCAGAGTTTAGCTCGATGGAAACGGGAAGGGAAAGCTTCCTAAAAAATAGGACAGGCCAAGAGGAGGATTGGCCACCTTGAGAGGTATAGGTTCCCCTGTATTGGAGATTCTTCAAACTGAATTTTATCTCAGCATTATTGTAGAGGATACTCCTTATTACCAGGACTGGACTAAATAACAGCCAAGGCCTTTTTGCTTCTTAGATTCTCTGATTTTTAAATGCGTTCCTTTTCTCTCCTCACTGATGCCTCCCAATTATAACCCTCATTCTCACTTTTTCCGAACTATCACAATAAACGTAACAACTCTTCATTTCTGTTCTTCTCTTCCTATCACATTGCTATTGTAATATTCCTTATATATGTGGTCTTATTACACTGAAAAAAACATCCATTGGCTCCCTATTGCTTGAATGAAGTTCAGAATGGCATTCAAGGTACTCCACACCCTTTTCATAAGACTCTGTTCCATATATTCTGTACTCCAGCCAAATTGTACAGCATCCGTGCCTTTTCATATGCTCTTCTGAATATCTACAATGTGTTCTTGTCTTTCCTTCTTTTGAATTCTTACCCATTTAAAAAAACCCAACCCCAAATTCTACCTTCTCCACAAAAGCCCCCGGTGTATTCCCTCCCTCTTGTACTTTCTTTGTACCTCTCATGCATCTGTCAATTATATCTCCCCTAATGCTTGTTGAATTGATATCTGTGTACTCATTAAGTACATCACCTAGTTATGATACTAGTTAATATTTACTTACCACACTTGCGGGGGGGGGGGGCAGAGCCAAGATGGCGGAGTAGAAACAGCATTACCAATGTGCTCTGCCCCTCACAAATTTCAAACAATGTGAAAGCGAGCTCCGAACAACTTCTGGAGCCACGGCACCCACAGAACAGCACAGAGAAGCTAACCTCCTGCTGAGGACAGGCCAGCAGCCCTGCAGAGAGCTGCCAGCACAGCACTCTGAGAGCAGGCAGCACAGCACGCAGGGAACCAACAGCGCAGCCCACAGAGCCGAGCCCAGGTCCGCGGCTTTAGCCCCAGGTGGCCGGGCCTTCAGCCGGCTGGAGGGACTCCAGAACACCAGCAATAGTGGCGATTCCAGAATTATCAGCACAGATATGCCTAGGACAAAGTGAGAGGTTAGTGCCCTATGGACTTTGGGACCAGTATTTGGGGAACACATGGCTTCCTCCCCTGGGGACAAAAAGCTGCTGAAGAAACAGCTGCACAGAAGCCATTTTGCAGCGTCAGTAGTGGCTCTAGCTCCTGGTCTGCAAACTGTAGGAAGATCCAGCAATCAGTCTGGGGGTTAATCGCTTTTGCTTTAAACTGCCTGGATCTGGATTGTGGTCTGGGGGGGAAGTTTGGGGTGGGTATCCAACTTGCCAGAGTGGGTGGAGGCTCTACAGAGGCCACCCAACTGGTGGAAGCTGTGAAGACCCCACGTTTGGGCGGAAGCTCCCCTGTCTGGTGGCAGAGTCCTACTGTGGCAACAAGCCCCCAAATCAAGTAATTAAGTGACAATATGCCTAGGCAAACGAAACAAAATAAACAAAAAAGTTCAACATTGGACTCCTATTTTAGGGGCAAAGAGGCTCAAAGCATGGAGGAGGACTGTGAGGTCAGAACTCCTGCACCAAAAGCCCCAAATGAAAATACAAGCTGGCTACAGGCCATAGAGGACCTTAAGAAGCAGATAAGAGAAGTGGGGGAAATTTGGGAAGAGAAATGAAAAAGATGCAAGAAAAGTATGAAATGACAGTCAACAGCCTGACTGAGGAAAATAACACCCTAAAAAACAGACTAACTCAAATGGCAAAAGAGGCTCAGAAAGGCAATGAGGAGAAGAATGCCTTAAAAAGTTGAATTTGCCAGATGGAAAAAGAATCTCAAAAGCTCACTGAGGATATTCATTCCTTCAGAGTTAGACTGGAGCAAATGGAAGCTAATGACTTTATGAGAAATCAAGATGCTGTTAAGCAGATCCAAACAAATGAAAGATTAGAAGGCAATGTGAAATATCTCATGGGAAAAACCACTGACCTGGAAAATAGATTCAGGAGAGATAATTTAAAAATTATTGGACTACCTGAAAGCCATGATCAAAGAAAGAGCCTAGAAATCATCCTTAAAGAAATTCTCAAGGAAAATTGCCCTGATGTTTTAGAATCTACAGAGGGGAGATAGAGGCTGCTTGAATCCACAGATCACCTCCTGAAAAAGATCCCAAAAAGAAAAACTCCCAGGAATATTATAGCCAGGTTCCAGAATCCCCAGATCAAGGAGAAAATACTACAAGCGGCCAGGAAGAAACAATTTCAATATTGTGGAAACACAATCAGAATAGCCCAGGACCTGGCAGCTTCTACACTGAGGGATTGAAGGGCATGGAATATGATATTCCAGAGGGCAAAAGAACTGGGCATGAACCCAAGGGTCACCTACCCAGCAAAACTGAGTATTTTGTTTCAGGGGAAAACATGGTCATTCAGTGGAATAGAGGACTTTCAAGCATTCTTGAGGAAAAAACCAGAGTTGAATAGAAAATTTGACATCCAGACACAAGAAGCAAGAGATGCTTGAGAAGGCAATCAGGGAAAAGAAATCAAAAGGAACTTATCAAAGTTGAACTATTTACAGTCCTACATGGAAAAACAATAACTATGTTTGATGAAACCTTTCTCATTATGAAAATAATTGAAGAAGGGTACACGGCATATGTTCACAGGTATACATGGATAGAGGGCACAGGTTGAATTTGATGGGAAGGGATGATTATTATTTTTTTTTTTGGAGGGCAATTGGGGTTGGGTGACTTGCCCAGGTTCACGTGGCTGGGTTTTTGTTTGTGTGTTGGATGTCTGGGGCTGGATCCAAGCTCGGGTCCTTCTGGCTCCGGGGCTGGCTCTCTGCTCACTTCGCCACCTAGCCGCCCCAAGGAAGGGATGACTCTTAAGGGGTGAAGTCAAGAGGTGAGGGAGGAAAGTGGCAAGAGGAGATGGAGAGAGACAGGGTAGGGTAAACTATCTCATGTAGAAGAGGCAAGGGGAAGTAGTTGCAGGGGAGGGGAAGAACAGGAAGGCAAAAAGGCAAAAGCATATTCTCATTGAAGTTGGATCAAGGAGAGAATCACATACATACGAAATGGAATATCTTACCCTCACTCACTCTCCTGAGTAGGGGAAAGGGGGATGAGAGGGGGGATGATGGAGGGGAGGGCATTCTGGGGAGAGGGGAGGTTAGAAGTACCCACTATCAAAGAGGGACAGGATCAAAGTAAGGAATGGACCAGGTGGGAGGTGAGACAGGTGGGAGGGAAATATAAGCAGTCTTTTACAATATATCTACTATGGTAATGTTTTGCATAGATATACATGTACAATACATACTGAATTGCTTATCTTCTCAGAGGGAGTGGGTGACAGGGGAGAAAGGGAATGGATCTGAAAATCGAAGTTTTAAAATTAAATGTTTCATAAGATGTCCAGGCAGTGGGGTTCAGAGATTCACCTTGCCCTAATGGCAAAGTGGAAGGGGGTATGGGAGAAGATATGGGAGAGAGCAGATTAGATGAGGGGATATCTGGTGGGACTGCTATTCTGGGGTGGTGGGTAGGGAAAGAACGGGGGAAAAATGTAACTCATAATCTGGTGGAAATGAATGATGTAAACCAGAAGTTAATAAAGCATTTGTTTAAAAAAGAATAATAAAAATAAAATAAAATAAAAAAATAAAAAAAATATTTACTTACCACTTTAAAGTTTACAAAGCTCTTTATATGTATATCATGTTATTGTATCCTCACAAAAGTCCTGAGTTAGGTATTATCATCCTCATTTTATGGTTGAGGAAATGGACTCTTAAGAGATGAAGTTATGTTTCCAAGATCCTTCCAACTAGTAAATGGTAAAGCCAAAATGGGGAGACCCTGCTTTTGAGATGTACCATCTTAAAGTGGATGAGTACTGGATTTGATGTCAGCAAGATCTGGGTCCAGATGTGGCCCTCAGATGCTTTAGGTGTGTGACCTTGGGCAATTCATTTAAACTATTTCAGCCTCAGTTTCCTAATTTGCAAAATGAGGTGAGTGGACTTGATGGCCTCTAAGGTCCTTTGACTCCAATATACCACAAAATGGATGCCTAAATTAAGGCTGTAAGAGAGGATTGATTTTTTAATTTGGGAAGTTTATGCTTGTTTTTTTCTTTTGCTTTAAAGTACCAGATACACAATGTGTATTGTAACCAATGGCAAAAGTCCTTAGCAAATTTTATGTCCATGGAGGACTTGTTTATTCTGTAGGCTACTATATATGTCTTTTTTGTACTAGAGCCTAGACTCAATTGATTAAATTTGGGGAAAGAGACATAAGGCAGTAAGAAGCAACTGGAATTCAGACTCTGTTTAGCCTTAGGCCTAACCTCACCTGTGTTCTGAAAAATTTTAATTATCTTATTAGAAGCCTCTAGATTAGGTACATTGGGAAAATGGACTGCTTTATCTGTTGGGCACTATTATTTTAACTTATTCCTTTTTTCCCTCAAAGTAAACTTTGTCCTGAGGTCATTTTTTTTTTAAAGCAATTGGGGTTAAGTAACTTGCTCAAGGTTACGGGGCTAGTCATTATTTATGCGTGGGTGCTCATTTTCTGAGGCCGGATCTGATCTCGGGTCATCCCAACTCCAAGGCCGGCGCTCTTACTCACTGCGCCACCTAGCCGCCCCTTTAGGGCAATTGGGGTTAAGTAACTTGCCCAAGGTTACATGGCTAGGTTTTTGTTTGTGTGGATTAAGTGTCCTCAGGTTCTTCTGACTCCAGGGCCGGCGCTCTATTCACTAAGCCACCTAGCCGCCCCTGTGAGGTCATTTTTAATGGTGTTTACTTATAAACTTGTTGTTTAGTTAAATATGAAGAGTTGAGTGCTCAAGCTTATTTTTTATCCTATGTTGGAAACAACATAATCATTCTGCATTTATCAATAGTGTAAGTCATGGGAAAGTAACCAGAAAAAATTTTTGGGTGTCTTATGTTTTTTTTTTTTTATGTTCCTTTATTCCCAAATACTGTCTAAGATCTGAGTTGCTAAGAAAATCCTTCCTATGTTTCTTCATAAAACTTTTAAAAACCAACTAATAATAAGAATAACAATAATACATCTAGATTAATTTCAGTTTACAAATCAGCTAGTCAACCAGCATTTATTTAGTGCTGTTACAGGTGGTGCATTTTATTAAGTACTTAGAAATGCAAAAATAAAAATGAAATAATTCCTGCCCTCGAGAAATTTATATTAAGAATATATAAAAAATAAATATTTTAGTTTTGGGAAGAGGTGACCTAGTATCTGAGGTGGGAGGAAGAACCAGGAGAAGCTTCATGAAGGAAGTGCCCCTTATACTGATGCTTGAAGGAAATGAGGGATTCCAAGAGACAGAGGTGAGGAACATGGGCATTCCAGATCTATGGTGTCAGCTAGTGCAAAGGCTCATAGGCCAGGATGGTGGATTTGTATAGTTCAAGGAGTAAAATAAAGTATAAGAGGACTATAAAGATAAGAAAGGAACGTTCTTAACAACTCTGGTGAAGTAGTTAGGACAAGTATTATTTAACATCAGATCCTATCAGATGCTAAATAACCTGTCTTCTTTAATTTATTTTATCATTAAGTTTCAACAGAAGTAGGGGCTTATAGATATGGAAAATGGCATATACGATCAGGAGGCCAGTGCTAGTTGGTTGTTTGGTTTTAATCTTGGTTACAAAGGGAGGCTAGCTCTGTTGGGAAGGGGAAATAGATTTGAAAAAGGATGTAATGTAATAACAAAAGGCATGAATAAAAAATTATATTTCTTCAGGGTCTTAAGTTGCTGTAGATGCCTTGTAAATTCTAGTTTAGTGGAAAGAACTATGGACTTGAGAAAACCTGGGTTCTACTCCTGCTTCTGCCAGATCGTCCAAATTGAGGCTTCCTTATCTGTAAAATTCATATTCTCCTTTATAAAGTGCTTACTATGTGGCAAGCATTGTGCTAAGCACTAGGAACACAAAGAAAGACAAAAACAGGCCCTGTCCTCACAGAACTTAGATTGTTATGGGGAAGATAACATGTAAATACTAGATATATACAATACATGGAGAGAGAAGATGTAAGATAATCTCAGAGGGGAGGGCATTAGCAACTGGGGGAACCTGGAAAGACCTCTTGTATCAAGTAGAATTTGAGCCAGATCTTGAAAAAAGCTAGGCAAAGGGGCAGCTAGGTGGCATAGTAGATAGAGAACCAGCCCTGGAGTCAGGAGGGCCTGAGTTCAAATTCGACCTCAGACACTTAACACTTAGTAGCTATGTGACCTTGGGCAAGTCACTTAACCCCAATTGCCTTACCTTCCCCCCAAAAAACAAACAAACAGGGGAAAAAAAGCCAGGAAAACTAAGAGATCAAGGTGAAGGGGCACAGCATTCCAGACATGGGAACAACCAGGACAAAAATGAACTCTTGTGTTCAAGGATCTATAAATAGGCCATTATAACTGAATTAATAGAGGGCAGCAAATGGAGTAAAGAATAAGAAGACTGGAAAGAAAGAGCCAAATTATGAAGAACTTTAAATGACAATCATATTTGAACCTAGAAGTAATAGAGGGCCACTGTAGCTCATTGAAAAAGGTCACACCTATACTCTTCAGAAAAATCACATTGGCGACTGTATATGGGAGATGGATTTGATTAAATGCTATTGCATTTGATGCTCTAGATCTAGGCAAGAGGTAATGAAGGCTTCATCTAGGGTGGAGAGAAGCGATTATATGCAAGAGATACTGTGAAGATAGAAACAACAAGATTTGCTAAATATATTAGATATGTCATGTGAATTAAGTAGAACAAAAAGTAGAAAAAGATCCTTAGATTGTGAAGCTGGTTGACCAAGAGGATGGTAATACCCTTGGCAGAAACAGGGAAGTTCAGAAGAGGGGAGGGTTTGGGGAGGATGCACTATAGGGAGTTTTGTTTTGGACATGTTAAGTTTGAGTTATCTGTTAGCATCTTAACCAAAGGAGTAGGCAGTATAGAAACATTTTTGATGGTACTAGGGAACTTCTATAATCTTATCAGTGTGGCTTCTACTTCCAGTAATGCAGATTACACTCCAGCTACACCACCTTATCCTGAATAATTCTTGTCCATGTTCTCCTGTAAATCACTTACAGGGAATCTATGTATGCTTAAGGGCCTTCTTTTAGTTCTCTTCACAGAGTATGAAACCATTGGAACATTCAGGCTTTCCATTAATTATGCCTTACTTTCTGATATGATTATCTCTCCTTTTCCAAGCAGATATTTTTCTGGGATAGCCCTTATGCTGCTTCTTCTGTGAAGTCATTCATTAATATTATTTTATGGTCTATTCATGCCTACCGTGCAACCTCTCAGTTGCTTTGGTGTTGACCTGAAACTGCAATTCTTCAGAGACACTACTCTCAGCCATATAGCATCACCACAAGAATATTTATGTTAAAAAGATTCACTCTTATTTCAGGGAGAAGTCTGAAAAGTACAACTCACTCTCTTCCTTCTCTTCAGTCCTGGATTTGGTTCATTGTCCAACATCAGTGTCTGTCTAAGATGAAACAACATTATCTGGGCAACAGCATTTTTATCTACTTGTTGTCTTTTTTCTTTGTGGATAGTTAGGACCACCTTCCTTGAATAATTATAGATTTCATTAAGGAAGATCTGTAGTATTCTTTGGCTTGATAGAGTCGTGCAGTATTTTCAGCAAATAGGAACATTTTGAAATCTTCAGTTTGGAATCTGCATTGACTGTCATCCATGACAAGGTAAAGACCTTTGGAAAGCTGCGTTTCTTTGTGCCTCACTTCATATCAATATTCAGAGACCTTTCAAGCAAGTTATCTCTGTTTTTAGATATTTCAAGGAATCCTTTTTATTGTGACACATACTTATAAGCAGGTACTCTCTAAGGGAATCATTATGTAGTTATCAACATGCCACTAAAAAGTGAAGGCATGGCTCAACATATAACCTATGTGTCTAGGTGAAATTTAATAGTGGATATTTATAGTGGATATATACTATATATCTATATATACTATCCATCTGTATCTATATCCACTACACACACACACACACACACACACACACACATATATGTGATAATAGTGGATATATACAAGGTGATGAGAATGGATGCTGAACCCCATCGTTGTGTTTTCCTCCCAGGCCTGGGTAGTCTTCGTGTGTGCACACCAGTGGTGAGCTCTTACTTCTTTAGAGGAAAGGAAGTGGCAGACCTTTGGTAGCAATGCCATTTGAAATTGGGTTACTCTTATAAAGAGAAAAGAACCTGGCTTTTGATCTGCTTTATCAGTAGAAGTCTCACCTTTATTCTAGCCTTAAAGGTTTGGAGAGTGCTGATAGGGCACAAATGTACAAGACTGAGGCTATAGGCAAGCTTTCTGATTATCTTTAGTCTTTTGAATAATTTTGCCTTGCCTCACATTCAGTACTTTCAGCAGCATAGGTGGCTATTATTTGGATACCTGTACTTGGCAGTTACTTTCAGTTTTGCAAGAAATACCTTGAAGAAATTATCCTCCCCCTCCCCTTATCTTCCTCTCCAACTGCTCACCCTTCCCCTTTTCTCTCCTTCCTTGTCCCCTTCCCTGTGTCCTTCCCCTTATCTCTCCCCCTTATTTCTTCTTCTTCCCTTTCCTCCTCCCCCATCCCCATCCTTTCTCCTTCCTCCCTTCCCCTGCGTAGACCTTGGTGGTGCCTTGGTGGAGACAGCCGAGGAGGCCATGGAGCCCTCCGAGGCGGACATCACCGGACTGTGCCAGAACATGTTCTCCAAAATGGCCACTTACCTGATAGCCACTAGTGAAGAGTATAAACTTCTGGAAAATATGAGCAAACCGACTAGCCTGAAGTATCTAGAAATACTGCAATAAACACAAGTAGAAACCTGAAGGACTTAAACCATAAATATGCAGCACTTCAGCCTTATCTGGATTAGATCACTTTAACTGAGGATCAAGTAGCAGTGCAGGCAGCTTACATGTTGGACGCATAGTCAAAGAAACTAGAAGCAAAGTACAAGAAGTTATAGAGAGGTGATGTCTTTAGCACAAAGACTTTAACGGCAAGAATGTTTTATAAGAATTATGTGGGATGGGACTTCTCACTAGACTTCAGTTCCTAAAAGGAAGCAGTGCTGGTGATCCAAGGAGAATCCCAGCCCCCACCTCTGGCTGGATGTGTAACTCTGGCCACCCCCATGTTTTCCTCAACCTCTACTCCTGGAGCCTCATCTTAATATGTGCTTCCTTGTGTGCCCTGGACCAAGGCTTAGAAATCAGAATCAAACCCATCTAGAGCAGACACAGATGAGAGGCTCTCGGCTCCCTGGCTCCTCCCTTGCCGCCCACCCCCCTCATAACCTGTTCTTCAGCTTAATTGCCAACGTATGATCCTCAAAAGGAAAAAAAAAGGAAATTATCTTGGGAGAATTGAAGTGGTGATAAAATCTGCATAGCAAGGCTTCTTGGAAAACGTTTAAGAGAGAAAGAAAAACTGTTGGATTTTTAACAGGCATGCTAAGGACTTGGCCTTCTACAGACAGAAATTTATACATCAGTGGCACCCCAAATCATGAGGTAAAGATACAGCAGTCACATAAGACTCCCTCCTTGTAACAGGATGTGCAATGCTTTGTTGGAGGAGAGAGTACTCATACTACTTTTTGCTCTGCTGAATCAGTTTCTTTCTTACGTTCAATAAAGAATGAGCACAGTGAGATCTTGTATTTTATGTACTTTTTCAGTCGTTTGTGTGACTATAAAGATATGTGGTCTTGAAAAAGAAAGACTTTGGGGAGACAGTAGAGCTGTCTTCACGTACTTGAAAGATTGTCCAGTGGAAGAGGCTTAACCCCAGAGATAAGAACCAGAACAGCCTAGGAAGGAGAAGACTGGGAAAACAATACAGCTATCTTCAAGTCTTTAAAGAGTTATCCAGTGGAAGAGGGACTTACTCTGCTTGGTCCCTGCAAAGAGGAACATTTAGGATTGAATAAGGCAAAAAATTCCTATTGGAGATACCTATCTAAAGGTGGAGTGGGCTTCCTCAAGGTAATGGGTTCCTTCTCATAGGAAACTAAGCAAAGTCCAGATGACCCCTTGTCAGGTATAATGTAGAAGGCATTCTTATTTAAATACAGTTTTCACTAGATTACCCTGAAATCCCTTCCAACTTGCATTCTAAGATTCTGCAATTCCATTGGTTGCTAAAGAAAAAAATTTTCTCTAATAACTGATACCCTATAGAATCAGTCTTCAATATTGGTGGTACTCTTGTTTATTCTGTCCAAATAGCACATATACCACTTGATAACCTATTTTCTTTTTATACTTTCATCGATAAATATCCTTAATGTATGTGTAGATTGTTCTTATAAAATTTTGTAGAAGTGAGAAAGTAGGCCTGTGAGTTAGTAGTTAATATTATTTTCTCCTTTGCATTTTTTACTGTTAATTTTTCCAAACATTTGCTGTCCCTGACCTTTTCTAAACATTTAGTATTTTTCCCTCCCTTTCTGGTTAGCATGAGAATCAGTCTCTGCATTCTTGAAAGTTAGGTCGTCTTACACACCATCCTCCTTTCAGTGGAGAATTAAGGGGCCTGTGGCTATGAAATTTGCTTTAAATTGTCAGATATGGTTATTGTGTCCATTGGTTTTGCTTAACAGATTTTTATTTACCTTTGTTACAAAAGAAAGCTCATGTGGGAGGAGTGGAGATATACAAATATGACTGATAGTATTGCCTCTAGCAAAGACCATCTCCTTTGGCCTATCTATATGTAAGAGTTTAGAAAATAATCTTCTTCCCACACTTATTATAATGAATAATTAAAAGAACCAGTAATGCTTCTGTTTAGGTGTGCTATTTTGGAATTATGTTAGTTATTGAAAACATGAGAGCATAATTAAAGAAAATATAAATGAATTAGTTGTATAGATGAATGATTATGTTGTTTTTAGAGTGCTTAGTAGGTTTCTTCTAATAACAAAATTTTTCTGGAAATTTATTAACCATAGACTACCTATGGCTATCTTCAGATTATTCCTTGGGAATATCTCAAGAAATCTATAATCCAACCGTGTATTATTGCCAAATTCTGACTAATATTCACATCCTTTAACTATCACCTTTTCTTTGTCTATGATTTTTGCAAATGATTCTGCTTGAAACCTCAATGGCACTAAAAACTTTTAATGTCCTGTAAAATGAGTCTTGTTACCATTTATACTTGGCTTTAATACACAACAGTCAGACACACTGAAACTTGACTCTAGCATAGTGAAGTCATTTTGGTCCTCTTCAAGAACAAAGAACAACAACCAACCTTAACTTGGGTTAAGGAATTAAGATACATGTTATAGGTAGGAACTAGCATTACCAAATGACTGCCAAATTATTGTGGCAAAGTCTGCCACCAGGAATCTTCTAATGCCAGATCTTATGTTTATCTTAAAGATAGCTGAAGGGAGGGGAAAAGCAGATAAAGTGCTTTAGTTAAGAATAAGCAGTTAGGCACTATAAACATAGAGATGACTTTAGAATGCACCTGGAATATATGAGAGGTGCTTGAAGGAGCTAACCAGCCCAGTTGTGGTTCTTTTTCCAACATCTTCAGTGTTTGGGACAAAAGCGTCCTGTCCCATTCCCCCCCACCCCAGGCAATAATATTTCTGCAACCAACTGTTTTTGGAATAGACCCCTTCTAAGATATGACCTGTACATGTTGCTAGTCTGTACTGAGTTAATGGTTTGGTGCTAGCATAGAAGAGGAACCTAAAGTGGTAGATTTGTGTCCATTCTCTTATATTTTAACAGAACCTCAGGGAATAGACATGAACTTCCCAGGATTTGGAGGAAACTTTTAAGTGGAAGGGAGTATAAGATTTATCTTTTCCAAAAGGAAAAAAAGTCATTTTTGAAAACATATAGTGAGCTACACTTTCTCCTTTTGCCATCCTTGTTAATAAAGAAGTTAAGTAGATGGCAATTTTGAAACTATATGTATATTGAATGGAGTTGTGGAAAAAATAGCATGAATTTTTACTCTGATTTCTGTTTCTTGAATTCTGTTTTCAAAGTAGAATTATGGGATGGGAGAAAATTGTAACATATATCTATTTTTCTGCTCCTAAACCATTCCTTGAACTGTGTATAATAAAGAACTTGTTCATCTGTTTTCACTGACTATAGATGACTCTTTTCTAGTTAGCATTGCTAGTTTCACAGAAAATTATTCCTGAGACACAGAGTAAATGTTCACATATTTCGGGGATAGAAGGAGAGAAGTGAATATGATACCGTGGCAGAATGGAAATATCCCAAAGTTCTGAAATTCTGAGTAATTGGTCTCTGAGGGATATAACAGAAAAGTCCCTGTAGCAAATCTCAATCCACTGAACTGTTGGAAGGCTTCACAGTAAAATGCTCCTGAAGTGACTGACATCCTAGTCTCTAAGTTTCTAGTTTGAAAACCCAGGAACACCTCTGCATAAATATCCCCAGAGTGCCCCTGGGGGCAGAGTTCAGTGTGTGGACCAAGCAAGCTACCAAGAACTTGCAGCTGGTTTGCAGGGTGGCTGTGCTAACCCATTCTGGAATTGGTATTAAAGCATGTAGAGTACCCCACCTGACATAGGTCTAAGCTGACCAAAATCTAAAAGTAAGCAGAGCTCAAACAGCCTTCATCCCATAAATATATCATCATCATGAAATACATGTCAGCTATGATGCTTAAGGTATTCTAGGAATTGGGAATATAGAGAGGTGTAAGTCCCTGTCTCTAAGGATGATTTATCTTGGCTGTTTTTCATATAGAAATATATTCTATAAATGATACCAGTGCCCATGATATGGCAAAAAGAGCTCTGGACTAAGACAGCCAACTCTTCCAATAATTTGCTATGCGATCCTGAGCAGTGCTTCCCCTTCTTGTAAGCTTTAATTTCCTCGTTTATAAAAAGAAATATTTGGACTAAGTAACCTCTTCCAGCTTTAAAATGTTATAATTCTGAGTATGCTTTTTGATCACTGATGATGAATAAAGTTTTATTATATTTATTATTGCTATTGACTTTGAAACATGCATTATATTGAGAGTTTTGTTTTCAGTGAATTTAAAAGTTAATGGTAAGGGAAAAAAAACAAAACAACCAGCAAATACAATAGGAAACTACTACATAAGCCTTATTTTTAGAGGAGGGTGATGGTGGTGCTAAAAAATAACATTGTCTTTCTCTTCTGGACAAAGGAAAGTTCCAGGTAAAGCTGGAATCAAAGAAAGAAAACTGTAATGATCTAAATCTTATGATCGTCCATGTCCTCTTGTCTCCTGCTCCATTTTTGGAGGCTGTTTAACTAACCAGAGAATTGTCATAGAGTCTTACTAAAGTTTGAACTCAGTTTGGGGTAGAAATCCTTCTCTCTTCATCTTCAGGTTACAAAAGCAATCTCTGAGAATATAGGGAGGCAGAACCAGTGGTAGAAAGAGCGTGTTAGACTTAGAGTCAGAAAAACACTTTTGTTTAACTCGTACCTCTTATTTGTGTAACTGTGGACAAATCACTACATTCTCCTTTTTCTTTTTCTTTCTTTATTTTTTATTTTTATTTTTATTTTATTTTATTTTATTTTTTTGCTTTTTGGTGGGCAATTGGGGTTAAGTGATTTGCCCAAGGTCACACGGCTAGTAAGTGTCAGGTGTCTTGGTCAGATTTGAATTCAGGGCCTCCTTACTCCAGGGCCAGTGCTTTATTCATTACACCACCTAGCCGCCCCTACTTACATTCTCCTAACCTCAGTTTTCTCATCTGTAAAATGAGAAAGCCTGTTCTACTTAACTCATAGAGTAACTGAAGAACAAATGAAAGAACATGTAGAACTCATTGCAGGGAACCAGGAGAATAACTTATATAGTAACTACAAGACTGTAAGCAAAGAAACTTGGAAAAACTTTAGAACTAGCAGTGATTTAGAGAAGCCGTTGTGAGGTATGCTAACTCCCCTTCTGACAAAGGGTTTATGGATCCATTGTTAGGGATCGGGAGCATTTTTTCCTGTGGTGGTTGATAAGCTTGTATTTCTTTATACTTTTAGCTGCATTTGGTTTTGTTTCCATTTTTTAAAAAAATGTATGTACTATGCTTTCTTGTTAACAAATTAATGGTACAATTCTGGACTCTCTAATATTAATTTTCCTTCCAGTAGAATTAAACCCAGGAGGTTAGACCTCTATAATACAATCTTCACTATTGGTTTGACTTTCTAATTAAGAAAAGAATAAGGAAGGAGTTCACATTGGTTCTTTCTTCTTAGTTTAATCCTGTGGTGGTAGTGGTAGTTTTTTTTTTTGTATTTGTTTGGTTGTTTTTTTGTTTTTGTTTTTGTTTTTTGGAAGAAGTCTGCCTTCCCCTAGAGGCTATTTCAAAGATACTTTTTGGAAAACGAAATGAGCATTTTCTCCTGACCTTAACCCCTCTTGAGAAATACTTGTGTGGATATTCTGTTGGCAGACTTGAGACCTCCTATTTAGTTCTCTTATCTGAGAGATATGGGACTCCTTTTGGTTTTTCTTTGTATTCAAAAGCCACAAGACACTACTAGACTACTAGATTAAAACATTGCAATTATTGGATGATTCAAGGTACTGTAGTTTATGTCATAAACAGTGAAAGTATGGTCTTAAAATACTTTATAACCAGGAACTGTAAACGATTCTCTCCCGACTATGCTATTCACTGGTTCTGTATATGACTGATGATTTTTTTTTAATCTATGAAAAGGGGGTAACTGTTGTCAACTCAGTGACTGAACACCTTGACCTTGACCTTGAAATTCTTTGATTCTCTTAGTTCCTTTGACCTTCATCTCTGTACTCACCAGTATATTATCACTCAGAATTCTTCTAGGTTGCACAATTTAGAGCCAGAAAGGTATCCTTGGAAACCAAAATTTCTGAACAAACTATTGAAGTTAGAATTCTACCTTTCTGCCTAAAACCTTGCTTTCCACCTCTATCATTTCCTCATAGCCAATGTACCTATTCTTTGTCTTCATCTAAACTTTAGATTCTAGACCTTTCCCTATTGCCCCTACCCTGCTTCACTTGTCTACCTATCCAGCTTAGACCCTGTGATGAACTATTTTAATATTGCCCTCACTAACACAATAGAATTCCTTACCCCTTTGGCATTTCACTGTGCTATCCATGATATCCCAACCCTGGCTTATCCTGTCATTAGTGTTCTCCTCCTCTCCATCCACATTCCCCTACCTAGAATCACTTTAAAAGGAAAAAAAGTCAGGAGAACATACAAAAGTATTTATACAATTCATTCTTTTTTTTTTTTTTAAAGCAATTGGGGTTAAGTAACTTGCTCAAGGTTACACGGCTAGTCATCATTTATGTGTGGGTGCTCATTTTCTGAGGCCGGATTCGATCTCGGGTCATCCCAACTCCGAGGCCGTCGCTCTTACTCACTGCGCCACCTAGCCGCCCCTATACAATTCATTCTTGATTAGGACCTCACTGCTGGGGTAGTTACATAGCACAGTGGATAGGGCAGCAGCCCTGGAGTCAGGAGGACCTGAGTTCAAATCGAGCTTCAGAGATTTACTAGTTGTATGACCCTGGCAAATCACTTAATCCAGGTTGCCTTAAAAAAAAAGAACCTCGATGCTGCTTAGCTATCTCTTTGTAATCCTTAGCAACCCTGGGAAATAAGTGCTATTATTATTCCTATTTTATAGATGAGGCAAACAGAGGTTAAATAAATTGCACAGAGTCGCACAACTAGTCAATGTCTGAGGATAGATTTGAACTCAGATCTTACTGCTCAAGATCCAACACTATCCACTACCACCAAACTGTCTCTATCTGCCATGGAATACACTTCCTCCTGATTTCTGCCTCCTTTCTTCCTGGCATCCTTCAAGAAAGCTCAAGCACCACCTTCTACATCAGAGGTTTCCAAACTTATTTGGCCTACTGCCTCTTAAAAAAATTACTCAGCAACCCCTAGAAATCTACTTTCTTTAATCCTTTAACAGTTTTTTTTTCATCATTTTGAAAAGACATAAAATGTTTTAAAATGACACATCTTAAATTTAATAATTTATTGTAAATTTGTGGAGATTTTTCCTACGTTGAAATTTTGATGACACAACATTGCATTATGTAACTGTTATTGTAAACAAGTCATTACACACATTCCTGCCAGTGCATGCTGGGCTTCCCAGCAATGTGTGACATGCTCACTTGCCAACACTTGCATATTAAGACCTGTCAGCAGACTTGCTCACTGCTTGGTTATAACTTGCATTTTGTGTGTTTATCTGGAAAATAGTGTAATCACTATGGCTTTAACTCTGTTATACAACGTGTGAAATAGGTACAGGTTTTCAGAGTTCTCTTTTCTTCTTGCCTTATACTTCCACTGCCCCTTATTTTCATTCAACATCCACAATCGCACTCCAGACTGCTACTGCCCCCCTTGGTCCCTCCAGTGCCCACCAGGGGGTGGTGTTGCCCACTTTGGGAGCCTCTGTAACATGAAAGTACTGCTAATGCCCTCCTTTCCTGGTTTTGTATTTTCTGTGTGTGCACATGTGTGTAAAAATATATGCACACAAATGCTTTCAATATAAGAAATAACTTAGAAAAGAATAGTCCTGCCTAAGTTTGATCTATTGATGCATTAAGCAGTAAATTTTATTTCTTGAATTTGTTTCTTTATAATTAAGACCAAGTCAACAGAACTTCACATAGACTGCAAAAGGTACCTTTTTGATATTTCCAATAAGCTTAGGATTTCCATAATTTTATGTAACTTACCAAGCACTTCATATAAGACAAAGAACAAAAAAGCAAAACTAAAATCAGTTTAGCAAAGCCAACACATCAGTTGAGGTTATCAGTATATACAATATTCCTCACCCGTATTCCCCTACCTCTGCAAAGAAGGGAGACTCAACTCTTTTTTTTTTTTTTTGCTTTTTGGGGGGCAATTGGGATTAAGTGACTTGCCCAAGGTCACACGGCTAGTTTTTGTGTTAAGTGTCTGAGGCCAGATCCAAACCCAGGTCCTCCTGACTCCAGGGCTGGTGCTCAAGTCACTGTGCCACCTAACCACCCCGAAACTCAACTCTTTTAGGTGTAAATTTGATTATAATAGTAGAAGATATAGTTAAGGTTCCCATCCTCACCCATTTCCATGCCAATCAATCAACAAGCATTTAATAAGTGCCTACAGGGGCAGCTAGGTGGCGCAGTGAGTAGAGTGTCGGCCCTGGAGTAAGAAGGACCTGAGTTTGGATCCGACCTCAGACACTTAATGCACACGCAAACAAAAACCTAGCCATGTGACCTTGGGCAAGTTACTTAACCCCAATTGCCCTCCAAAAAAAGCTAAAATAAACAAACAAATAAATAAATAAGTGCCTACTATAAGCTAGATGCTGGAGGTAAAAAGTAAAAAAATTAAATAACCCCTACCTTCAAGAAGCTTATAGTCTATATATGTCCATAGAGAGGAATGTTGGTGTAGATAAGTTAGAGCCAAAGATGATTTATCCACTTCTGTTGGGGTAAAGAAAAGAGGCAAAAGAATATAGAGGAAAAATCACTGAAACTGGCTAATTCTAATATTTCTATTTACTGGCTTTGTGACCTTGGAAAAATCAACTCTGTAAGTATTTTTTTCACCTGTAAAATGGGCATAATACTACTACCTCCCTTGCTTAGTTCATAGTTGTCATGGGTGTCAATTCAAGTCAACAAACATTTTTTAAGTACCTACTATGGGCAAGATACTGGAAAGCAAACAAGAAATGGTCCCTGCCCTCAAGGATTTTAAACTACTGGGGAGATGTGACATGTAATCGAATAGACAATCTTGTTTTTTACTATTAAATATAAGGGAGTATAAGTATAAGGGTCCTCACCTTTATCTAGCTGAGCAATGTAGCCACTAATTAATAAGAATGTATATTGAGTCTTGACTATATCCCACTTTTGGCCTTTTCTTTGGTTACAGTGATCAGGGGAATCTCTCTTCCCTGGCTGAGTAAGTACCGAGGTAAATGCTTCTTTATGTATTGTCTGACTAGAGTCAGGATTCATGAATCTTCTCTCCTGTTTTTTTTTCCTTATTAAAGGGAATTCTTCTAGTGTATGATATCACAAACCGCTGGTCCTTTGATGGCATAGATCGATGGATAAAGGAAATTGATGAGGTAAGTATGGTATTTTTTGGATACAGAAACATATGAGGAAAAGCCTCAGACTTTTCTAAAATAGTGAATTTGGGAAGATGCTGCTACTGTCTCTACCATCCTTGAGAAGGGCCTCCGGTGACCATAATCTTAATGAAGCAGAGCAGTGACTAGAGCTGTGTGGCTTAGATAGCCTGTTAAGATGTCAGTCTATTTTATTCTCTCCTACAGCCCATCGAAACCAGAGAACCAGAGAAGAGAAAAACTTTTCTCAGTTTCCGTTAGACATGAAAATGCCAAGAAAATGCCCTTGCTTTGCACTAATAGTAAAACTGTCCCTGAAGCCACCTCCTTCCCTTCTTTATGCCTCAGTGCCAAGTCCTTTTTTTGCCTGATGCAGGTCTGAATTTTCTCTTCTTCCTACAGCATGCTCCTGGTGTTCCCCGAATTTTGGTGGGAAATAGGCTCCACCTGGCCTTCAAGCGTCAGGTGCCAACAGAGCAAGCCCGCTCCTATGCCGAAAAGAACTGCATGACATTCTTTGAGGTCAGCCCGCTGTGCAACTTCAATGTGATTGAGTCCTTCACAGAACTTTCCCGGATTGTTCTCATGCGACACGGCATGGAGAAGATCTGGAGGCCCAACAGAGGTGAGGAAAGCTTTAGGAACTTTAGTTTAACCATACAATAAGGGTTGAAAATGGGGGAGTGCTTTCCTTAGGTATTGAGAGAGAGGAACTTAACTATAGCAACCTCTAGTTGATGAGTTGCCACATTCTTCATGAACCATGGCCTAGTTTTGTGAAATTGCCTTGCTCTGTTACTGTCTAATGCTAGTCTAGTGCTGTCTTAATATGAAGCACACCTCACTTTGCATCCCTTCTCTTCATTCATTCTTGTTCCTTCACAGGGTTTCATGTATAGTAGGAATGTATAGAGAGATCTCTTCAGCTAAGTGTTTTTAAAACATTAAATTTGAAAAAAGAAGCAGCTCTGAGATCCACAGACTTATGTATGGTATCTTCACCTTCCTCAGAGAAAGGAGGAGGACTGCCTTTCTTGCACCCTTCTACACTGACTCCTTAGGCTGCCCTTTTTAAACTCCTCCTTCCTTGCTACACTTGATGATTGGGGGGAAGAGAAGGGGTATTGAGGTGAAAGAAAGTGAAGTAAAGACCAAATGAAAGAGGCTAAGTGGGCCTGATTGAAGTGACTTCTACTCTTCAAACCTTTAATAACTAGGATCCTTAGTATAAATGCTTCTAACATTTAGATTTTTTTTTTAAAGAATGATCTCGAGGCGGCTAGGTTGCACAGTGAGTAGAACGTTGGCCCTGGAGTCAGAAGGACCTGAGTTTGGATCCGGCCTCAAACACTTAACGTACACACAAACAAAAACCTAGCCATGTGACGTTGGGCAAGTTACTTAACCCCAGTTGCCCTCCAAAAAGCAAAAAAAAAAAAAAGAATGATCTTAACTTTAAGTATACTTCTAAGGTTTATGCTCTAATTTCAAATGTTTCTGCATACAACATGAAAAGTTATTAAGATAAAAAAGGATATCAGTTGAAATATCCCTTCCTTTTTTGAGAGACATAGATCCTGTAATTCATACCTTACTCCCCACCATGTATTAAGGGAGCCCCCAAAAGTCATTCTAATTTCTAAGAAAACAAAATCAAATGATTGATGTATACTTTTTTTTTTTTAAAGCAATTGGGGTTAAGTAACTTGCTCAGGGTTACATGGCCAGTCATTATTTATGTGTGGGTGCTCATTTTTTGAGGCTGGATCTGATCCCAGGTCGTCCCAACTCTGGGGCTGGCACTCTTACTTATTGCGCCACCTAGCCACCCCTTGATGTATACTCATAATGAGCACGTTCTTTTTAGATCAGATTTTTAGCAGAGTTGTAGTTTTATATGCAGTGTACATATGTATAGTATTGGCACCTTGAGTATCATCAATTTGTACAATATATTTATGTATTTTGCTATCTAAAATTATAAAAATTTATAATTACACATTTACTTTTGTGATATTTTTAACATCTCAGTCGTGTAGTGAAAAGAATTTGGGGTCAGAAAGACCTGTGTGACCTTAGGAAAATCACTTAACCTCTGGGCTTCAGTTTCCTTAGCTACAGAGATTGTTGAATTAGATAATCTAAGATGCCATCCAGCTTGGAAAATCCTATGACTTTTTTTTTTTTTAAGCAATTGGGGTTAAGTAACTTGCCCAAGGTTACATGGCTAGGTTTTTGTTTGTGTGGATTAAGTGTCTGAGGCCAGCTCTGAACTCGGGTCCTTCTGACTCCAGGGCCGGCGCTCTATTCACTGCGCCACCTAGCCGCCCCTAATCCTATGACTTTTTGATGGCCAAATCTTTGGTCAGGGCATAAGCTCTAAATATAGCATTGCTCCTTTGGAAAAACAATTTCTGTTTTATGTCTGTAATTCTCTTTCCAGAAATGTGTTACTGTAAAAATCAAGGACCACCTATAATGAATGGCTTGTTCAATACACTTAAAGGCCTCCTAAACTGTAAGAAGGCTGCAGAATTGTACTAACCTAGAAGTCTCTTTTTGCTTGACACCAGTAGGTATTCCCATTGTCCTCTGGGTGGCAGCACACAGGTTTTCTGTTTCCTTTAGTCTAAATATATTGAACAATATTTGATTAGTTTAGAATTGAAGGTTGCCATAAAATTCTATCTTATGCAAGAAAAAATGCTTGGTTGATATTTTTCCAATAAGCAATTGCTTCTTAAATCTAGAAAAGAGATATTAGGACCTACTGTGGCTTGGTGCAAAAATATAAAGCAAAACATTGTATTATAATCCCTTTATATAGATTAATTCCTAAGTGATAAGATAAGAAGACTGAAACTTGGTATTTTAAAGAAAACACTGCAGGTTAAGGGGGAAAAACCCTTGTTTCAGCAAAGCAATGTTTAACTGTTGTCCTCAGCTCTTCCCAGAACCGGGAATAATTTTCATTATTCCTTTCTATTGTTGGACAGACCAATAGGAGAGGAGTGCCATCAAGTGGACAATTGAAGCTGTCCTGTTGCTTTTCATAGACATTTCCTTTTAATAAGTGGACTGAAGGGATATTCCACTGGCAGCATGTCATAGCATAAAGCACACTAGTCTGAGATTCAGAAAATCTTGCTTCAAGTCCTAGCTCTAAAAAAGATGGTGTAGGGCGGCTAGGTGGCGCAGTGAGTAGAGTGTCGGCCCTGGAGCCAGCAGGACCTGAGTTCGGTTCCGGCCTCAGCCACTTAACACACACAAACAAAAACCTAGCCGTGTAACCTTGGGCAAGTTACTTAACCCCAATTGCCCTCCAAAAAGCAAAAAAAAAAAAAAAAAAGATGGTGGCGTTAGGGGGCGGGGGGGCTAGATTTAGAGGTAGAGGGCCTGAACTTACCTCCTGGCTCTACCACTGGGTAATATAATAAAAAGGTTTTAGAATTGGAAAGAACGTAGAAATCCTCTTACTACTTTGTGAAGTTTGGCAAGCATTTAACCACTCTTGGGCCTCATTTTCCTCATCTGTAAAAATGAGTTGGACAAGTGAAACTCCAAGGCATTTTCTAGCTCCAAATCTATGGTAGTATGTTCCTTTATCCATTTCTATTCTGCTTTCTTTGTTGCTTTCACTTTACCATTGCTCCTAATTAACCAGTTAAACTCAAATGGTCTTTTAATTTAGTTTTCAGAGTCCAAAAATTCTTTCCCTTTGATGAGATAATTTTATCATTCCATTGCTAATTCTGTAGAGGAGAAAACATCTTTGCTATGTACCAGAGATGTAACCTTGCTGATATTGGAAATTTACCTTCTTTTCTGTTTTGGCTTCCTCTCAGTGTTCAGTTTACAGGACCTCTGCTGTCGAGCAATTGTTTCCTGTACCCCAGTCCATCTTATTGACAAGCTTCCACTGCCTGTCACCATCAAAAGTCACCTGAAATCCTTCTCCATGGCCAATGGGATGAATGCAGTGATGATGCATGGACGCTCGTATTCCCTGGCTAGTAGTGGGGGTGGGAGCAGCAGCAAAGGCAATAGCCTGAAGAGGTCTAAATCCATCCGTCCTCCACAGAGCCCCCCACAGAACTGCTCACGAAGCAACTGCAAGATCTCTTAGCAAAATGAAGAACTCAGTGAGCGTAAAGACACCCACACCCACCCACCCACCCATGTACAAATGTTTGCACATTCAACTCTCTTAAAAGAAAAAAGAAAAAAACGGATCCCAATGTTATTCCTTGGTTACTCTCTTGCCAGGGTATTTCACTTAGGGAATGTTCCTGATGGTGTGCTTGGAGTCTTGGGTTGGCTGGATCCCATGTCATTGGCAGGGAAGACTTGGACCCTATACCCTACCCAGAAAGCTTTGGGATTTCCTCTTCACTTAGATAAAGAGGGGGTGGAAAAAATACATGTATGCTTGCTGGGAGGGAAAACAATTTAGCTAGTCTCAAAAGGAATGAATTAGTGGAGACTAGAGAGGCAGTAGGGTGTGGTGAGGGGGAACCTGTGCTACCGCATGAACCCATGAAGTCATAAATGAATTGCCGGTGCTATAGAGGTCCTTGATTTAAAATACAGAAAACAAGACTGAAAGCGTCTGGGGCTATGGCAAATTTGCGGTGGATAGTACTGCTATTGCCAAAAAAAAAAAAGCTCTTGGGGAGCTGGCTGTTAAGGATTTTAAAGGAAGCTTTGCCTGCCTTTTTCACTTATTTATATAGAAGTATATATAATATCTCACTTTTTGGGGTAAATTTTTAAAAAAGCAGTCAGGGAAACCTTTATGCAGCCATGTGATAAAGCATTGCACTCATTACTAGTGCATCTGCTAAGGGGAAATGAAAACACTTTAAGGAAAGCTATGAACTGATACAGGTGTTTTGCAGTAGCAAGTATTTTTGATGTTTGAGTACTCTTTCCACAAAGATAATAAGGAATTTACTGTTAAAGCGTGAAATGTTCTTTCTTTGAATACACTTCATCCCAGTGGGAAAACAGGAAGAATGTTGTGGATTAAATGAAGACGCCAGTAGGAAGAGGGGGGAATGCTGATTGGGAACTTGCTTTGCTTTGCACATCCTCTGCCTGCTTTTTGGTAACTGTGCTGAACACACCTGGACTGACTTGCTCCTGCGGGTCTCCTCACCTCTGTCTTGCAGCATTGGGTAATGTGGGCATGGCAAAAGAGTAAAAGCACAGTGGTTTGAAGCTGGGAGGCGTGTGCTTAAAGATGCACAGGGCTTGATTCTGGAGTCATTCTGGATTTCATCTGTTTACAGCTTCCCTGTCCCATTGGCTCGGCTCCATCCCCTCAGTTTTCGCCCATCATACATCGCTCCCTGCTTCTGAAGGCCTCCAAACTGAAAGGTTTCACAGTGAGAAAAAAATCTGGGGGTTGTTCCAGCGTACCTTTATTTTAACACTTTCCTCTCGTGCTCCCATGACCCAGTATGTTCTTTTGCTTCAGGAAATGTGCTGCTCCAAACTGGCCATGGAAATCATTCCCTCATTAAATGCAGTACTGTCTTCATATTTGTTGCTTAATAGATGAAACTTGTGCCAGCGTTTTCCAGAATGAAAGGCCCTAAGCTATTCACAAGTTGGTAAATACTTGATTAAGGGAAACCTAGGAGTAGTAAAGCTACTTTTATCCTTAGTCTTTTGCAAAGATAGTGAATCCATGATTCTGGACTCTTGGACTCCATCTGACATAGAGAAGTAGACCCTGTCCATCTTCATAACTGTAAATGTGCTCACCACACATTCTTTTTTGTAAATTATGCATAAAATTGACTTGATTTTCCCAGCCTCAGCATAACCAATCTAATATTTTTATCATTCCTTTTCCTTAAAAAAAAATGCTTTTCTCTGCTGCCAATCAGAAAATAGAATAAGCATGACAACCACCTGAAATTGTCCTAAATCAGTGAATAGTTTAGTAGTACTCAAGGCTACACTGAGCCCTGGATGCTGGTTTACAGGCAAGCTTGATTTGAGTTCTTTGTAATCTGGTGCACTATGAACCAAGAGCACCCATTTTCAACATTTAATAGATTTGTTATCAACTCATTAGAGTCTGTGGGGTGAATTTGGGAGATAAATATTATTTTATAGCATCAGAGAAATAGCTTCTTTTGTTTGGTCCATGAGGACCACTGAAGATGCCTTCTAAGAACTAAATGTGTGTCCCAGTCACCAAAAGACTGGTGGCAAAAAAAATCCCACAGCCCTCAGCTTGTGATTGATTCTTGTGCTCCTCCCACTGCTCTTAAGCCTTTCCTGCTGAGTTCTGTCTCTTCCACATTTGTGCCTGGGAGGTGTGTTGGGCTTGAGTCACATCGGTGCTGTACTCTACCTCTTCCCAACTCAGTGTTGGTGTGGCCACAAACAGCAGCTGCTCCTACCTTTCTAAGAGCATAGACTGCCCTCAGCAACCACAAACAGCTGGTGGTAGCTGACCAGGAACATCCTTCAGTATGTTAGCTTGCATCTTCATCTCCTTTCCCTTGGTCCAGAGGCTTCATAACTAATCCCAAACATGCATTTCCCAAATCAAGTCTGACTGCTTTTTAGAAATCCATGCAATTCATGGGCAGAGTAAAATATGCTTAGCATTTATGGGCAAATGGTCTCCTACTGGGCCTTCCTAGTAAGTGAAGGCTGCCGATGTTTAAGAACCTCATAGCCATCAACTCATCAAATTCAGTGGAGCAGAAGACAATCATCATCTTCAAAACCAACTATGAGGGAAACATGGACTAATGAATGAAGTGGAATAGCCATGGGAGTTAATTATTTTTGGACTTGGGGGGCCTTTTCTGGAACAGATTCTCTCACTGCCTCTTGGGGAATTCTGAGTCATTATCATCCTATGATTTTGGGGAACACCCATCCACTAACTGATTGCAGTTTGATATGTGGGGACAGGGATTGGGTTTCTTGCCTTTATAGCAGCAGAGGGAAATGAGATGGTAGTTTAGGCTCATTATAACCTCTTTCTCCCATTTCTGACCTCCTCCCTATCTTTTTCTATGCTAAAAGTCAAACCTGGAAGATCCTGCAGACACCTAGCCAAAATGGGATCTATTTTCTTTGGAAATTTCAAACAAAATAATTGACTTGGGGATTGGGAGTGGGGTGGCATGGGGGGAAGGGGTTGAGGAATTGAATGATTTTGGCATTTATGATATCAACACTATTCTTAGCTGCTGTTTTGACACTTGTACCATTCCTGTGTTCTATTTGACTTTTTATTTCTTTGTACAGTAAATGTAATTCAGCTGTGATATACATGTTTTGTTTTATATAAATTAAAGTCTCCTTGTTTTTAAACAACCAAAAAGCTTACAGAAATTATTTTGAGTTGGTGTGATTCTTTTTCTCTAGGTAGTCTGAAGTCTTTTGAATCCCATGTTGAAGAGAGTGGGAGTGAAAATCCTTGGATTTCCCAGTGAGTGCCAGTTGTAGGGCCCCCCATCTCTAATTCCTCTCCCTGGGTGGTCGTCTGAGTCTCACAATCAGAGCTACAGAGTTAGAGCTGGTTTGTGGCCACTTAATTGACCTCAAGGGCTTTGTTGACGGATGCAGAATCTACCACCCTGGCCTCTCTTGGGTCCCCTATCATTGAATTTGCCATTCTGGCTGTGTCCTGACCTCTACTTACCCTGCAGCATTCAAACTCACATTTATTTTCCTCCAGTCCTCTTGTGGCTTATGTGGTGCTGAAACTTTCCCAAGTCCACAGTTAGGGCTTGGGCTTCAGCTGGGAGGTCCGGAGGGTAAGTTCTAATCCTGCCACAAGCAGTCTAGCCAGTTTCATTTGTGTGACTCCCTGTGCTTCCAGCTGAAGAAGTAATGAAAATGCTTGTTTTGAAGGAAGGTATTAAGTGTGGAAGTAGAGGACACATTACTCTTAACTAGAACCCATTGTGTGGTCTGACCCAGACAGAAGTTGAATGGATTTTTCGATCTACCAGCCTATCTAGTCTAAGGCCAACATTTCTCTTCCTCTAGGTTAGTAAGCCTTTTTCTAATTATTTTTTTCTTCCCATACCTTCCTGGGTCGTGGGGGGTCAGGGTGAGGGGACATACACTGATGTATGTATGTGCCGGAAATCCGATAGCAGCTGAAGAGTGGGAAGATAAAAAGGGTCGAAATTTGATCGAGAAAGAGTAAATAAACATTCTTCTAGGATGGAGTGGCTAATGCCTGGGGTAGTTTTGAAAATGCCCTGTGATCTCTGATCACTGTGAGCCATCTAAACAAAAGCTGATGTGAATGCAGGTGCTCAGCCCTGTTTTCCTGCCTAGTCAATGGTAACAACAAGTAGGGGTTGGCGGGGGGGCAAGGGGTGAAGTACAGAAACGGGCAAACTGAAGCAGATGGATTTGGAAATAAAATGTTTTCCATGACTCGTGTGCAGCTGTAATGATTTGAGTCTAAGCTACATCACAAGGTTATCATAGTTTCCTCCGTTTACCAGGTTGCCAGAGCCAACCAGGGTGGTCTGCTTTTTGAGAGCAATGATCTTAGGGGTCAGGATCTCTCATTTGTGTTGTTGGCTGGCCTGCTGACATCATGTGAGACCTTGGATGAATCACATGCCTGGGTTTTTTTTTATCTCCCATGAGAGTGATACTTACCTCCAGGCATTTGGTGAGATGTAATGCACTTGAGATCAGAGTGAGTTTCAGCCAAGAGCCCAGTGTCAGTAGGAAATGTATCCCTCCCAGAAAACAAAAAAACACAGCCCCAGCAATTATTGCTTATGCCAGCACAAATCTAGAAGAGCCTCCAAACCCTGAAACCTGAGGTTCTTGTGAATAGGTGAGATACCAATCTTCAGTCTTCTTAGGTACACATTGCTGAAGCATTTCTTAAGTCTGGGGGTCTTCCCATGTTTCCTTGGAAAGCTCTCTAAATTGTGGGGACCTTGACTTCACCTTTCCTTCCTTTCATATCCCATGTCACGCCTTCAGAATACAGCCAGTCTTGAACTTTATGGGGGATGTGCATATTATCCAGATCCCTATGCTGTTCTTCCTCTTGAGACCAGAGTTTTCTTATAATGTGGGGGGGGAAGGGAGGTGGGCGATCTTGAATTTACATGTTTAACTTAGGGTAGTAGCTGGGTGGCGCAATGGATAGTGTTGGATCTGAAGTTAGGAGTTTGGATGCTGTGACCCTAAACAAGTCACTTAACCTTACTGTTTGCCTCTGTTTCCTCATCTGTAAAAGGAGCTGGAGAAGGAAATGGCAAACCATTTTATCTGATATCTTGGCCAAGAAAACCCCAAATAGGGTCACAAAGAGATATGACTGAATAATAATTTTTAAAAAGGAGTGTGTGTGTGTGTGACACAGATGTTTTATTTTCAATGTAATTTTCACACAAAGTTTCATCTTGTGTTAGAGATGGCCTTGGAGCCAGGAGGACTTGGTTCAGATCTTGCCTCAAACACTCACTGAATGATCCTATTCGTCACAGCCACTCAGTACTCTAGGCAACTGAAACTCTCCAAGTTGCAGAAAAGGTGCCAACCTGCATTAGTGGATGGAGTTGCCTCACCCAGAAATTTTTTATACATATCAGTGAAAGCACAGGTTTAGTTCCAGTTCCTTAAATTATTCAGTCTTAATTTAACTCTAAAAGCCAGTGGTAACATTTGTGTTTACCGTGAGGTCCCTGCTCTTTCTCTTACTCCCAATTCATTATCTGTTACTTCATCTTCAACAATTTAACATCAGTTCCTTTTCCTTCCCTTATTTCTTCCCCTAATTCCCCTGCCCTCTTCCAACCCTGGGGGCCTTTGCCCAACCTAGCAAAGTCTAATTTGGAAATCCCTGGATTATATTGATTATGTCTTCCTGGGAAAGATGTCTGATCTCAAGGGGCTGGAGTCTCAAACTTCATACCCTCCTGGTTATCAGCATAGATCCCAGTAAGTGGAAAAGCAGTTCCAAATGAATTGTTGAAACAATTTCTTTTGAGCTGTGCCCAAACTGAGGCCCCTTAAATTGACATGATGTGGTGGAAGTAATGTTGGATTGAGTGTCAGGATCTGGCACTACTTAGCTTGTGACAGCAAATTTCTCTGAGTATCATTTTCCTTTTCTATAATATGAGGAGCTAAACTTAGGAGATGATCGTGAGTTCCCTTCTGTAACCCTCCTGGACTAATGAATAGCTACTGAGAAATAAAGGGGAAAGTGTCCTAGCTCTGGATCCCACGTAGTAACAGCCTCCTTCAAATGCCTTTCCAGCCTATGCGTGGAAAAGGAAGCAGGCCATAAATGAGGTGCTCTTGCAGATTACCTGCAAGGGAGAGCTCTCAAAATACTTTCAGGCATTTTCCCAAGCAGGGCTGAAGGAAAGAGGGGAGGAGGGGGGAGGGGGGAAATAGTGGGTATGGAGATCAGAAGTAGCACTAATCCCTGAACATTCTGCCTAGAGAGAATTGTCTGGCCTGCTTTTATAAAACTAGTAAGAGATGCCTGGAAAGGAAACTTAACTATTTTAACTCCTCTCAGCTAAGCCCTAGAGGGAACACAGCTCCCCATCTCATCTTATCTCCCAGCTACTAACACTATCCATTGCCCGCCTTACAGGGTCCTATCAATCCAGCCCAGCTGGGACAGTGCCTGGGCTGCTCAGGTGAAGAACTGGCTGAGGAGCCTGCCTGGGCTAGCTGAGAGCCAGCCCCAGACTTCCTTCTCTCATTAGTTGAAGGAGGGAACCAGTACTGTGATGACTCCCTCAATTCCCTGGCCAGTGACTTTCTTCCCCCACCCCCCTGTTTCTTGTTCTGAGCAGGCCAAACACCTCTGATCTGCCTTTTGGGTCAAAAGGTCAGACTCCAGGGTCACTGGGACTTTCTTTACTTTACATGTCAGAGGAAATCACTCCCTGGAGTCCCCAGACCTCTGAGGACTGCTGATGGATTGAAAAGGGCAGATTCTTGGCGGGCCCTTTGTCCTGCTACCCCACTTTTGATCTTTGTAGTGGGAGGGCCCAGGGCTTTCCCTACTCTCCCGTCCACTTCCAGGCCTGTTAAAGGGGCCCTGGCCCTCTCTGACTGGAGCCAGAGTCTTGGAAGAGCAACATCTCTAGCTGAAATTCATGTTGCAACTCAAATCCTCCTCCTGCTCAACTAGCCTTTCAGAAACAGATTTGTCCAGGGAGAGAGGAGGAGGTAACAGATCAAATCACTTTAAATTGAAAATTTAAATGTACTAAATCAGTCATAAAACAGCCTCCTATACTCTTGAAAGGGTTTGAGATGCTATCTTTGTATATACTAATATTATGACATATAGAAGCATTTGAAAAATGGCCTGCTGAATATTAATCAATATAGAAAGCCAACATATTACAAGAGAAAGAGGCAGAGAACAGGATTATAGCCTCAGCTCTGCTACCAGCTGACCTTGGGCTGGGTTCTAGTCTTAGTTCTGTTATTAGGAGTGTAACCTTGGCTTGGTCACCTGACTTCCCTGGGCCTGTTTCCCCATTTGCAAAACTCTGTATCCTTGGGCCAGTTACTTCCTATCTCTGGGCCTCAATTTCCTCATCTCTCAAATGGAGAGGATTATACCAGATGGCCTTTGACAACCCTTCTGCTTCTTGATTTCCAGGACTCTGCTCTTTCTTTGACAGTTTCCCATGCCCTAAAGTATAGCTGAGAGACCATCAAAAATAGAAGAGGACAGAATGGGGGTAAGGGGATTGGTTCTTTCTGGAAACAAGAAATAGTTTGTTCTCTCCTCACAGCTAGTGTTGAATTTACCTGATTTACCTGGGTAGTAACCAGATGTAGGAACCAGTTTCCCTTGGATTCCTTTTTGGTTTTGGGTTTTTGTTGTTTTTTGCACTAGAAAGTGTTCTGGATCTGAAGTCCAAAGGGCCTGGGGTTGTATGATCTTGAACAAGTCCCTTTCCTGGAGCCCAGTTTCCTCAAACCTAACTCTAAATCTGTCCTATGTACACTGTTACATTATTGAGCCCTTTGCTATTTAACCATTAGGTGCTTAGAGTGTAGGGTTCGATCCCTGTACTCTCATCAAGGATCCTTCATTCCAACTAAAGAGATAAGATATCTGTGTCAGAGTAAACATCCACTCTGTGAATGATAAGTACAGACAAATGTTGTAAAAGTTCAAAAAAGATCAGAGATCCCTGGCTTAAGATGGGTTAGGAAAGACTTTGCTGGAGGGTGAGATTTGAGTTGGCCCTTGAAAGAGAATTCTGGGTGATAAATAAGAAAAATTAAGAACCACCAAATCTGGTCATTGGACACATTCATGATATTCTGGTGAAAATATACAGATATCCTATGTACCTAGTAGCAAAGTCATGCTTTAAAATTTGACTTGGTGTGAGGAAACCTGGATTTTTGTTCAAGCCCTGGCATTATTGATGTGTGGCCTGAGTGGAGAAACAGAATTTAGGAAATTAGGAGCATTAGACCTGGGTTCTAGTCTTGGTTCTATTATTAGGTATGTGACCTTGGCTTGGTCACCTGACTTCCCTGTTTCCCCACTTGTAAAACATGAGCATTGGACTAGAGCTTGACTTCCAAGGTCCCTCCCCCCCATCCCCCAGTTCTAAGACTATGTTGTGTTCTTTGTGCCTCATTTTCTGTCTGTAAAATGCCAAGATTGACATCCTTAAAGAACCCTCAAGAAGTGTGAAACATGGATTTGGGAGCATTCTAGGCAGGGTGAACAGCACGGGGATGGGAGTGGAGAGGAAATTATATTAACCTGAGTGGACCTTGTAAGATTAGGATAGAGCTACTTATTCTGTGAAGCTTCCTGAACCCCCAGCAGACAAACTTTCTGAATCAGAATGTTAGACCCTTGATCTAGCCCAATCCCCTCTCATATCAAGGCAGTGCTCCATCTGGGACCAGAATGTGAGCTTACAGCCCAGTCCCCTTCACTGCCCCACACTCTTTTGTTTGTGTTTTTCTGCGTGCTGGGGGTGGGTAACACATAGGAGTAGGCATTGACCAATGATCTATATACCTTCCCTGAAAATATATATTCCCTTTCTCTTGGTTCCCGTCCTTATCCCATAGTAGGAGCTTGATTTCCCTAATTGATTTGCCAAGACAGAGTTAGTCTGTGGTTAGTGGCACTTCCATTCCCAAACCCCAGACTCAGATTACAACTGCCCCCTCCCACCTCCTTCCTTCCTCTCTCTCTCTCTCTCTCTCTCTCTCTCTCTCTCTCTCTCTCTCTCTCTCAGGATGGGCCTCTTCCCTTCCCCCTAGGACTCCCCTCCTAGCCACACTTGTCTCCCTCTCTCTTAGTCAGTCTGCTCAACAGTTCCCCAGACTGGTGGCTGCACTTCCCTCTCATCGCCCCACCCCCATTCTCCTTTCACTGCCCTGGCCAGCCCCTGGGAGCCACTGAGGGCTGTTTGGGAACAAGCCTGAGGAGGCTGGGGAGGGGCCGGGAACCACATGGACTGATTCATTCAGAAGCAGGAGATGCCCTGGGTCCTGTCCTGCCTTCTTAGCCCTGTCTCAGGAACACTGACCCACAGCCTCTCCCCAATGGATCTTAAAGCGCTAACACATTCGACCCCAGGAAGATCCAGCATCTAATACAATCACTGGCTTCAGGTAGATCCAGGGAACAGGGAGGATATTGTGAATCCGGTGAATTTAGGCAAAGAAGATAAATCCACTTACTAGAGGAGAGGTATAAACAACCACTGGGAAAGGACTGTCTGGAGCCCAGGGGAGGAGAGAATCCAGAGAAGAACGAGCTGTTCAGGACAAGGAAGCAAGCCAAGGCCCCCAGAGTGTGGATGCCTGCAGGGAGAGTGGAACCAGGGGGCTGGAGGTGCTAGGGGCTGGTGCAGGGGGAAGGCCCGGGCTACAATCCTCATGCCGGCCCTGCTGCTGATCCTGACCCTGTTTTCAGGGCTAGCTGATGGAGCCAGCCTCAAGCCTGAACCAATGAGCCACCTAGGTGTGTGCCCCAACCAACTCAACCCCAACCTGTGGGTGGATGCCCAGAGCACCTGTGAGAGAGAATGCCATGTGGATCAGGTGAGAACTGGGGGCCTGAGGTGGGGGAGATTATTTGAAGAGTATCTGGGGTCCTTCCCACACTACCTGGGGTATGCTTTAAGCTGGTGTTGAATTACTAAAGAGGTATCATTTCCCCCTCTGTTGCCTCAATTTATTTGTCTCTACAATGGACAGCATAGTCCATCCAGATCATCTCAATACCAAGTAACTATAGCACTCTCTAGCCAGAATGCTAAACAGTGATTTTTACTCAAGATTCCACAGCCATTTATCTCAAATAGGCCCCTACCACCCAACTACCACCACCAAGAGAAAGGCTATCCAAAGGTAATTTTAAAAAATAATAAACTCCAAAGTCTTTGAAAATTCCAAAATTAAGGAGCCAGGGAAGTACAGAGAAGATTGGTTTGGTTTTGTTTTTTCCCCTACAAGTTCATAAAGATGTCACTTGCAATCTTTTCTTCCTGTTGCATCCCTAGATGGATTTTTCTGTGGCATCTGTCTCTGTCTAGGGTTCTAACCCTGGAACCCATGAAATTGTTTTGTTAATTGTTTGGTAACTTTTTCAATGAACTTGGTTCCCTTTGCAATCCTATGTATTTTATGAATTTAAAAAAACATTCCAAGAAGGGGTCCGTTGGTTTCACCAGACTGCCAAAGTCCTAGACTCAAAAAAGGTTAAGAACACCCTGGTCTAGTCCATTCTCCAACACTCCCAGATTAAGAAAGGATGGTCTTCCACTTTCCCAGGAGGAGACCCCTCTACCCTACCTCCAGTCCTCTGTTAGTATGGTATCCTTGTATTTCCCAACTCTGAAGAGCTTGGAAGGTCTTCCCAGTGTCTGACTTGACTCTTTCCTGCTGCTGTTTGAGCCCGTTCCCTTTTGTCTCAGACCCAGAGTGTACAGTGGCAGATTCCTTCCTGCTGTCTTTATGCTAATCCTTTTTCATGTGCCTGAGTATTGTAGTTGAGTCCCTACTGCACCTTGGCCTTCTCTAAGCTAAAGCAACCCAGCTTCTAGAACCACAAGTCATATTCCCCACCCCTTTTGATGGTGAGGATCTGGACCCCTTAAAGGAAAGGCCCTTGAACTTTCCCACAAATTTCAGGAACCCAGTTGTGAACGCCAGGGACTGGGTTCCCGAAATTTGTGGAAAAGTTCAAGGGCCTTCCCTTTTAGAGGTACAGATACCCCCCCCCCCACATCACTCCACCATTAGTCTCTGTGAATAGCATGCCATCTGGACACAGATCCCTGTGACAAGGGCCTTCTACCAACCCTGAAGCCAGGACAGCCTTAATTGCCTTGTGGTCCCATGTCCTAGATCCTAATTTATACACCATGCCAGAACTAAGGGAGAGCAAAGTTCACCAAAAAAAAAAAAAACATAGAGCATAACATGGGAAGGAGGAGGAGTGGAAGGCAATGAAAGGTTCAAAATATATATATATATATATATGACTTTTATAAATACGCATTTTTAATGCCAAAATATTTCTACTCTCTATGCTACATAGTGATTTATTTTGTGGTGAGTCAAGTTGGTCGTGTTTAAAATGAAGGCTCAAAGATAGAAAGGAAGAAGGTGGGGATAGGCCTACAGTGATCCAACCTTCCCTAGGATTTCTCAAGTGGCCATGAGGCTTTAAAGAAAGGGGGAGAGGGGTTATATTGCTTATGTACTTATGGAGGTCACTAAGCCACAGTCTGTAGCTGTTCAGTCTCGTCTTTACTTATTCTCTTCCAATTTGCCCAGGCTTCCTGATTTTCTGGGGTTTGTTAACATTTTGATCCTACTTCCTAAGTCACAAGACATCACTCCATTAATTCTGTATTACTAAGTAACTAACTTCCTGTGTTCAAGTCCTTTTGGAAAATAGCAACCAGCTTCCAGCCTGGGGGCATGTAGTCTGTGGACCCCAAAGTGCTTTCCCATCTCATTTGACCCTCCAGCAATCCATGAGGTGGGTGCAGTTGGGGTTACTATACTTCTTTTACAGAAAAGGAAACTGAAGAGGAATGAAGAGGATTTTCCCATAGTTCTATTGCTAATTAGTGGTGGAGCCAAGGGTTAAGACATAAATTAGTTTGCATTGAATGAGCCCCAAATTAGTCCCAGCAGGAGTCAAGCCCTATTCCCTGACCTTGGCTAAACTCCTTCCTCTTTCCAGGCCTCAATTTCCTCTTCTATAAGACGAGGAGGTGGGGCTAGATGGTCTCTAGGGACCCTCTTGCTCTGATGTTCTATGATTCTCTCCCCAACATCCCAACAGGGAAACAGACAGGGAAAGGCAGTGATTCTCCCAAGAGCACAGCACCCTTGCACAAAAGATGACAATATCTTCTGCAGACACATAGGGCATGTATAGGGTGCGAGAGAGAAAAGGGATGTCTATAGTAGGATGGTGGCCTTGGTTTTTGAGTGACACGACACAGAGCAAAGGGTAGATGGGAAGTGGGAGGGTGGGAAAAGGAGGCCTAAGGCTGTCGTCTGGCCCTAACTCTCTCCTCCCCTCCTCCCCAGGACTGCAGTGGTTTTGAAAAGTGCTGCACCAACGTGTGTGGGCTTCGGAGTTGTGTGGCAGCTCGATTTGCTGATGGTAGCTCGACTGCTCCAGCGCCAGCCGCCTCCTGTGAAAGCTTCATCTGCCCCCAGCAGGGTTCTGACTGTGATATCTGGGATGGTCAGCCCGTGTGCAAGTGCCGGGACCGCTGTGAGAAGGAGCCCAACTTCACCTGTGCCTCTGACGGCCTCACTTACTACAACCGCTGCTACATGGATGCCGAGGCTTGCCTTCGAGGCCTCCGGCTCAGTGTGGTCCCCTGCAAGTATGTGTTCAGCTGGCCCCACACCAGCCCTGGGCCTCCTGAGACCACTGCACCCCCCACACCTGGGGCAGCCCCTGACATCCCTATCCCGCCAGCTCTCTACAGTAACCCCTTCCACCAGTCAGTCTATGTGGGGGGCACAGCCAGCTTCCACTGTGATGTTAGTGGTCGCCCACCCCCTGATATCACCTGGGAGAAGCAGAGTGATCGGCGGGAGAACTTCATCATGAGGCCTGATCAGATGTATGGCAACGTGGTAGTCACCAATATTGGTCAGCTGGTGGTCTATAATGCACGGCCTGAAGATGCTGGGCTCTATACCTGCACTGCCCGCAATGCTGCTGGCCTCCTCCGAGCCGACTTCCCCCTCTCTGTCATCCAGCGGGAGCCCCCAGGAGGCGAGCTCCCCATGCCCAGCCCACCACCCCCTGCTCCAGTGGAGTGTCTGAAGGAACCAGATCGTCAAGCCTGCCAGGGCACCAGCATCCAAGTACGGTGGCACTTTGATGCCAAAAGGGGTGGGTGTACCACCTTCCAAGACAATGGCTGTGACATGGGCAATGGCAACCGATTTGAGACTTATGAGGCATGCCAACAGGCCTGTGCTCGGGGCCCTGGTGATGCCTGCATCTTGCCTGCTGTGCAAGGCCCTTGCCGAAGCTGGGAGGCTCGCTGGGCCTACAGCCCACTACTTAAACAGTGCCATTCATTTGTGTATGGGGGCTGTGAAGGCAATGCCAACAACTTTGAAAGCCGGGAGAGCTGTGAGGATGCGTGCCCTTTCCCTCGGACACTGCCCTGCAAGGCCTGCAGACTCAAAAGCAAGATGGCCCTGAGTCTGTGCCGCAGTGACTTTGCCATCGTGGGGCGACTGACAGAAGTGATTGAGGAGCCTGATGCTGGCATTGCCCGGTTTGCCCTGGAGGGCGTGCTCAAAGATGATAAGATGGGCCTCAAGTTCTTTGACACCAAGTATCTGGAGGTGACGCTGACAGGTATAGACTGGGATTGCCCCTGCCCCAACATGACAGCAGGAGATGGACCGCTGGTCATCATGGGCGAGGTGCACGATGGGGTGGCTGTGCTCCACCCCAGCAGCTATGTCAGAGCTGCCAGTGATAAGCGGGTAAAGAAAATCTTAGAGTTGATCGAGAAGAAGGCCTGTGAGCTGCTCAACCGTTTTCAGGACTGAGCCTGGGTGTACCTGTGGGCACAGGCATGAAGGGGCGAATTCTGCCCAGTCCCCAGACCCTCCTAGAGCCCCACTCAGCCTATGCTCATCAGAGTAGGGGAATAAAAGGTGTTTCTCTCTCAAGTCCTTGTTACCCTTCTGCCCTTTCTTGAGGAGAGGGACTCAAAATGCACTAAGGCCCTGGACACTCTGCCTAGTGGCCTGGCCTGACTCTCCATGGCTTCCCAGAGCTGCTATCTTGTCACCCTCCCTCCCCCTCCAGCTGTACAAATACTCCAGCCATCACTAACACCCTCTCTTCTTGGTAGATCCAACGGCTGCATTGCCCCCTAGGTTGGTCAGTGAAGGAAGGAGCCACACTAGGCCAGGGAGATAGCCACAGTCCTTTCATCACATCCACATCAGACCCCCAGACAGCTTTGGGGTTCACCCATGGTCACAGCCTGTGTGGTCCTGGTCTTAGCTGTGGTCAGAGTTCACCAGGGCCAGATGGGAGGAGAAACATCCCTAGTCTAAAGCCTGACAAACCAGAACCCTCATCTGGGCAACCCCAGGCCTGACCTCTCACTGGGGAAAGGACAATGTCTACTCCTCCCAGTCAGTTCTTGTCTCCCTGATTGGGGCTCAGAGGTTAAGAAAGGGAAACCATTCGATCAGCTGTGGTTGCTGAGAGACAAGGCAAACAGGGCCCCTACAGAAGCCTCTCAGCCTAGGGTACTGGCCAGAAAGATGGGAGGGGAATAGAACTGGGGGCCCAGAGGTGGCTGTGTTGCTTCAGAGTGGGGGTAGGGAGGGAAAACCAGAGGGTCAGAGCTCTTCCTGGAGATTCTAGGAGAGCTCCAGGCCTCTGAGTAAAGGTTGCAGGGGAGGAGGGGAAGCAGGCCCTCATTCACTACCTCTATACAGCTGAGGCCCCACAAAGGAGGGAGCCAGCCCCATTCACCCTAAGAAGTCCCAGAGCCCAGGTTACAGGGGCTTCTTCACTTCTCTGACCTTTCTCCAGCAACAGTTGATTAAATAACATATCATCACTAGTGAAGGAAACCCAGGTTCTAAGTTCCAAAGTTCCAGCTTTCCTGGCCCCCAGAGCTTTGGGAGTTGGGCCCTTTTTCTTTTTCAGCTTCCTTTTCCCTGACCCCAAGTCCAGCAAGGCACAAGTAGTCACTTCTCACCATGGCCACCAGGTGGAGCTCACACTAGGGAACACCCCTGAGTCTCACTGTGTAGGTCCCTTGGTCCCCCTTCTCTGGAACAAGAGCTGCCAACTCAGTGCCAAATGAACAAAGGTTTTCGGACAGTGGCTCTATTCCACCCGAGAAGACGTGACCACAGAATCATAGAATGTTGGAGCTGAGATCCTTTATTCCAACTCACTCAGGTTATGAACAGAAAAACTAAGGCCCACAGTGTCCCCAAATCAATGACAGAGACAGAACCCACCAAAAAGAGCAGATTTCCCTCAAAGTGGCAAGCAGAAACAATGAATGGCCTTGCCCCCCTAGGCTCAAACTCTTGCCTCTCCATGCATGGAGGAAGACAGGAATGTCTTAGCATGCAAGGGGGTGAGGAAGAAGGCCCTAGGCACAAGAATGGGGTCAGCCAAGAGCAGGTTGACATTAGGATCTGGGTGTGAGTTATCAATTCCCTGATATTCAGCCTCAATTCTGCTCCTGAATGGCTGGACCCTGAAGAAACATCCCTAAACATGCCATGCTTCTGAAAAGCTAGGGCATGCTCAGAAATGTTCCCCCATTGGCAGGGCAGTAGCCTATCAAGCAGAGAAGCTCAGCCCAGATATAAAGATGAATTTTGTATGTCAGTAGTGACTTGACACCTGGTCATTCTGAAGACCTGGAACAGTGACAAAGGCTGGAATCCTCCAACAACAAATGTAAGGGGTGGTGGTTGGGGGTCAGCAAGTCACTCTTTTCGGAAAATCAGGCATTTGTTGTTGGCTGGCATGTCAATCTGGAAAGAGAAGGATGGGTAATAAAGAGAATGAGATTCCCCTGGTCAGCTCACTACCTGCCCATCCTGTCCCATGATGACTCTGGCAAGTGGCATGTAGCTGCTGTCATCTCTAGGCAATGTAAACTCAGATGCATCTGTCAGCTTCCAGGAAGACCCAAATCAGAAGGGGAGAAGGGAAAATAGAAGGCCCAGTTCTATGCAGCACCAGCCCTGGTCAGTGCCCACTTATTGCATAGTCCAAAATGGTACCCGTGCTGGTTCCTACCATTTTCTCCAGGTAGAGGCCACTGGCCTGAGCAAGCTGCTGCAAAAGGGATATATCCCGGAGTCCCCAGGCTGGATTCCTGCAAAACCATTACAGAGGGGAAGGGAGGTGGAGTCACTCTTTTGAGTTTCTCTTATAAGTGAGTCTCCAACCCAACCCAGGAAACAAAGACCTTGGTGGTCCACCCATCACCACAGCACCCCCAAGTGGTCCCCAGTACCTGTGTCTGAGGCTGATGTCAAAGTCCACATTGCTCTGGGGTGTGATCATCCCATTGATGGCATAAGGCTGTTGAGGACATTGAGACACCCCACCCCCACCCCCCACAGCCCCATGTCAGCAGAATCCTGTCATCCTTCAGGATCAGGCAATGGGAAGGTGAGGCTCTAAATTCCCTCCTTCTCCAAAGTAATGTGAACCTTCACAGAATTTGTTATGAGACCTCAAAGTCCATCTAGCCCAGCCCACACCTGAAAAAAAAATCCCCTCTCCAGCACCCTAACAAGTCAGCCAGCCTCTGTATGAAGGCCTCCCAATGCAGGCAGCTTCCAACACTTCTAGGTGTTTCAATCGTGTCTGACTCTGATTCCATTTGGGGTTTTCTTAGCAAAGACACTGGAGTGGTTTGCCATTTCCTTATCTAGTTCATCTTACTAGATGAGGAAACTGGGGCAAATTTGCCCAGGGTCACACAGCTAATAAGTGTTTGAGGCTGGATTTGAACCCAGGTCCAGCTCTCCATCCACTTTGCTACCTAGCTGTTCTTAGATGTTTTTTTCCCCTTCTCTAAAGCCTAAATTAGTTTCTCTGCGACCCATGGTTCCTTATTGTGCCATCCAGGGCTAAGCAAAACAAGTCTAACCTATCATCCATGGGAAAGCCCTTCAAATACTTGAAAATTATTATTTCTTCTTTTCCTTCCCTAAAAGTACCTTCTTCTCCAAGCTAAACATCCCTCAATTCCACCAGCTAATCCTCATATAGCATGTGGTCTTCAGTCCATTTCATCATCCTGGTAGGCTCCATTTCCCACCTCCCAGATTTTACTTATACTTCATTAGTATAAGGAACACCCCATGAGGGAACTCCTACCGACACAGGTTGGCATTTGATCTGCAACTATCAGGCTTGAAGATTTGTCTCTGGCACTGAAAAGTTGTGACCTAAACAGAATCACTGCCAGCATGTATTGGAGGCAGGTCTCTATCCACTATACCACACTGCCTCCCTCTATAGAAATCTGTCCATATTCTCCCTAAACTATGACCCCAGAACTGAATGCAGTTCTCTAGCTGTGTTTTGACCAGGACTAAGTACTGCAAAACCACTGCCATCTTTCTGAGAGTTTTACCTTTCAATGTAGCCTAGGAGAGTACGTGATTTTTGTGGCTACTGAGTTCTGAGACCGACTCAAACCAAACCCAATCTGTCATGCCTCCCTAACCTCTACTTCCAAAGCTGATCTTTTGAACCTGTGTCAGACTTTACATTTACTCCTTTTATTAAGCTTTAACTTATTCAGTTGAGGGCATCATTCTTACCTTTTGAGATCTTTTTTTTTTTTAACAAGTGCTGTCACCTATCATATTAGCCACACCCTCCCATCTTCATGTGGTGGGCAAATTTTATAACCATATCTGCCCTGGTTTTATCACAGATAAAAATGTTTAATAGCACAGGGCCAAAGACAGACTCCTGGGTCAGGACACTAGAGACCTCCTCCTGCCACTGATTCCCTTGGCCTCTCCCCACCCCCACTCTCCTCCTAAGTTCTTGGCCCATCTTGTAGAAGAAGCCCATGGAATAGGCAGTCAAAAAGAAGATGGGGCAGCAGGGTGAGGGAGTCATTTCCACCAACACATAACTCAAGGCTTTGAGCAGCACTTACCCCATAGGTGATCAGCAAACCATTAGGTTTCAGCAGCTGTCCAGCCCCTTTGAACAACCCCTGAGGAGAACAAGAGGGCTCTGGAACAGAGAAATGTTGAGGAACCACCCCCAAACTGGGCATCTCCCATAGCCCCATTCAACAAATAAGTCTCCCATGCTGAGCAGAAACTAGAACCCTCCTGCTAACAGTGAGTCAGTCTCTTCCTCCATCTGTGCCTCAGTTTTCCCAGCAAAACAATGAAGCAATTGGACTAGCTGGCATCCAAGGTCCTTTCCAGTTCTTAACATTAGTTTCTCTTCCTAAGAGCTCTTCTACCTCTGGCATTCTCTTCTCTAAAGTTCCCCCACAGCTCTGATATCCTGTGCATCCTGATATCCTGTCCACTCAGGACCCCACTCACCTCCGTGCAGCTCATGGCGCTGATGTGAATCATGTTAATACAGAGTATCAGGTCCAAGGACCTAGCCTGGATCCCTCCCCATTTTTCCCAGCTGCAGGAAGCATCCAGGTACAGGGGTGGCCTCACATTCTGAAGCTGCCAGATCTTGATGAAAGTCAAAATGCTGAAGAGCAAGAGAAAGCCCTGAGGGTGGGGAAGGGGAGGCTGGGAATCTCGATCTCCAAACACTGCTCTTCCTACCCAGGATGACAGGGATCTTATGGGCCACAGAGTAAAGGGCCTCAATGGTTAATGATGCAAAAAATAACATTGGAACTGGGGGAGTCAGGAGACCTGGGTTCTAATTCAGGCACTGCCTCTAAGTACTAATTTGCTATGTAACCTTGGGCAAGCTGTTTCCTCAACATTGCAACATTGACTGGCACTATTACAGCTCAAAATAGCCTAGGGGGCAAATGGCATGGAGTGGCCTGGAAAGGGCACTGTAATTGGTTTCAGAAGCTAGTTGGAAACCTGGCTCCCCTGCTTACTTGTGACCCCAAACAAGCCTGGAGTTTTCTCATCTCTTAAAAGAGGAAGTTGGACTGGATGATCTGTAAGGCCCCTTCCAGCTGTAAACCCTGGAATCCTATTCGGTTTACCCCATCCCTGCTCTTCTCCCGCCAAGGAGGAGTTCCCTAGAACTAGCTGGCCTGATCACTAGCAGGCCTAGAAGTATCTAACCACTCTGGCCATTGTCCACTTCCCTTTCCCCAAAGATTACAGGAGAGAAGCACACCTTTCCCTTCCCTCAGGGAGGGGTGTTGGCTTTGGGATGGGGAGGGCAGCGTGGGGGGGAACACACTGAAACCAGAGCGCTGGGAAGAGATATCAGACTCTGGAATTCAGGGACCTCCCTGTGTGCCACCCAGCCTCTAAGAGCTCATCTCGGACCCAGTCCTCTCCCAAGGGAGGAGTCCTGAGTCATCAGTTTGAGAGAGATTTGGAAAAAATCCTCTAGAGAAAAAACAGAATATTCCTCTTTTTGCCACCCCACCCAGTATATACCACAGTGTCTGCAGAAGAAGGAATCTGGGCTGGGTTTCAAAGAACATTTAATATATCAAGGGCCGAGAGGACCAGTTTGGAGTGGGGTGGGGAGGACAGAAAGTGGAAGGGAGTGCAAAGGTGACAGAAGGTGTCTCCGCGCCCTCCTCCTAAAGAATAGAAAGGAATGTTCCAAAGGGGTGGGCCACAAGACCGAGCCCTTTCTGACCCACCCAAGAAGCCAAAGTGAAGGGGGCACTATGGGAGCTCCTACCCCATCCATCCCCAAGCTCCCCTCTTACCTGTTGAGGCTCTGCTGGTCCACCTCGGTGGGCTGCCACACTGCCTTGGGAAAAGCCTTCGAGAAATGGGCCACGTGCTGCCCTGAACCTGACGCTATCTCCAGTACCTGGAAGTCGTCCTGGGCAGGATCGATGAACTGCTGCAGGACCCCAAGGATGGGGTCCTTGTTACGCTCCGCCGCGGAAGCCAAAAGCATCCTCTGGACTCCCCGGATGCTTCCTATGATTGATCTCTTAACCTGAAAGGCCTCTTGGCCTGATCTCGCCCTAATCCTCCCCTTTAACCTCTCCCTCACTGCCCCCCTTTTGCCCTGATCTCGCCCTGGTCCGCCCCTTTTACTCTGCTCCCTGATGCTCTGACCTCTTATCCCTGATTCTACTTATCCTGACCTTTGATACTTCCCGTGATCTGATTTCTCTCCTGTAATCTCTTACCGGGAAACCAACGAAACCCAGACTGGATGACCGCAATTCCCTGGATCCCTAAATTTCCTATCTCCGCGGGTTGCAGGTCCAGCAGTCCCTAACTCCGCGAGTGGCGAAGTACGCCGGGATTTGTAGTCCGGCGGCCTCTCCACGCCCCGCCCCCTGCCCCGGGCAGAGGGTCACGTGTGCCATAGGCTTGGGCTACGAAGTCCAAGACTATAATTCCCAGAAGACTGTGAGAATCTCCAGGCATCAGTTAAAGGGCCCACGCCCACAACACTCCCACACCTCCCCACGGTCGTGACTTCGGCCTCTTACAAATTGAGGGATTAAGACTCCCAACCCACGGGAGGGAGGTCGCAGTATACCCGAGCTTCCCCCCGCCGAAGTATTTTTGACTACGTCTTCGCGTACAGAGGGGGTCTAATCAACAAGGACCTCACTCTGGAAGGCCAATTTTAAGCAAACGAAATTAAAAGAATTTTTCCGTACTTCTCTTATGGTAAAGAAGAACAGTTTTTAAAGAAAAAAAGAATCTGAGGGAGAAAACCAAAAATGCGCCGCCCGGGAATCGAACCCGGGTCGCAAGAATGGGAATCTTGCATGATACCACTACACCAGCGGCGCGGTGGTGTGAAAGGTCGCCTTGAAGCCTGAAGAACCTACAGGGAAGGATTTCTGTGTCTGCGCCTGCGCGCTCTGAACCAAACAGGAGCAACCTTAGCCGCTAACCTTGGATTGGTAGGACCGAGATGACGTAGGTGGCTGTTGCTAGAGCCTGGGAACCGCGTGAAGGCGGAGTAAAGAACTGGTGGTGCTGGATTGGAAACCCTACCTTGGAGAGAGCTGGGGAGGCGGGGGTGCCTGCACAGGCTGATCATACAAATACATTTTACTGTATAAATAAGACTAAGCTCTTGGAGGGCAGGCACTCTGTCTTTCCTCCTACTCATTAAGGCTCAAATTTGGGCTGATAACCCCCCCCCCCAAAAAAAAACAACTTTAAGATGTCAAGACGCGCTTACGCTGTGTCCCGAGAGAAGGTCAAAATTGGTCCCTGATTCAGTCATAAAGGGAGATACCATAAAGCAAATAGGGGGAGCAAGGACCAACTTACCTGCAGAAGGGAGGAGTTTATGACCAAACAAGAGAGAGAACTTTATGAAATGCAAAAGGAATAGTGTTGATTCCATTAAATTAAAACGGTTTTGCACAAACAATGACAATGCAACCAAGATTATAGAAGGGAAGCAGAAAGCTGGGAAATAATTTTTACTGCCAGTATTTCTAATAAAAGCCTTACTTCTAAAACTGAGTTAAATTTATAAGAATGCAAGTCATTCCTCAAATGATAAATGGTCAAAGGATATGAACAGGCAGCTAAAGTTATTTATAGTCATATGAAAAATGCTCCAAATTACTATTGATTAGAGAAATGTAAATTATAACAACTGAGAGGTATCACCTCACACCCATCAGACTGGTTAATCTGAAAGAAAAGGGAAATGATAAATGTTGGAGATGTGGGAAAACTGGAACACTAATGCATTGTTGGTGGAGTTGTGAACTGATCCAGTCTTCCTGGAGAGCAATTTGGAGCTATGCCCAAAGGGCTATAAAACTGCATACCTTTTGATGCAACAATACCACTTCTAGGTCTGTATTCCAAAGAGATCGTAAAAATGGAAAAGGACCCACATGTACAAAAATTATTTATAGCAGCTCTCTTTGTGGTAGCAAAGAATTGAGAGGATGTCTATCAATTGGGGAATGGCTGAACTAGTTGTGGTATATGAATGTAATGGAATACTCCTGTGCTATAAGAAATGATGAGCTGGCAGATTTCAGAAAAACCTGGAAAGACTTAAATGAACTGATGCTGAGTGAAATGAGCAGAACCTTATATACAGTAACAGCAACATTGTGTGATAATCAACTTTGATAGACTTGGCTCTTTAGCAGCAATACAATGATCTAAGACAATTCCAAAAGACTCATGATGGAAAATGCTATTCATGTCTAGAGAAAGAACTATGGAGTTTGAATGAAGATCAAAGCATATTGTTTTCACTCTTTTTTTTCTTTTTCATGATTTTTCCCTTTTGTTCTGATTCTTCTTTCACAACATGACTAATATAGAAATATGTTTAATATGATTGTACATGTATAGTCTATATCAGATTGCGTGCTGTCTTAGGGAGGGGGAAGGAGAAAGGAGAAAAAATTGAAGCTCAAAATCTTACGAAAGTGAATGTTGAAAACCAATAATTAATCTTTTTAAAATTTTAAAAAGATGTCAAGTTGTCAAGAACAGACAGAACCTGTTTGGCAGAAGTGGGAGGGGTAGGAAGAGGAATAGTGGTGGGAAGGTGGTTATGGGGGCCTCCGCCCTCCTCCTAAGGAGATACAGAAAAGAACATTCAGTCCAGAACAGAGAGAGGGATGAGCTACAAGACAAATTCCTTCCTACCCTACCAACAAAGTTAAAGGGAATGGGACACAGTGGGAGACCCCATCCATTGCCCAAACTCTTCTTCCCAAGCTTCCCTTTTACCTGGTGAGGCACATTGATGGTCCATCTGTGCTATACCACCTTGGGAAAGAAACCAACTTTGTTGCAGGAAGTAAATCTTTTTTATTATTAAAAGTTTTATTTAAATATTAATATTAAATATCCATGCCAATGACTGACCTCACTTATTTGCATTCACTTCATTCAAAGTGTTAGACATTTTAAATAATTTCCTTGAAATCCCCATCAGGATTTCTACATCCAATAATTCTCAGTAAATGAAATCTTGTAACCCTGAATGGGATGGTCAGTAGGGAGTCCAGAGGCCTAATCCTCCTCCTTGGAGAGGCCTCCAGAATAAGGAAGGAGGGTGTGAAAATACTAGCTTCAGTAGGGTTTTGGAATCAGAGGACCTGGGTTCAGAATTTAGCCTCTGCTTCTCATTCATTGTATGAATTTGGTCAAAGCATTTAATTTCCTTGGGACTCAATTTCTTCATATGAAAGATGATCGAATAAGGGAATGGGTCAATCTTATAATCATTGAATTTGACTCAGGAAGGGAGTGACATACACATGAAATAAGGTATCTCACCCTACAGAAGAGTAGGGGGGAAGGAAATGAAAGGGGAGAGGATGGAAGGGAGGACAGACTGGGGGGAGGGAAGTTGGAAGCACACACTTTTGAAAAGGGGGAGGACCAAAGTAGAGAATAGAACAAGTGGGAGGTGGGATAGGAGGGAGGGAAATATAATCAGTCTTCTACAATTTATCTACTATGGTAATGTTTTGCATTAGCTACACATGTACAACCTATACTGAATGAATTTGGAATTCAAAGTTTTAAAACCAAATGTTTAAAATATATATATATATACTATTATTAATACTACTTTACATGTAATTGGGAAATAAGAAAAGGGGATATCCTGGGGGACGGCTATTTTGGGGCAGTGGGTAGGGGAAAAATGGGGAGAAATTTTGTAACACAAAAACTGGTGGAAATGAATGAAGTAAAATAGAAGTTAATAAAGCTATAGAAAAAAAGATGATTGAAGTTAGATTAAAAAATCTGTAAAATTGGGGTGGCTAGGTGGCGCAGTGAGTAGAGCGTCGGCCCTGGAGTCAGAAGGACCTGAGTTTGGATCAGGCCTCAGACACTTAACCCACACAAACAAAAACCCAGCCATGTGACCTTGGGCAAGTTACTTAACCTCAATTGCCCTCCAAAAAGCAAAAAAATCTGTGAAATGAAAAGATTGAGACAAGATGTTTTTTAAGGACTCTTCTGGTTCTTACATTATGATCCTACAAAAATGAGCAGGATTCGGGGTGTGGTGGTAAATCTTTAACAACCAGCTCTGGGGGTGGGAGGGAATGTACACACCTTACACCTTTAAGTTTAATCTGTAATATTATCAATTTCATCATCACTTTATTATGTCTAAACAATCAAAAGAACAATAAATCAAGTCATGATTTGTGACATTTGCCAGCTTCCAAGGCATAAATGCTCACTCTGACTTGACTCTCTTGGGACTGGTAAAAGTTGGTTTCAAGCACACACACTCCTGAAGTATCCAGACTTTATAAAGAATTGAGAAATTTGTCACCCTCTGAGGCTTATGGACTTATGTATATTCTCTTGAAGTCTAGCTTGCTTTTCTTCTTTCCCTGAATGAGCTTTAGTTAGACAGATCTCTGCTGGCACTAGCATTGCCCTCAGAGAAGGCAGCTGTCTCTAGATGACTCATGACTTTAAACTTTAATCAGAATTGAGCTTGGCCCTTTGCTTCATCCAGTGGACAGGACTCTCTCTTCTCCACTCTCTCTTTAAGAACTTTAGTTCAGGGTTGGCTAGGTGGCACAGTGAGTAAGAGCGCCGGCCTCCGAGTTGGGACGACCAGAGATAGGATCTAGCCTCAGAAAATGAGCACCCACACATAAATAACGACTAGCCGTGTAACCTTGAGCAAGTTACTTAACCCCAATTGCTTAAAAAAAAAAAAAAAGAAAAAAGAACTTTAGTTCAAATTAAGGGGATGCCCATCAGTTGGGGAATTGCTAAACAAGTTGTAGTATATGAATGTAAGGGAATACTATTTTTATATTTTATTTTTTATATTCGCATTTTATTACAAAATGGAGGAATGATTCCACTTTAAGTCAGTCTTAAAAATGGCTGTAAGTATCCTCAGGCAAATTATAAACTTTTGCTCTTGTGCAAACAAGGCCAACTTAGGTCCTAAAACTTTAAGAGAAGCTAAACTACCAGGTTATTTGAATTTAGTTAAGTATTTAAGGAGTTTGCTGTAAAACTCCATAAATATTCAAAGTCCAACAATAGCAAAGTCCACTCTAGCTAAAAAAATAGTAGCTGTCTTGTACTAAGTTGAAATTTTCAAAATTGGCACTTGTTGATTTGAGAGTTCTGAGTTTCATTAGCTACTATAAAACAAGTATGTTAGTAATATTTCCTAATGTATCTAATAACTATCCATAGAACCAGGAAAAGGGTAGAGTAGCTGAGAAAAACTTAGACTAGACTTAATTCCATCTTCACTCCTTTGACATGAGAGAGGCAGAAAAGGGTTAAGTATGATAGAGGTTTTAGACAACACATTATCATGCCCTAATAATCTTATTTGAAGTTGTTTTAGTTACAGGAAAGAATGAGCTGCTAAAGAAATAGATTTATTTCATCTTTAAGTGGACCCTTGTGAGTCAATCTGCCAGAGATTCAAGTAGACTGCCTCATATTAATAGTGAGACAAAATGGACAAACTCTTTAAAACCCCTCCGAAGTAGAGATTTTGTCGTGGAGAACAAATGAAGTTGTGGATACAAGATAAATTTTTAATAAATTAGTAATTTGTCACTGGGCTAATAATCCACAGGACACTACTTCTACATAGTTTAAATGTAAAACATTTATTTAAAAAAGGTATTGTAGGGGCGGCTAGGTGGCCCAGTGAGTAAGAGTGCCGGCCTCAGAGTTGGGATGACCCGAGATCGAAACCGGCCTCAGAAAATGAGCACCCACACACAAATAATGACTAGCCGTGTAACCTTGAGCAAGTTACTTAACTGCAATTGCTTTTTAAAAAAAAAAAGGTATTGTTACATATTATCATCATCTGATTCATCATCTTCTTTCAAAGATTCCTTGGCATATTTCTCTGCTTCTTCTCTTACATCTTTCGAAGCAATTTCATGCCTTCCTTTGGTTACTTCTCCAACCCAACTGAGCTCCACTTCAAAAGCTTTGTCCTTAACTTCATCATGTTCTATATAGATTATTTTTGCGACTTCTTTGACATCTTGACAAGTCATTTCTCTCATCTGAAGTTTCTCTATCTCTATTTTTGCTGCTTGCCTGGCTTTACCAATGGCACATCCCCAATAACCAAAAGAAACACCCAATGGGTCAATCATATCAAATTGTGCTCCATCCTTTGCACCATAAGACCCTAACATGAAACTATGACCAAAAGGTCTAACAGCATTGTAGAGTGTGTTAGCATGTACATACATGGCTACTCTGTCTGCAAGGTGCTTTAGTGGAATATTATAGCCATAATTAGATCTGAAGTTGGAGGCTTCTTCTCTAGCTATATCTGCTAAAGAACGAGCATCTGCTAGCCAACCTGCTACTGCCATTCCAACGTGTCGATCAACATTAAAGAGGTGTTTGTTAGAACCTTCTTCATACAGTTTAGAAAGGACTAGTTTTTCTACACCAAAGACGACACCATCTTTACATCTGATTCCAATAGCTGTACTATTGTTTTCCACTGCTTTCATAGCATATTCAACCTGAAAAACTCTTCCATCAGGAGAGAAAGTTGAGGCTGACAGATCATACCCAGTCCCGATGGAGCTCGTGGCGTCTAAGCCACCACAGAGCTGGAATACTATTTTTACATAAGAAATGATGAGCAGGTGGATTTCAGAAAAACCTGAAAAGTCTAATACAAACTAATGCTGAGTGAAGTGAGGATAACATTGTACACAGTATCAGTGTGATGACCAGCTCTGATAGACCTACCTCTTCTCAGTATTGCAATGATCTAAGACAATTCCAAAAGACTCATGATGGAAAATACTATCCACATCAAGAGAAAGAAGTACGGAGTCTGAGTGCAGATCAAAGCATGCTGTTTTCTCTTTTTTTGTTGTTGTTTTATGTTTTTACTTTCTCGTGGTTTTTTCCTTTGGTTCTGATTCTTTTTTTCACAACATGATTAATATGGAAATGTGTTAAATATGATTGTACATGTGTAACCTCTATCACTTTGCATGCCATTTTGGGAAAAGAGGAGGGGAGGGAGGGGGAAAAATTTGGAATTCAAAATCTTATAAAAGTGAATGTTGAAAACTAAAAATAAATAAATAAATAGAAAAAGAAGAAAAGAAAATAACTTTGGTTCCATTTCTTAATCAATCAACAGCCACGTATTTAATACTTATTTAAACCATCATACTAACTGAATTGTATTAACCAAACTAAGTTCAGTGGTTTGTACCTATACTTTAAATGAGTTCATCCTCCAGAAGGGTGTTTATTATGAAACAAGGAGGCTTTCATAAACAATATTCAATAATGAATCACATTTTTACCATTTCACAATTGACTGAATGATGTAAGGCAGTGGTGTCACTGTGGGAGACTACTCAACATATGTAATCATCCCTGGGGGCTACATGTTGATGTAGAAAACTAAATATTTCTCAATTATCTGGTTCAGACCCCCCTCAGGAGTGTTGCCTGACACTTCCGACGTAGAGAATATAATCAATAAATATTTGTTAAGCATCTACTCTGTGCCAAGCACTGTGCTGAGTGCTGGACACTACTGTGCCTATAAAATTGTTGGTTACAGAAAAGTATTTGATTAGATGAGAAAAATGTTGCCTTGCTGACTTCTTTTCAACAAGGTTTTCCATCCATCCGACTCATTTAATATTGCTTGAAAGCCATAGCAGAAATAGCACTGTTTAACAAGACTGTGTAAACATCAGTGGAGCCATAAAACAGGGATATATGGGCTCACTAATTGGTAAGGAGACCCAGTGCAGAGCTCAGAGTAAAAAGGGATTGTCAGATGGATGCTCCTATTTTCAGAGAGCATTGTTTGTATCAAGCCCCAGGACATTGCAGGGCTTCCTGGAAGATACCTATAATAGCCCAAAGGAGTCTAGCATGACTAGCCACATAGAAAATACTAAGGGAATGAAGCATGTCAGTTGTTGAGATGACAATGTGCATTTCAATGTAGAACTTGTAGGGCTATCTGGGAAAGACTGGACCAGTCGACTTCAGTCAGGCCAAGAGCTGAACAGGAGAAAAGTGGGCTAAACTGTATTGAGGAAATTGCAAAACTCTTTCAGTGACTCTTTTAGCTTTTCATGAAGACAAAGGTCCATTTTGGGAGGGAAGAAATTGGGGTTAAGTGACTTGCTCAAGAACACACAACTAGTATGTGTCTGAGTCCAGATTTCAACTCAGATCCTCCTGACTCCAGAGCTGGTGCTCTATCTAGGGTGCTGCCTAGCTGCCCCCAGCCCATATTTTTAATAGTAATAGTCTGCTGGTATTGCTGTAGGCCAGCAGGACATGGAATGCAAGAGACTCTAAAAAAATAAAAATGAGCATCATAGAGGATGGTGAAAAGTTGCATAGTGGCCATCTACTCCAATCCCAGATAAAGCATGTGACTTGGAATCAGGAAGACTCACTTTCCTAAATTCAAATCTGGCCCCAGATTCTCACTAGCTGTGTGATCCTGGGCAAGTCACCTGGCCCTGTTTGCCTCAGTTTCCTCACCTGTAAAATGAAATGGGGAAGGAAATGGCAAACCAGTCCATTATCTTTTGCCAAGACGTAAAGGGTTGAACACCACTGAATTGTAGCTCAGACTGAGCACAGCAAAGGACAAACCCAATTGGAAACTAAGGTGCTTTCCTCCTATAGAGGAATGGTCAAACAAATCCTGAAATAAGAGTGACGTGGAATTGTATTGTTCTGTAAAATAATGATGAAATAAAGGAAGGTGGTGGGGGCAGCTAGGTGGTGCAGTGAGTAGAGCACTGGCCCTGGAGTCAGGAGGACCTGAGTTCAAATTTGGCCTCAGACACTTAACACAAAAACTAGCCATGTGACCTTGGGCAAGTCACTTAATCCCAATTGCCCTCCAAAAAAAAAAAAGAAAAGAAAAGAAAAAAAGGAAAGAAATAAAGGAAGCTGGGAAGACTCCAATGAACTGTGGTGCATAGATTGTTTGACTTGGAGTCAGAAAGGTTCAAATTTGAATCTTACCTTAAGACACTGTGTGACCCTGTCCAAGTCATATAAACTGTCTCAGTCTTAGTTTCTTTTTCTGTAAAATGGGAGTAATAACAGCACCTAATAGGGTTATTGTGAGAATCAAATGATATCATTTAAGTAAAATGCTTTGCAGACCTTGAAGCACTATGTAAATACTAGCTGTCCTCTTCTTCCTCCTCCTGCACTTGATGCAGAGCAAGGCTAAGATAGCAATTTATACAATGACAGCATTGTAGAGAAAAGCAACCTTGAAAGACTTAGAACCCTGATCAATGTAATGATAAACCACAAGCCTCAACAGAATAAAGATGAAATACATTGCTCACCTCCTGACATAGAGGTGATAGATTTGGGATGCAAGAGGTATGTTTTGGGACATGGCAAATGGGGGAATTTGTTTTGCCAGCTCATACAGCTATGTTTTTGTTTTTGGGTTTTTTTTGTTTTTGTTTTTTTGCTTTTTGGAGGGCAATTGGGGTTAAGTAACTTGCCCAAGGTCACATGGCTAGGTTTTTGTTTGTGTGTGCATTAAGTGTCTGAGGCCAGATCCAAACTCAGGTCCTTCTGACTCCAGGGCGGACACTCTACTCACTGCGCCACCTAGCCGCCCCTTATACAGCTATGTTTTGAGGATTTTAATTTTTGAGGGTTTTTTTTTCCCCTCCTGGACTGGAGAGGGGAGGTTGGTATGCTATATCTTTGCTGAATAATCTTTTCCTGCTCTGAATATCCTGTTCCTGATGTGGTTAAATAAACTTTCTTTTGTTAACTGTTAATATATTAAAAGTGTTTATAAGCGTCTCATTTTGTTCCAGCCTTGAACCTGAGGTACCAGACCAGTTTGAGTCAGGCTTAGCCTACTCTAGGGTACCCTCTGGTGAGCAGATATCCTCTTGGTTTTTTGGGAAAACCAGAGGATGTAGTTGCATTGGACTGGTGGTTTGAGGGTAGCACCACCTCCTGGCCAAATTATATACTACATCCCTTTGCTGGTCAATTTAGTTACAGTCAAGACTCATTGGCATTAGAATTCTAATCCTACTATATTTCTATATGAATACAAAAATCTACATTCTCTAGCTGGAAATACATTTCTTAAAAGCCTTTTTTTTGAGGGATGATAACTAAGTTGATTGCTTTCTTTTTTGTTTGTTTTTTGCTTTTTGGAGGGGGAAGGCAGGGAAATTGGGGTTAAGTGACTTGCCCAAGGTCACACAGTTAGTAAGTGTTAAGTGTCTGAGGCTGGATTTGAACTGAGGTCCTGCTGACTCCAGGGCCAGTGCTCTATTCACTGGGCTACCTAGCCACTCCTGTTGTATGCTTTCTAACAAAGGAAATGCTCACACAAGAATTGTGGTAATAACATCCAGAGAAAGAACTATGAAATCTAAATACAGATCAAAGCATACTATTTTCATTTTTTGGTTGTTTTTTCTTTCTCATGGCTTTTCCCTTTTGTATTGATTCTTCTTTCACAAAATGACTAAGATGGAAATATGTTTAATATGATTGTGAATGTATAGCCTATATCAGATTGCTTGCCATCTTGGGGAGAAAGGGGAGGAAGGGAGAAAAAAATTTGGAACTCAAAATCTTATCAAAGTGAATGTTGAAAACTAAAAAAAAATTAAATAATTTTTTAAAGTGTGGTAATGTCATTCAGAAAAAAGTAGCATTTCTTCAGAATGTTGACTCCAACATGAGCAGATTCCAGACCCCAGCAACACATGTTGCATTACATGTTGAAACTTATACATCTCGTTATGTGAGATCTAATGGTTATTAATTTGTAACTATTATATTCATGGTATATAATATGGTATAAAATGTAGCCTATGGCCCTGTCTTGTTTACCTCTAGGATTTGGATGATAATGATCAAGAGAATGGCAGATAAGTTCCTAAAAAGTAAGAGGAGGCTTGCCTAGCTCACAGGAGAGAATACTTACTTGCAATGGCAAAAAGCCATATGATAAACAAAATTTAAATGGAGAGAACAGCAGCAAAACAATTGAAACTAAATGCTATGGGCTCATATGTTTAATTAAAGAAGAGCTATGATGAGGCACTTGTTTGCAAAGGTAGGGGTGTGAATATTTTATGTTAGTGGGTTTTTTAATGTGCTAGTTTTGCTGAGTTTTCCTTTGTTATAAGGGATGGTTTTCTGGGAGAGGGAGAGGAAAAGGATATATTGAGAAATAAAGTTGATGGAGAAATCAAAGATATTCATTTTTTTAAAAAAAGAAGTCATACAGATTGTGATGAAATATTATTGTGCTATAAGAAATGATAAGCGGGGGGAAAAAAGAAATGATAAGTGGGATGGTTTCAGAAAAACCTGGAAAGATTTACATGAACTGATGCAGAGTGAAGTGAGCAGAACCAGCAGGACATTGTACACAATAACAGCAATACGGTAGGATGAACAACTGTGAATGACTTAGCTACTCTCAGCAATACAATGATCCAAAACAACCCCAAGGACTGATGATGAAGTATTCTATCTGTCTCTAGAGAAAGAACTGATATTGTTTGAATATAGACTGAAGCATGCTATTTTTCTTTTTCTTTCATTTATTTTCTTTTATTTGAGTCTTCTTGTACAAAATTACTAATATGGACACGTTTTACATGATTGCATATGTATAACCTATTTCTTATTGCTTACCTTCTCAGGGAGGTAGTAGGGGAGGGAGGAAGAGAGAAAGGCACAGAATTTGGAACTCAAAAAGTAAAAAAAAATCAAATGTTAAAAATGTTTTAACATGTAATTGGGGAAAAAAAAAAAAATATATATATATATATATATATATATATATATTTTTTTTTTTTTTTTTTTAGAAAGAAGTCATATGGGGGCAGCTAGGTGGCTCAGTGAGTAGAGCACCGGCCCTGGAGTCAGAAGGACCTGAGTTCGGATCTGCCTCAGACACTTAACCCACACAAACAAAAACCTAGCTGTGTGACCTTGGGCAAGTTACTTAACCCCAATTGCCCTAAAAGGGGCGGCTAGGTGGCGCAGTGAGTAAGAGCGCCAGCCTCGGAGTTGGGATGACCTGAGATCAAATCCGGCCTCAGAAAATGAGCACCCACGCATAAATAATGACTAGCCGTGTAACCTTGAGCAAGTTACTTAACCCCAATTGCTTAAAAAAAAAAAAAAAAGAAAGAAGTCATATGGTTGGGAGCAGGGGGATGGAGGCAATATGCTAATCTGCAGAGTTGGCCTTCTCCCTTCCTTCTGTTGACCTTGGATTTTGATTTGCAAGCCCCCAGGAGGTAGGCTAATCTGCAGCCAAGTACTTGTAGCTTGTAGAAGGGAACAAAAAGGGAGGAGGGTGTCAGCTCACCATCCCAGGATCTTGGACTGGTTTCTAAAGAGAGAAAGTGGGGGGAGGAAGCAATGGAAATTAGTTTCTGTCTTGAGTTTGACAGACCCCTGAGACTTAACCATAGCTGGCAGTCTTGGCAATGAACAAGTATCTGTCCAGGCAGCTTCTGTCTCTGACCTGCTCCAAGATTTGTCCTACAGGGGTGTTTTCCCGTTGTCTCACCAGACACTCAAAACTGTGACCTTTACAGCTCTTGCCCAGGCCACTCCTGTCTACTTCATGGAATCCCGCAAGTCCAAATTCAAGGTCGTCAGGAAGCAGCCAAGCCTGCATGACAGCTTACAGATCTTGTCCCCCTCTTCCTATCATGTGACTCCTGACAAGCATTCCCTAAGACCTCCTGGTGAGGGGAAAGTGGCAATTACCCTCTCATGTGCCAGGAATTGGGCTGCCAACTCTCTTTCTGAAACACACCAGGAGTAAACAATAATTCGGAGAGATAGAGCTGCTCAGGGGCAGAAGTCACAAAAATATTGTTGACTCTCCTTAAAAAGCCTGTGTAGATAGAATTGGCTAGAGAACTCCTGTAGCCACCCTGTTGCTACATTGTTAATGTGATAAGCCATTTAAAAAAATTTAATAATTCACATTCACAAAGAACAGGGATTTTTCTTAATCTTTTTGTGTGTCATGAACCCTTTTGACAGTTTGATGACACCCTGAAATCTAGTCACTGATCCCTTGGTGTTCTCTTGACCCCAAGTTAAGAATACTTGATGGGGCACAAAAACCTCACAACAACCCTGTGAGATAATGCAGATATTACTATGCCTATTTTACAGATGAAGACAATAAAGATCAGAGATGTACAGTGACTAGTCCATGGTCACGTTGGACACAACTCCACTTTCCCCCTCCCTTCATTGATTTGTTAACTCTAACCTCCCCTTCCCTTCATTGATTTGTAAAGCAGACAACTCCACCTTCCCCTACCCTAATTGTTCTGTAAGCAAGCACAACCCCTACTCCTTCCCTTCCCCTAATTGATCCATGGGTGGGAGTTTCAGCCTAGGGTTTCCCCAGGTGCTGGGAAATTCAAATGTACACTGACCAATCACTGTAGTTTCAGCTTACTTAACCTAGCTATGGAACCCCTATAAAAACTGGCACATTGTCTGTGCTAAACCACTGTCTGATTTGGGTGTCACCCTGACAGTCCCGCGGTAATAAATCAACACAAATTCTGATTTGGGGGATCTTCTGTCTTACTTGATTTGGGTACAACAGTCAACTAGCTGTGAAGTGTCCCATACCTGAACCTAGAACTTCTCAATCAGAGGTTGTTGCTCTGGTTTACCATGGTGCCTTTAACTCAGGACCCAGGGTCTTTGTTTTGGAACAGTCCCAGAACTCATGCTAGGAAGATTTAAGTGTTGGTCAGACTCAATTCATAGTTAAGTCATACTGAATAGTATTACATCCTACTCTCTCTTTGACCATTTGACTTTGGCCATAGATCTACTGGGCCCTTCCTCTGCCTGAGGGCAACTGGTGATTATTCCAGTTGCTGATAATAATATTAATAAGAACTTCTATAGCATTTTAAGGTTTGCAAAGTGCCTTCCAAATATTATCTCACTTTATCCTCACAATTACCCTGGAAGATAGGTGCTATTATTATCCCTATTTTACAGTTAAGAAAACTGAAGCAGTAAAATGACTTGCCCAAGGTCACTCAGAGATTATATTAATGTGTCAGAGATCCAATTAGAACTCAGGTCTTCGTGACTCCAAATCCAATGCTCAAGCCACTCTGCCACCCTGCTGCCTCACCTAGGTTGTATCTCAAATGTACCAGTCGGATATCCATAGTAAGCTGTTTGTCCAACACCCTCATTACCCCTCTAAAAGAGCTTTAATTTTCTCTTCTTTTGTTCCTTTCTGGCCTGCTGATATATGTGTGATTCAGGAATTGCACAAACAAAAAGAGAAGTCCAGAGGAAAAAGTCCTGTGCTTCAAGGCAGAGGATCTGTGTTCCAGTGCTGGCTTTACTGCTAACTAGCTCCACCATGACTTTGAACAAGGTCACTTCACCTTTCAATGATTCAGTTACCTCCCCTGCAAAATGACAGGGCTGGAGCAGATGACTTCTCTCCTGCTTTCCAGCTCTGAATTCTATGGTCCTAAAATAGTGGATGGAAGCATCCATCTTTTTGGGAAATAACCCTAGAAGTGGTATCGCTGGGTCAAAGGGTATGAAATTATTTATAGCCCATTGGGCATAATTCCAGATTGCTCTCCAGAATGGTTGGATAAGTTCACAACTCCACCAGCAATGCATTAGTGTTCCAATTTGCCCACATCCTCTCCAGCATTTGTCATTTTCCTGTTTTGTCATCTTAGCCAATCTGACTGGAGAGATGTGGTACCTCAGAGTTGTTTTGATTTGCATTTCTCTAATCAATAGTGATTTAAAGCATTTCTGGGATCACTTATACCACATCTCCTGACATTTAATTCCATTGAACAAATCTAGGTTGTAGGTGACTTTGGAAGGATGGGAATTATGAGTATGACACCTATGGGCTCTATTTGTGACAGTTGGGGCACCAGAATATTCTGCAGGGTAAGCAGTCCAAAGTGGTTTGTGTACTGCTTTCTTTCTTTAAAAAAAAAATTATATTATTTTTATATTTTATATTTTCTTTCCCCCCAATTACATGCAAAGAAGATTTTTAACATTCTTTTAAAAAAACCTTTGAGTTCCAAATTTTCTCCCTCTTTTCCTTCCTCATTTTCCCTGCCCTGAGATGGTAAGCAATTTGATATAAATTATACATGTTCAATCATGCAAAACATATTATCATATTAGCTATGTTGCAAGAGAAAATACAGACCTTAAGGGGAAAAAAACCACAAAAAGAGAAAGAAAGTGAAAAAGAGAATACTTCAATCCGTGAGATGCCTTTCTTAAGCCTATGGAAAGACAGAAGGACCTTATACATTAATTATTTAGTGAGAGACGACAGTAGTTGCCCACTAGGTGGTGCTCTCCTTAAGCCACCAGCCCAGTAACTACTTCAGTTTCTCTTTGTGACCTTTCAATATATCATTCCTAAAGGTTGATATATTCCCACTGTTCACCAGAGAGTGTTTAGCCTACAACATCTAAGCAGTTCAAACTCATATTATCTAGGTTTGAAGTTATCAGAAGATAAATATAAAAAATATGAAATCTGTAGCTCCCCCTCCCACTTAATGTTTCATCTATGAAAAACACACATACACGTACACACTCATTCATAGGGCTCAGATACCTTCTTGGGGAATATGATAGAGAAAGAAGTCGAAGAACCAGGCATCAGGAAGCTACAGTGGAGTGTGCAAAGGAGTGAACATGGCTGGCCTGGGCACTTTGCTTAAAATAGGCATTCCTGCATATGAAGAAATGCTCTAAATCACTATTGATTAGAGAAATGCAAATCAAAGCAACTCTGAGGTACCACAACTCACCAGTCAGATTGGCTAAGATGATAAAACAGGAAAATGACAAATGCTGGAGAGGAAGTGGGCAAATTGGAACACTAATACATTGCTGGTGGAGTTATGAACTTATCCAACCATTCTGGAGAGCAATCTGCAATTATGCCCAAAGGGCTATAAATAATTTCATACCCTTTGACCCAGCGATACCACTTCTAGGGTTATTTCCCAAAAAGATCATAGAAGTGGGAGGAAGACCCATATGTACAAAAATATAGCAGCTCTTTTTGTGGTTGCAAAGAATTGGACATTAAGGAGGTGCCCATCAATTGGGGAATGGCTGAACAAGTTGTGGTATATGCATGTAATGGAATGCTACTGTGCTATAAGAAATGAGGAGCAGATGGTTTTCATATTTACCTGGAGAGGCTTATACAAACTGATGCTGAGGGAGAAGAGTAGAACCAGGAGAAATTTGTACACAATCACAGACACAACATATGTGTGATGACCAACTGTGACAGACTGGCCTCTTCTCAGCAATGCAGTGATATGTCAATCCCAAAAGACTCATGATGGAGAGAGATGTCTACATCCAGAGAAAGAACTAGAAAGAACTGAGTTTGAATCCTGATTGAAGAAAACTACTTGATCTTCTTCTTTTTATTGTTTGGTTTTATTTCCTCTTTACCATTTTCCATTCCATCTAGTACAACCCACCTTTGTAACCTGACTAATGTCTAATGTGAAAGTATTTGCAGATCCTATACTGGATTGTATGCCATTGTGGAAGGTGAGGGAGAGAGAGGGAAGGAAAATTTGAGACTCAAGGAATTATGGAATTGAATCTTGTAAACTAAAAGTAAACAAACACATTAATAAAGACCCAAAAAAAGGAAAAAAAAGAAAAAAAGAAAACAGGCATTCCTAAAGAAAATGACAGAAAGGGCCACAGGGGTGGAGTGAACTTCCCTGGGGAGGATGCTGCTTGGCATTATGGGAAAAGAAGCACAAAGCCCGGAGCAGAGCCTAGGGAGGAGTAAGAAACAAATCAGTCAATAAGTTGGTTGGTTGGTTGTTGTCCTTTGTCCTCCAAGAGGACCAAAATGGCAGAGGACTAAGATGGCATCACTATGTTAGAGTCAAGTGTGTCCAATGTGACTGATCAGACCAATTTGAGCTCTGAATGTTCTGCCACAGGTTGGGCACCAAAAGTCTGTGTGAGCATTTAGGGTGGATTCTCTAAATTTACACATCTCCCAGTTGTTTTGTTTTGTTTTTATGCTAGTTCAATTCTGCTTTGTTCATAAAGGACATTGTCGCACCTTCTCTGATATGGGCATGCCATGTTGGGTGGTCTTGTACCAGTGTCTCCCATGCCACACGATCAGTTCCAAAGTTCTTAAGAGAGACTTTGAGAGTGTCCTTGTATTACTTCTTTCCACCATGTGAACACTTGTCCTGTGTGAGTTCTCCATAAAATAGTCTTTTTAGCAAGTGAACAATGTGGTCAGTACTTGTGGTCAGTTAACAAACATTAATTAAACACCTACTATGTGCTAAGCACTGGGGATTCAAACAAAGACTAAAGACAGTCCTTGCCTTTAAGGAACTTACAAATGTAATGAAAAACAAGGAGGAGAAGCTGAAAAATCAAGGAGGAAAAGAAAAGGAGGGAGGATACCTAGCATGGGGGTATAATGAAGTACTGAAGCCAGGTGGGAAATGATAAGGCATTTACCATGGACCTCTTCCTTAAATGGAGAATTTGGTAAGAGATCTCCAATGCCTACCCTCTCCAATCAGAGGGAGGAAGAGGTCCCAGGGCAGAGGGTGCAGAAAAACGGAGATTTTCTGAGTTGATTTAATCTTGCTGGAAAAGAAGTATCTTATCTTTTTGAGTAGTCCATAGTGAGACTAGGAAAAGACTTTAATGCTAGACCTTAGGCCAAGGTCTCCCACTTCATAGAAACCATCTCCAGTCATCCTGGTCTATATCTTGCCACTGGACTCAGATGGATCAGGAGGTGAAGGTGAAGTTGATGGCTTTGTATGCCCTCCGTCACTTAAATTCATTTCACTTGCATGTCATAGAATCACCTCCCCATTATAGGCCTGCTCTAGAGCAAAGGGTGAACAACAACAAGTAGTCAGGTGGGCAAAGGATATCATCACTATATCCCCAGGCTCAAGGGGAAAATAATAATTGAATGGACAGGAAGACAATTCTTCAGTTAGAGCTACACCTGAAGCATAAAGTATCATTGAACTAGAAGGCCCAATGTCTTCATTTGACAGAAGAGCAAAATAGTCGGGGCGTCTACATGGCACAGTGAATAGAGCACCGGCCCTGGAGTCAGGAGGACCTGTGTTCACTGTGTTCAAATCCAACCTCACACACTTAACACAAAACTAGGCATGTGACCTTGGGCAAGTCACTGAACCCCAACCTTCCCCCCTCCAAAAAAAAAAAAAAAGCAAAATTTAATAAAGAGTAAAATAGGACCAGAGAAGTGATTTACCCAAATTACTAAATTGACCCATTTACTCACGCAGCTAATAAGTAATAATGACCCTGAAGCCAAGCCTCCAGATTCTTTCTCCTTTAGCAGGATACCTCAAGCAGATTAAAGTCTTCCCATTCTATTGTCCTGACTTTTACTTACTTCTTCCAGATCCTTCCCTTGTAGCTCTTCTTTGGTGAATTCTTTCAATATCCCTCAGGGTCTAATAGCTCTTTCCAGGAACAAAGAAGGCCAAGTAACTGGAGAAAAAAGTAATAAAATGGAAGAAGAGTACTATGGCTATAGACTTGGAGGATTGTTACTCTGAAGTCAGGAGGGGCACATACGTGGTGACCCCACCCAGGCCATGTGACCCTATTGACCCAAGTCAATCTTGGCCAGAGCAAGGTGCAGAATGTAAATAGATTCTCTCTGTATGGACCCTGGACCTTAGGTTATCTCTCTACACCTCTGCAAAAGAAGAACGACTGAGTTAGATGCTCAATTTCACTCAGTGTTTGTGAAAAGGATTCTGTTCAACTTTAGAAAACCACTAAAAAGCCTAATATCTTGGGTTCCCATAAGCTGCCCCCCAGAGTTGGCCTGACTCTCCAACATTTGCAAAATCACCCTTGTTCTTTTTCAGACCCCTTTAGGGTCCTTTTCTAAGAGGAAAGTTCTACCAGACAAGATGGGAAAAACATTTTAATGTCTGCGAATAAATGCTTTTTCCCCATCTTGTCCTTTAGGAAAGTGGTATCAGGCTCAAATAGAAATGAGGGCCACTATACCATGGATAAGGATCTCTGTGGACCATATATTGACTTAGAAAAACATATATATATATATATATATATATATATGTATATATATATATATATATATATTTTTTTTTTTTGGTAGGGGGAGGAAGGGAAGTTGGGGTTAAGTGACTTGCCCAAGGTCACATGGCTAGTAAGTGTTAAATGTCTGAAGCCGGATTTGAACTCAGATCCTCCTGACACCAGGGCTGGTGCTCTGTTCACTGTGCCACCAGCCGCCCCTATAGAAAAACATATACTAATATTATCTATTTTTATTTATTTTGTTAAAATTTTCCCAATTACATTTTCATCTGATCCAGACCATATTGGGGAGTGTTGTGGGTCACAGGGGTGGGCAGGCTGTGAGTTTGACACCTCTGCTTGGGAGTCTTCCCAAGAAAAGTAAATTGGTTTCTCTCAAGGCAAGAGGATGTAATATCCTGGGGAAATATCACCTTGGCTACTTTGAAGTTACTCTATTTTGAGGTTCCTTTGTTTCCATGCCTCAGGACTTCTTCTCTTTTCTCTTGCCCCTCATTTTTTCCCTTTTCATCACTCATCCTTTTTCCTTTAGTCCTGTCAAATACATTCCAATAAATCCCTTTGGTTTCTTTTTCTGCCCTTTCTTTGCCTATTACTCCAACACGCTCCTGACATCCTCTCAGCCCCTATATGTCATCCTTTTTTCCTTACATATTAACAATAGCACTAATAAATGATGTTTATATTACATACCCTATCTCATCTGAGCTTTATAACAGCTATGCGATGTGGATAATACAGGTGTTATTGTCCCCACTTTACCAATGCTTTTCTTCTAGATCTTGTCACAAAACTAGCTGCTTCCAGAAAACCATTCATAGATATTTTTGGATATGTGCAGCCTTGGCATGATGAAGTCTCCTTAATTATTACTAGCACATGGTATGTTAATCGCTAACCTTGTCTTTATATTCCAAATAATTCAAATTTTTTAAGCAAAAGTAGGAGTAGGTAGTGAATGAATGGATGGATGGATGGATAGATAGATGGATGGATGGATGGATGGGTGGGTGGAAGGATGGATGAATAGATGGATGGATGAATGGATGGATGGATGGATGGATGGATGGATGGATGGGTGGATGGATGTTTTGTAGCCTAAATAATTGTATCTGGAATTGGCAGGAACAGTTATTTAAATCCTAGAGTGGAGTTCCAGCTTTGCCATTGAAGCCGGGAGAGGCGTTTCCTTTCTCTGGATGTCCTCATATTATTCATCTGAAAAATGATGGATTTAGAATAGAAACTCTCTTAGATTCCTTCTAGCCCTAACCTTCAATGAGATACTCTTGACAGAGGCAATTTTAGTCACTCTCCTTGGTACTTAACTTTAAGGTCTTGTGATTCTCAGTTTGACCAGTAGAGAGAGCATTGGCTAAGTAGTCATACGAACACAGAGGCAAGATTTTCATTTATTTGAAAGACATTTAATGTGCACCGGCTATGGGCTTAACCCTATACTGGGCATTGTGGGGAATACACGAAGAGTATAACACAGGATGCCTGTGTTCAAGGAGCTTACAATCTAATTGGGGAGACAAAACACATGAAAAGTTAAATACAGTTCAGTCATGTCCAACTCTTCAGGACCCTATCTCATCTGAGCTTTTTTTTTTTGGCATTTTCTTGGCAGAGATACTGGAGTGGTTTGCCATTTCCTTATCCAGTTCATTTTACAGATGAGGAAACTGAATCAAAAAGGGTTAAGTGACTTGCCTAGAGACACACAACTAGTAAGTATCTGAGGCCAGATTTGAACTCAGGAAGATGATGAGTCTAACTCCAGGCCTAGTGCTTTATCTACTGTGCCAGGCAGCTGCCCTTTAAATAGTTAACAGTACAAGAGTTCAATAATATGCCACAAGGAAATCTAAACTAAGGGCCAAATGACCCTCCATGTCTTGGCTCCAGACATTCTCTCTGGCTGTTCCCCATACCTGTTCCCCATACCTCTTTTGCTCCAACTACTGATCTCTATTACTTCCTTTAAATCTCACCTTCTACAAGAAGCTTTCTCCAAACATGATGACTTAATTCTAGTGCTTTCCTTCTTGTAATTATCTTCTATTTATCCTGAATATAGTATGCTTTGTATATATCTGTTCACATGTTGTCTCTCCCATTAGAGTGTAAGTTCTTTGAAGGCAGAGATGTCTTTTGATTCTTTTTATACCCCCAGCATTGAGTACAGAGCACTTGGCATGTAGTATTCACTCAATAAATGTTTTTTGAATGAATGTTTACAAAAGGCTGTAAAAACCAAACAGGATTTTATATTTGATCCTGGCAGAAATAAGGAGCCATTGGAGTTTATTGAGTGGAGGGATGACATGGTCAGACCTGCACTTCAGGAAGATTCCTTTGGTAGCTGAATGGATGGATTAGAAGGGATAGAGGCTTGAGGCAGGGGAACCAACTGATAGACTTCTGCAATAGTCTGGGCATGAGGTGATTCACCCTGAACCATTAGACTGTGAGCTATTTGAGAGCAGAGACTGTTTCTTTGTATCACCAGGCACACAGCAGCCATTTAATGAATGCTTATTCACTGACTGGCTGCTCCAGGATGATAGCTGTTTGAGTGGAGAGAAAATGACATTTAAGAGAGATGTTGGGAGGGAGAAACAATTTGTTGTTGTTCAGTCATTTTAGTAATATCCAACTCGTCATGACTCTGCTTAGGGTTTTCTTGGCAGAGATACTGGAGTGATTTGCCATTTACTTCTTCAGTTCATTCTACAGATGAGGAAGGTGAGGCAAATAGGTTAAGTGACTTGGTCTGGGTCACACAGCTAGTGTCTGAAGCCAGATTTAAGCTCATGAAGATGAGTCTTCCTGACTTTAGACACAGTGTGCTATCCACTGCACCACCTAGCTGTCAGAAACAATAGGACTTTGCAACAGATTGGTTATATAGAATGAATGCCATGACATTGTTTCCCAAATTTGGCATTCCGCCTGCCACCTGTGTACCTTTGCCCAGGATGCACTTCATACTACCCATGCTTGGATACATTCCCTCCTCATCTCTGCCCCTTAGAATCCCTTCTTTTTGAGGGCAGGCATTGTTTTTTCATTTTGTGCTTGTATTCTTATCCTTGCTTATGATGGGCTCTTAGAGTTCTTGGGGGCGGCTAGGTGGCGCAGTGAGTAAGAGCGTCAGCCTCGGAGTTGGGATGACCCAAGATCGAAACCGGCCTCAGAAAATGAGCTCCCACACATAAATAATGACTAGCCGTGTAACCTTGAGCAAGTTACTTAACCCCAATTGCTTTAAAAAAAAATAGAGTTCTTGGATTGGATTGTGTAGATTTTAACTCCTTTAGCTTCTCACTCCAGAGGTTTTTAGGTAAATAGAATTCAGATCCCAGAGATGACAACCCCACTATATGAGAATGATCAGTCTAATCACGATGAAAAAAGGCTTCACCTGAGTAAAGATCCTTCTTTTGTTTCAAGAGACTACTACCTCCCTTTCTCTTTCCACTCACTCAACTTGTCTCGGTAAACCAGCAAAAAGGGATGAGCTCTGGCTTCTAGTTCAGATTTTACTGCCAACTCTATGACCTTTGACAGATTATTTATCATTCCTGGTTTCCAATTTTCCCATCTGTAAAATGAGGATGTTTTATTTTGTAAAGTCCTTTCCAGCACTGACTTCTTCTGATTCTCTCTGAAGGACTATGTCCTTCCTCTCAGCTTATACATCTAGAGATATCTAAATAGATATGCTCGATTAGTGAGAAAGAACAAAATAATTTGGTGACTATCTTGGAAATTTACATTTTATTTTTCAATGTTTTTTTCCTTGAGTCCAAATCTCCTCACTTGTTCCTCTTCTCCCACCAGGAAGTGAGTCTCTCTTTGTCTCCCTTATGCTGGTCCCACTCCATACTGGGTATACACTGAAAATATTGAAGTTGGGCTCATAAATTTTAAAAATGGAGCTTCTTAATATGCCAGGTAGAAAGACTAATTCCTGCCTTTCATGTTTCCCATGAGCATGACCCTTTCCTACTTGTTAGCTAGCTGCTTCCTCAGAGAATAATTCTCCTCCCCTTGCCTCGTAGCCTGTTAAATAAGGTTGCTGGCTTTGTACAAACTGGAAGGCATGTGATTAGTCACATACATAAAACCTCTGAATGGTTTCCCAGGGTGCTGTGCTGAAAAATGGCTCTCTGTGTTGATAACAATAGTGGCTCAAATTTCCGAAGTGCCTCGAAGCTTACAAAGTCTTGGGTTTACCATTTGATCCACAGTATGAGCTTGGAGAAGTCACTTAACTTTTTCCTTTCTCAATTTTTTCAACTGTAAAATAGGGATAATAATACCACATACCCCACAAGGTTGTTGTAAGGATCAAATAAAATAAAGATGCATATATTTGTACTTTGTGTGAACCACAAAGTACTATAAAAATACTATATATAATATATGTTAATACATAGCGTAAATAACATAACATAAATTATACATTTATGGTATATTAACATTACTGTCATCAGGTCCTAGGATGGTGCTTGACACACAGGTGCCTAATAGATATTTGTTGAAACTAATTTAAATTGAAACTAATTGAATCTGGACACCCTGTTCCTTTATGGAGTGCTATATTTTCTTTTCCAGGCAGGTAAAAGTCTTTGACTATATCACCAAAAAGAATGCTTTTGCCATGTTGGAAAAAGACTACTCGTGATTAAGAGATTTAGCAAGGACCTTTGAAGGATGACCAAGCTTGGGCTCTTACTTCACATCTGGCAATAGGTTCCATTCTCTGGATTCTTGTTGAGGTAGCTTCCCCTCTAGTTGTTTGGAAATATCTAGCACAGAGTACATGTTGGATGAATAATTATTAAATGAATAAATGGATAATGTGGAAGTGCTGAATTAGGGTTGGGAAAGGTTTGCCAAAGATTTTTAGGGTTTAAATTTTCTGACTTTCCAGATTTCAACACTATGTTTGACTATGATCTCACCTTGGAACTATAGACTAATTTTTGTTTTTTTTGTGCTTTGGTTTCTACTTCCAGAGGGATTTTTTTTTTTGCTTTTTTTTTGGAGGGTAATTTGGGTGAAGTGATTTGCCCAAGGTCACATGGCCAGTTTTTTCGTTAAGTGTCTGAGGCCAGATTTGAACTCAGGTCCTCCTGACTCCAGGGCTGGTGTTCCATTCACTCCCATACCTAGACCCCCTAGAAGGATTTTCTTGTTAAATATTTAACTCAATAAAATAGAAGAGATGAAAAAGGACAGACTGGTTGATCAGCTCTGCTGAGCCCTGCTCTTGGGCGAGGCAACAAGCCAAAAAACACTTAAGTGCTTACTATGTGCCAGGTCTGGTGCTAAGGCATAGGGATGAAAGTTCAAGCACAAAAAAGGCAACCTTGCCTTAAGGAGTTTACATTCTTGTGGGAGAAGACAACACACAAAAGGGAATTAAAAAGATGGGGAGGGTAGAGGGTGAAGGTACCCACTTCAGGGGCATGGTGTTGAAGTCTGGAAAGCCAGGAAGAGAATGAAAAGAATGACCAGCCAAAATGGTGGCCGTGGAAGAAACTTACCAAAGGGAAAAGGGAGAAGGGGACTGGCATAGCAGAGGGATGTTCCAGAGTGAGGAGGCCCCACCAGGCACTGAGGGAGGTTCCAGGGTGAAACTGATGAGGTATGGGCTCTGGGAACCCCCTCTAGCTCTCCTTGAGTCCTTGATTAGTTCCATGGGCCAGCCTAATGACTGTAGTCCTTGCCAGGGCATTGCAAATGGTCGTTGAAAATGATCACTGCCAACTTTGATAGACTTAGCTCTTTTCAGGCTTGCAAAGATCTAAGACAATTCCAAAAGACTCATGATGGAAAACGCTATCCCCATCCAGAGAAAGAACTATGGAGTCTGGATGCAGATCGAAGTGACTATTTCCACTTTTTTCCCTTTCTTGTGGTTTTTTCCTTTTGTTCTGTTTCTTCTTTCACAACGTGACTAATGTGGAAATATGTTTAATATGACTGTACATGCATAACCTATATCAGATTGCTTGCCATCTTGGAGAGGGTAAGGGGGAGGGGAGAGGGGAAAATTTAGAATTCAAAATTTTATAAATGTGTATATTGACGGGGTGGCTAGGTGGCACAGTGAATAGAGCACCAGCCCTGGAGTCAGGAAGATCTGAGTTCAAATCTGCTCTTAGACACTTAACACAAAAAATAGCCTTGTGACCTTAGGCAAGTCACTTAACCCCAACTGCCCTCCAAGAAGCAAAAACAAACAAACAAAAAAGAAGGTATCATTAAAAAGAAAGTGTATGTTGAAACTAAAAACAAATAAATAAACTAAAAAAAGAGAAATTTCACTGAAAAATGAGGCTGTGAATTTGGATGTTCTTTTAAGTGCTTAAAGTAAAGGAGGTGTCTCTTGCCCCACTCTCCTCTCTTTTCTATTTCTCTACTCTTCTCTCATTTCCACCAATTCACCTTGGGCAAGGTCCTTTTAATTAGGTTACTGCCAAGTTTCCTTCCAGCTCTAAATCTGTGATTCTGTGATACCATGATCCCTCTTTGAGCTTGTTTCCTCACATGCAAAATGAGAGGGTAGGAATCAGTCATCTCTAAATTCCCTTCCAGCTATGGCAATCTAGAATTTTTGGAGGCTGGAAGGTAGGGCAATTGGGGTTAAGTGAGTTGCCCAAGGTCACACAGCTAGTTTTGTGTTAACTGTCTGAGGTCCCATTTGAACTCAGGTCCTCCTTACTTCAGGGCTGGTACTCTATTCACTGCTACACCTAACCCCTGCCCCCACCCGCCACCTAGCTGCTGCCTCCACCCCTCCCAGTCCAGAATTCTATACTTCCTGTATCTTCTTTCTTCTCCCTCTGTTCTCCCTCACATCTTCCTAATCCCAAAGAGCAGACCACCTTGAAGTTTCTCTCCGGCAAAACGGACCCTCACAAATGGAAACAGATAAGATAATGAATTGGATGTCTTTGAAAAAAACACACACACACACACACACTCTAGAAAACCTAACTCACCCTTTCCCTCCCTTCCACCCCCTATCATGTATTATGTCCTTTTTTTTCTTCCTCTAGCACCTTCTTTCCTGTGGTGGCTGCTGAATTCTCAGAACTGTGGGCAAGATCCCAGGATCCCAGGGCAAAAATAAAGCTCTACAGGGCAGGTAGGTGGAGCAGTGAATAGAGCATCAGCCCTGGAGTCAGGAGGACCTGAGTTCAAATCCAACCTCAGACACTTGACACACTAGCTGTGTGAGTTTGGGTGAGTCACTTAACCCCAATTGCTCTCCAAAAAGAAAGCTCTACTCAGCAGGGTAGAGAACAGAATAAGGTACAGGGACCATTAAGAATTAATGCCATAATAGCAGTCAGAACTACCTTTAACAAATAGACTCTTTTCAATAAGTTTGGCCCAAAATAGGGAAGAAATGCCATCTTTCTTGGTGGTGTCTGTTTATTATTTTCTGGTTCAGGACAATGCTTGCTTGGGCAGCTTCAATCTTCTTTCTCCAACTCAATTGACACCTTAATGTTTGGATAAAACCAGGAGAATGGCTAAAACCTCCATGGAGTTACCTGACCTTTCTGCCAATATCCCCTTCATGAGTTCCAATAGGGTAGGAGAAGGACTTGTGAGGTTGCAACCAGGAGACCTAGGTTTGAGAGCTGCCTTTGCTTCTTATGAACAATTTCACCTTGCACAAGTCACTTTGCTTTTCTGAATCTGTTTCCTGATCTTTTTCTTTTTCTTTTTGGAGGGGGGAAGGCAGGGCAATTTGGGTTAATGACTTGCCCAAGGTCACATGGCTAGTAAGTGCTAAGTGTTTGAGGCTGGATTTGAACTGAGATCCTCCAGACTTCAGGGCCAGTGCTCTATTCACTGCACCACCTAGCTGCCCCTCCTGATCTTTAAATTAAGGATAATAAGCCTCTCACTAGGCAGCTAAATGATGCAATGGATAGAGTGCTAGACCCAAAATCTGGAAGTACTGAGTTCAAAACAGGCCCCAGACACTAGCTGTGTGACCCTGGGAAGTCACTTAACCTGTCTGCCTTAGCTTTCTCATCTTTAAAATGGAGACAAAATAATACCTCCCAGGGATGTTGTAAGGATGAAATAAAATATTTGTAAAGTGCTTTGCACACCTTGAAGTTTTATATAAATGCTATTGATGCTGCTGCTGCTAATGGTGATATTGATGGTGGTGGTGGTGATGATGATGATGCTGATGATGACCTCAGCTTGTTGATTATAAGTCATAGGTGTGTTGTGAAGAAAGTACTTTGTAAGACTTAGGAACTCTGATCCACACAATCACTAACCACCATTTCAGAGGACTCATGATGAAACATGCTAGCCACCTCCAGATAAAGAATTGATGGATGAGGGCAGTTAGGTGGCACAGGCACTGAAGTCAGTAGGATCTGAGTTCAAATTTGGCCTCAGACACTTACCAGCTATGTGACCCTGGACAGGTCACAACCCTGATTGCCTCAAAAAAAAAAAAAAGTTGATAGACTTCGAGGGCAGATTGAAGCATATTCATGTGTGTGTGTGTGTGTGTGTGTGTGTGTGTGTGTGTGTGTGTTGAATATGGCCAATATAGAATTTATTTTGTTTGACAAAGCAAATCTGCTTTGCAAACATATACATATTTGTAATGGAAGCTTCGTTTTTTTGCTTACTCAGTTGGGGATGTGGGAGGACAAGAATATGGACCTAAAAATAAAATTGAATTAGGCAAATTTATAAGTAAAAAGTGCTTTGTATGCTGCTTAGTGCTATAGAAGTATGAATTATCTACTATTATTTATAAGGAATATATTTTCTTTGATAGACTAAATAATGACTTAATTGATTGCAGCTATTGAAATAATATTATTATAAAATCTCAAAACTTATCACTTAACTCCCTGCAACTAGATAAGAGACTTATCCAATTCCCAACAACATGAGCCCAATTGCTGGCAGCCAGGTGGTGGAGTGGATAGAGTGCCAGGACTGGAGTCAGGAGTCTCATTTTCCTGAGATCAAATCCAGCTTTACACACTTACTGTGACCCTGAGCAAGTCACTTCACCCTATTTGCTTCAGTTTCTTCATCTGCAAAATGAGGGGGAGAAGGAAATGGCAAACCACTCCAGTATTTTTGTCAAGAAAAATCCAAATGGGGTCAGAAAGAATCAGAACAGACTGAAAAGGACTGAACAACAAGAATGAGCACAGTTTCCCAATTATTTGCCTGGGAACAATAGAAGGTGGGTAAGATCTGCATTTCTCAGGAGAGGTTTCAGAGACTAGGTAAGCACTAGTGGCTAGATTAAGACTTTAATGAGCCCTGGGGCCATTTACAAATTTTAATTCTCTATTATAGCATTTTTTTTTAAAAGGTCACATCTAGCTGTGTGACTTCTGGCCAGTTACTAACTCTCTTGGGCCTCTACTGTAAAATTAATGGATTTGGATTAGATTTTTAAGGTCCTTTCCAGTTCTGATATTCATAGCTGTCATCTTTTTTTTTTTTTAGAATGGGGGAATGAAGGGCAATTGGGTTAAGTGACTTGCCCAAGGTCACATGGCTAGTAAGTGTTAAGTGTCTGAGTCTGCATTTGAACTCAGGTCCTCCTGACTCCAGGACCCATGCTCTATTCACTTCGACACCTAGCCGCCACACTGTCATCTCTCTTATCAGAGGTAGTAAGCACAGGGTAGGGTCTGTATTGAGGAGACCTCAGGTGCTGATAGCACCAATGCCTAATTCTTAGCTATTACTCCAAAAGTTTTAGACATTTAAAAATGACTTCAGCTGAACAACTAAAGGCTTGGAAGAAATCCTCAATCACTTTTAGGGAGGTTTTAGTCTCCTTGGTCAGAGCTCCTGTCTTCCCCTCCCCTTTCCTTAACTCAGGTCAGTCCTATGAGCTGATGCAGGGCTCTCTACAAAGCAACAGTTCTGGACCCTGCCCTTGGGATCTGCTGGTTCAAGTCACCTGTAGCTTAACCTTTGACTGTCTCTCCTGTAGGTCAAAGTTATATTCCACTGCTTTAAGGGGTGGCAGAGTTTTGGAACTATGACCCAAAAATCACTAAGCTGTAGCTGCCCTTTAACCCAGGGATATTACTGCTAGCCAGATCTATATTCCAAAGAGATCAACGAGGAAAAAGTAAACACACACACACACACACACACACACACACACACACACACACACACACACACTAGCTCTTTTTTGGTTAATAGTAAAGAACTGCAAACTGAAAGGTGCCTCCAAATTTGGGAATAGCTGAACAAATTATGGAACATGAATGTAATGGAATATTTTGACTCAAAGGACAGTTCCAGAGAAACCTGCAAAGACTTGTGTGAACTGATGCAGAGTGAAGAGAATAGAACAATTTACAAGGTTTAAAAATCCCCAACATTTTAAAGAAAAACAGCTTTGAAAGACTTATGAACGCTGATCAATGTAATTAGCAACCAGGATTCCAGAGAGCCTGATAAAGCACATTACTTACAGGAGAGAAGAGATGATGGAATTAAGGTGCAGAACGTGTGTGTTTCAGACACAGTCAATTTGGAAATGTGTGTGTGTGTGTGTGTGTGTGTGTGTGTGTATGTGTACACATTTCTATTTTGGTTGTGTCTGAAAAAAATGTGCATTTTTATGTTATATGTATATATATATATATATATATATATATATTATCCCCCTTTCTTTGAAGAAGTATGACAGGCCTCTGACTTTCCAGATTATCCTTCCACTTTGCCCCTGTACAGATATCTTCCCCCTGGGCCCCTCCTCATCCCCTGCTTTTCAGTTCCTTTCCATATATACTTAAATGTATTACTTTAGAATGTAAACTTCTAAGGGCAGGGACTCTCTTTTTTTTTTTTTTGCTTGTATTTGTGTTTACAGGCTTAGCATTGTGGGGTGCACATAGTAAGCACTTAATAAACACTTTATTTAAATATTTAAAAGAAGCAAATGTTACTTGAGAGATTCATGGTTTTATACACTGTCCTCTTTCTTTGTTCTACTTTGTATAAGGAAATGTTTATTTTAGTTGGTGTTTGTTAAATTCAGAATAAAAAAAATAAAACCAACAATAACTAAAGAAAAATGTGATGGAATTAGAGTCAGGAAGACCTGAGTTCAAATCCTGCCACAGAAAAATCTTGCTGTCCCAGGACAAGTCACCTTCTTTATCTCAGTTGATTCATCTGTGAAATAGGAATAATAATATCCCCTATTTCACAGGGTTGTTGTTAGGATCAGTAGAGTTAGAATATGTAAAGTGCTGGAGTGGCTAGGTGGTACAGTGAATGGAACACCAGCCCTAGAGTCATTTGGACCTGAGTTCAAATCTGGCCTCAGACACTTAACACTTACTAGCCATGTGACCTTGGGCAAGTCACTTGACCCCAATTACCCTGTCTTCCCTCTCCAAAAAGAAAAAAAAAAAGACTTTGGGGGCTCTAACCAGGGCATCTAGATCCCCTGATCTCTCCATTATACCAGCTACCTTTCTAACAGAATCGATCATTTAAAAATACTTTGGATTTAGTTTCAAAATGCATTATTATTTACCATGGGCCCAAGAGTAGTTCAGTGATGACCAGATGTAGAATTAGGAAGTCTCTAGGGACCTGTGCTTGGCCCTGTTGTGTTTAACATTTTTATCAATGACTTGCATAAATGCAGAAGTGGACTGTTTATCAGACTGGCAAATGATAGATAGTTTGGACATACTGAATGACTGTTAGAATCTAAAAAGGTCTTAACAAACTAGAACTTGGAGTCAAATCTAGCAGTGTGGGGCCATGGAACGAGCATCAGTTCTGCCCAATTACCCGTGTGACCTTGGGCATGTTATTTAACCTCTTTGAGCCTCAGGTTCCTCATCTGTAAAGTGAGGTGGGAGATTGAATTAGATGAAGTCTAAAGTTCTTTACAGACCTAAATCTACAATAATAGCATTTTATACAGACATACTTAAAATTGTATTCTTGGATCCAAAAAATAAACTTCACAACTACAAAATGAAAATTTTGATAGCAATTCATCTATAAAAGAGCTGACAGAGGGAGAAAATTTGGAACTGAACATTTTTAAATGAATGTTAAAAATTGTCTTTACATGTAATTGGAAAAAAAATTTTTTTTTAAGAATTGAGGTTTTTTTTTTTTAATTTTGCTTTTTGGATGGCAATGGGGTTAAGTGACTTGCCCAAGGTCACAAGGTTAGTTTTTTTTTGTGTTTAGTGTCTGAGGCCAGATTTGAACTCAGGTGCTCCTGTTGAGCTCAGGTCCTGCTGTCTTCAGGGCGGGTGCTCTATTCACTTCACCACCTAGCTACCCAAGAATTGAGGATTTACGTGGATTTTGAGAATTATTTGAATCATCTGCAGTCAAATAGCCCACTATGGTTTTAGGATGCATTGAGAGGCATGATGTCCAGGATTAGCTCTGCTCCTCTCAATTATATCACCCAGGGATCATTGTGTTCAATTCTAGGAAAAATGTTAATAAATTGGAGGAGGGCCACCTAGAGATGAATGGCATTGAAACTATGCTGTAAGAAATTAAGTAGGGGCGGCTGGGTGGAGCAGTGAATTGAGCGACAGCCCTGGACTCAGGAGGACCTGAGTTCAAATCCGGCCTCAGACACTTAACACAAAAGCTAGCCTTGTGACCTTGGGCAAGTCACAACCCCAATTGCCCTCCAAAAAGCAAAAAGAAAAAAAGAAAAAGAAAGAAATTAAGTAGAAGGAACTGGGCAGTTGTAGTCTAGAGAATCTTTATGAGGGGCAAGTCTTCTGTCTTTGAGTATTTGAAGGGTTTTCAAGGAAGAGGGATCAGAGTTGTTTCCCCCGACCTGGAGCACAGAAGTTGGAGCTCCTAGAAGATGGAAGTTGCAGAGGGGCAGCTTTCCCCCCCACTTAATAGTACTTTATTTCCCCCCGACAATTACCAGTAAAGATAGTTGTCAACATTCAATTTTATTAGATTTTGAGTTCCAAATTTTTTTCTCCCTCCCTTCCCTCCACCCCTTCCCCTAAGGCAGCAAGTAATTTGATATGTTATACATGTACAATAATATTAAACATATTTCCACATTAGTCATGTTGTGAAAGAAGATTCAGAACAAAAGGGAAAAAACCATGAGAAAGAAAAAAAAACAGAAAAAAAGTGAAAATAGTATGTTTAGTAAAGGGGGCAGCTTTAGAGCTAGCCCAGAGGTACTGGTTCCCTCTTGCTGGTGATCTTTGAGCAAAGGCTGGGTATCCACTTGGCAGGTGTTGTGTCCGAGGCTTGCTCACTTATGGGTTGGACTAGATGGTCTCCGAAGTCCCTTCCAACTTTGGATTCTGCGACATTTATTTTTAGCAGAACTACCTTCCTCCTTGCGGCTAGCTTTAGCTAAGATTAAAATATTTGCATTCCCAAAGCATCGGACAGTTGGACGAGAACTAGAAACGAGTAGAGTGGCAAGGGAAAGCCAGCTCAGAGCTATGCTTTAATTGGCATAGGGAACTCCCGCTGAGGAAAAGCCTTCTAGCAAAGCAGATCCGCACTCTCTCTGCAATTTAGATTCTATTTATTAACTAGTGAAGTTTCCTCCTAGGGAGTTCTCCATACCAATTAAAGCGCAGACCTGGTTCAAATCTCTCCCTCTCTCCATCCCGGTCCCCTCTGTCTCTCGGTCTTTTTCAGGGGGAAGTGTACTTGATCTTTATTTTCTACTAATATCCGTAAAGTGTTTAATTTAGATATATTCAAGGGTGTGCTGGAGTCAACTCGTACCAGCTCCTGACAACCAACTGTTAAATTTGTTGTGAGCATTTATCCCTTGGAAATCACAAACAACGCAACAAATCAAAGGTTGGTTGATTTATTGTTTTGTTGATTGTCTAGACTTGAGAAAAAGTGAAAAAAAAATGCAGATTGAGAGAGTGTCAGGCTTGCCCCCGCCCCAGCAGGTTAACCATTTAGCACGTGGGTCCGTCCGTCCCCCTTCCCCCACCCCAGTCCTATTCCTATCTTCTTCTTTCTGTCCCATACAGTGAGCAAACAGCTACACAAGGAGTCTTGTGACCAAAGACTGTTTTTGCAAAAGTGGCAAGGGAACTTCCCTCCAAAAAGTTACACTAGCATTATGACTTAAGGGCACCCGAAGTCGGGACATTTAATCTTATGACCATAAGGGGAATCCAGGCCAAAAAGACTTCCGCGTCTATTTCCTTAACTTGGGCTGGCCTCCCAAGAGCAAGCTCGAGCAAACCAAGTTTTCTGTAGCTGCCCTTGAACACCAGAGGCTGTTCTTCCGCATGGGTCGTCGGTCCCTTTAAGAGGCTTGGGGGCGTGTAGCCAGCATGCCTCAGTCCTTCTCTTACTCTCCTCCTGCATTAAAGGGGAATCGCAATCTCCCAGCCGCAGAGCGAAGTTAAAGCTGAAGGCAGACTGCCGGAGTTTGCCACCACCACCTGACCCGGACTGGTCGGACTGTGCTGGACCGGGTGGTCCCGAGGGGTCGGGGCCGAGATCCGAAGGTGCCCCCCGCCCCCCACTTTTGCATTGCCACCTCTTCTCCAAGCTGGGACCCCCTGACCACGTCCTGCCTCCCCGGAGAGCCGCGGCGAGCGCAGAATGTACACGATCACCAAGGGACCCAGCAAGTTAGCCACGCAGCGGCGGACAGGTGAGGAAGGAGGAGCCGGGGAGGGCTCCGGGGGCACAGCACCCCCTCCTCTCTCGCCCCCACCTTGCACATGGAGTCGCAAACCCTCGTGGTTTAGTTTTTTTTCCTTCTTAAAGCGACCATTGGGGGTTTTTCAGAGCGGCTCGACGCGCTGTCACTCCCCACTGAGAGTGAGGCGTACAACGACTCATCCGCTGGAGCCCGCAGTCTCCCGAGCCCCCACCGCCTCCCGGGGCTCTCAGGCCTGTGCCCCCCAGCCCCTTCCCCCTAGCCGGCAGCGCCAGGGATCGTGCCAGCTCGGCCCGCTCCCTCTGGGCTGGCGGTGACGCGGAGTCCTCGTCCCTGCAGGTCCCACGCAGCAATTGGAAAGCAAGCTGGGAGAGCACCTGAAATGCCGGCGGTCAGCGCAGCAGCCGCAGCAGCCGCCCGGCCCCTGGCCTCTGTCAAGGTGAGCCACCCGCCGCACTCTGGCCGCCGGACCGCAGCCGCTTGGTCTGGGCCTGGGGGCCAGGATACCTAGCCCAGACCTATCTCTTCTCTGCTCCCCCATCCCACCCCCCTCCCCAGCGGCTCCCGGTCCTAGGCATGGTAGCTCTGGGGAGGAGGGGTGACCTTGTGGAAAGGTTACTGGGGAGTGTCATTGCCACATGGCTGGGGGGAGGGGGAATACGGGTAGTCTCCGCTTTGCCCGCCTGCTCACTGGAGCAATGTCCTTTTCCCTGGTGGGAGGGCACCCTAGTGATCCTTCCCCGCCTCCCACTCCCAGGGCTTCCCTAGACCCCCCTGAAAGCCTACACCTCCGTCCCGCCCCCGATCCTTCCCCCTGCCCCTCAGCCTTGACTGAGGTTCCCCCGCCCCGGCCCCAGACTCAGCTGGGCCAGGCCGGCACGAGATTGCCTTGGCCCCGGCTGCCAGCTGCGCCGGGGGGGGGGGTGGAACGTGTCCTGGGTGCCGGAGGTGGGGCCGGCAGCTGCTTCCTGCTGCTTCGAGAATTTCCTCAAGGCCTCTGAAGCTGAGGTGCCCCAAGGCCGCTCCAGGCTAAGCTTGAGGAGGCAGGCCCCAGTCCTCTGCTTCCTAGACCAATAGAACTGAATGACTTGGCTTGCTGCAGATCTTGGAAATAGTAGATAACAATCTTCGGCTTTAAGCACTCAAAAACTGTCTGGGAAGCTAAGTGGGGTATGGTGAAGAGTATGGAACTTAAAAGCCCAAGAACCTGGATTCAAATTCTGATGCTTCTATTTATCGAATTTATGACCTTGGACAACTACACCCTTTTGGGCCTCTTTTTCCACATTTGTCTAATGAAAGGTTATGATAGCTAACCTTTAATGTCCTTCCCAACTCTAACACTGTGTGAAATATATTGATTCATATGTTCAACAAACATTTATTAAGCATCTACTATATACCAGGAACTGAGGATACAGAGGAAGTAAAATGTCTTGGGGAACAGAGTAGCCATTTATCAAGTGTCAGGAATTTGATTTTCACAACCCTGTGAGAGGCAAGTGCTATTATGATCCCATTTTGCAGTTGAGGAAATCAAGGCAGACAGAGGTTAAGTGAATTGGCCAGGATCACATAGGTAGTATTGGAGGCTGAATTCTAACTGGTCTTCCTGACTTTAGGCCTAGTGCTCTCTCCACCTAGCTACCTTGCTGCCTAAAAGGGTACACAGCTTTTAAGAGTCTGAGCCAGGACTTAAACCTAGCTCTCCTAACTCTGACTTGTTCTCATTCCTTTATACCAGATTACCCATCAATATTTATATAGCTCAGTATGACTTAGAAAGTCTTTTCATTCAGAAAATGTATAAGGGCCCACTCTCCCTCCACCGCATACACACTATAGGTAGGCTTAGGGCTAGAAGCATTTTTAGAAATGTCAGGCATCATAGGAGCTACAAAGGTTCCTCTATTCTCTATCTCTAAGCCTACCAATTATTTTGCCTTATGCCAGTTTCTATAAGGGGCTTTGGAAAACTAAAGCTGGTCCTGGGTAGTATATCTTCCATAAATCAGGCAAAAGAGAGTCCCACTTGGGTAACTGTGTGCCTTTGGACAATTCATAAATTCAACATAAATTTAACCCTATGCTAGGTGATGGGGATAGAGGGACTGAAACAAAATAATACTTCTATAATAATTCATTCTACTGGAGGATATAATACAGTTGACTCAATATAAAGTAATTTGAGGGAGTGAGCAGACCGGGTGGGGGGGGCGGGAATGACCAAGAAAGGGAGAGAGAAAAAATATATATAACATGTATGGTTTTCTAAGTCAATATAAAGACCACAGAGATCCTTATGTATGGTTTGTGTAAAAGAGAGCATCTGAAATGTGTCTTGAAGAAGGAAGTTAGGGGATTCAAAGAGGTGGAGGTGAGGAGAAAGAACTGTTTGATACCAAGATGATATGTCCACTGGACTGATTCCAGGGGTGGCCACAGCTGCTCTGTCTTCACTCTCTCTCCTTCCTATCCTCCTTTAGCATTTGCCAGTTGCCACCTGGGATTGGGTCACTTTGCTACATTCTTAAATTGAGAGGGCTCTTAGTTGATTTTTCTTTTTTTTTTTTTGGTCAACTCTTCTTCAGGAGAAAGGAGATACTTCTTGGTACTTTCTCCAAAACTTGAAAAATAAATGACTGGAACCAGTGGGGTCTTGGGTTTTTGGGACTAGGAAAGGTCCAGAACTTGATCTTGGCACTGCCCTCATCTGACATCATCTTCCCCATTGCACAGATGAAAAACTGGGGCACTAAGTGACCTTCCAGTCACTAGTTAGGATTTGACCTAGGTAATATACTTAAACTTTCTATGCCTTACTTTATAAATTGAGAAAGGTTAGGGTGGCTAGGTGGCACAGTGAATAGAGCACCCTGCCAGGAGTCAGAAGGACCTGAGTTCAAATCCAGCCTCAGACACTTGACATACTAGCTGTGTGACCTTGGGCAAGTCGCTTAATCCCAATTGCCCTCCAAAAAGAAAAAATAAATTAATTGAGAAAGGTAATCCATGCCCTGCTTTCTCCATGTGGATGCAGTAATGGATATAAATTGCTCTATAAACTATAGTGCTTTTTGGTTGTTGCTAGAATCTATTATTTCACTGGTGTGGGCTAGTGGTGTTAAACAAATAGAAATGGCCACTTGAGGTATTTTATATTTTCTATACATTCCCTATACTTACAGCAGAAAGAAGGCAATACTCACTGGACCCCAGACTTCTCTCTGTGAAAGTTTTCTTATATCTTCTTGCTGAGTTGTTTCAGTTGTATTCGACTCTCCATGATTCTTTTTGGGGTTTTCTTGGCAAAAATACCAGAGTGATTTGCCATTTCCTTCTCCAACTCATTTTACAGATGAGGAAACTGAGGTGGGCAGGGTTAAGTGACTTACTCAGGGTCACATAGCTAGTGAGACTGGATTTGAACTCAGGTGCTCCTGACTCCAGAGTGCCACCTAGCTGCTATTCTTATATCATCTTATATGTTACTGGGTCTATATCCCAAATCTGCAGGGGTGGTGATACCTTGATCATTGCCTCCATTGATTTTTCCATAATCTATTGGAATACTCAGGTTTCACCTAATTTTCTGTCCTAGGTAAGGAAAATAATGAACAGATGGACTGAGGCAGAATTGCATTAAAAAAAATTCATCTCTCAAGTTGTCTAAAACCAAACTCATCTTTCCTCCCTAAATCCTCTCTTTTCCTAATTTTCCTATTACTCTCAATTCTTCCAGTCAGGCAGACTCATGACCTTGTTAACATCCTCAATCCTTACTCTCTCACCTCCCATATCCAATCTGTAACAGGTGTTACTTTGGTGACAGTTTCTCCTCTATGCCCCCTTCTCTGACATAACCACCAGTTTAGTGAATGTCTTCATCACTTACCACCTAGATTATTGCAATAGTCCTCTACTCAGTCGATCACACTGGTCTTCCTAAGGGATTCAATGACCCTGGCCTTCTTGCTTTTCCTTAATCAAAGTGCCTTCCCCAAAGATGATCTCAGTTTTGTCCCATATATTTCTTATTTGCACAGTTACATGTTGTCTCCCTCCTTAGACTGTAAGCTTTTTGAGGGCAGGGACTGCTTTTACCTTTCTTGTACTCCCAGTTTTTAGCACATAGTTTCTGAGACTGTAGGTCTTAAAGCTATAGGTGCTTAATAAATGTTGACTGATGTAATAGCACAACTTGACTAAATAATTCAGATAAAGACCAATAAAAAGAAGGTACACAGCTAAAACAGTTTAAGTTTACCAAGATATTGCTGTTGTTTAGTTGTGTCTGACTCTTACTCTTTGTGACCCCATTTAGAATTTTCTTGGCAAAGATACTAGAGTGGTTTGCCATTTCCTTCTCCAGCTAGCTCATTTTATATATGAGGAAACTGAGGCAAGCAGGTTTAAGTGAATTGCCAGGGTCACATAGCTAGTAAATGTCTGAGATAACTCAGGTCCTCCTGCCTCCAGGGCTGGCTCTACCACCTAGCTGCCCAATTACAAAGACTTTATATTACCAAGTGTTTATATTTGACATACCCAGACTTATACTGACTCTCAGTAGCTAAAAGGGATGGAAGGAGACAACTGGCCTGGTGAGACCAGGATTTGTGACAGCCGTGGAGTAAGATAATCCAATGAAGGACATAACAAATTAGAGAAACCCCCAATCAAATTGGACTTGGTCCATGTCTTTCCTGCCTTCCCAGTTTTCTTCCTAAGAGTGGGACAGAAGGGCTGCAACTTGCATGGTCTAGGGTGTCAATTAGGAATAAGAACAATCTTACCAAGAGTTAAGGGTTTTGGTTTACTTGTGTACTTGTTCCACTTTGGGGGACAACAGGCATCTGGTATCATAGAGAGGGAAGGGAAGGTATAGGAGTATTAAGTGAACATGATTAGTGGGAGGTTTTAATATATATATTTTTTGCCATCTTTTTTTTTATATCATCTATATTTCCCAGTGCAAATGTACCTCTACTGCTTCCTAGAGAGCCATCTCTTATAACAAAGAATATAAAGAAGGGGGAAACTGGTCAGCAAAACTAAGATATTTCAAAAATATCTGCAGTGTTATATATAGTTCCCCAATTTTGTATTTCTTTGGAGTCAGCTGATGGTCCAATGGGTAGAACTTTGGGCTTGGAGTCAGAAGCAACTGAAGTAAAATCTAGCCTCAGATATATACTAGTTGTATGACCCTAAGCAAGTCACATAACCCCTGTTTGCCTCAGTCTCCCCAACTGTAAAATGGGGATACTAAGAGCATCTACCTTGCAGGATTGTCGTGAGGATCAAATGAGATAATTGTAAAGCCCTTAGCATGGTGCCTCTAAATGTTAGCACTTATATGCACTATGTAAATGTTAACTATTACTATCACAGGATTGGCATGAGGATCAAAGGAGAAAATATTTGTAAAAAGTGCTTAACACAGTGTCTGGCACTTAGTAGATGCTATTAAAAATGTTTATTCCACCTTTCTCTGTTGGAGCCAGGCTTGGTCACCATGATTCCACAGCATTCAGTTTCAGCTGTTTTGTAGTCATTGTGCACCTTATTGATTTGCTGATTTCTACACTTTGTATCGGTTCATGTAAGTCTTCCCAGGCTTCTCTGTATTCATCATACTTATCATTTATAGGACAGTATGATGTGAAAATTTTCTTTATGGGGGCTGATTAGGGACTTTTTTCTACTCATAGCTGAGACTCCATGTTGACATGCTTCTGCTCCTCAACTGGGCTCTGAAAACTCAACTGGACTCTGATCTGTCTCCTTACCTCCCTCTCCCCTTCCCCACAACATATTCTGTACTTTCCCACCTTTGTGCTTTTGCTCACACTATTCAGTATGCTTGGAGTCTATATTCCTCAATTGAATTCCTATCCTTTCTTCTAAAAGGGTAAGCTTTACTAATTTACCCAATCAAGTCATCCCATCAGTAATGATACCTTAATGAGGTGAGAAAGGTCTCCCCTTTCTCTGGGATTTTTTTTTTTTTGGAGGGCAATTGGGGTTAAGTAACTTGCCCAAGGTCACACGGCTAAGTTTTTTTTTTGTTTGTTTGTATATGTGTTAAGTTTCTGAGGTCGGATACGAACTCAGGTCCTTCTGACTCCAGGGCCGGTGCTCTACTCACTGCGCGACCGTAGGGTTTTAAAATGTTTTCCAGGCACCAAACTCTCACTTTATATTTGAATTAGATTAGAAGGCAGGTACCACTGAGTACTTAGGGTGTTATTTGGTTTAGGAGGTCAGAAGTGTGGGACTAAATTTATAAGAATAATAATTTATTTTTTTGTTTTTTTTTTTTTTAAAGCAATTGGGGTTAAGTAACTTACTCAAGGTTACACGGCCAGTCATTATTTGTGTGTGGGTGCTCATTTTCTGAGGCCGGATTCGATCTCGGGTCATCCCAACTCCTAGGCCGGCACTCCTACTCACTGTGCCACCTAGCCGCCCCAAGAATAATAATTTTATATGATATACATATATAATTTAGTATCTCTTCCATGACAAATGGTAAGTATGACAGGACAAAGAAATCTCTATTTGCTGGTTTGCTTCTTGGAGGGGGTTGTATTTTTGGGGAAGTGGAACTTGATTAAAGAGAATTTGAATATTATTGGAAAATGAGTGAAGTCAATGTGTATGGATGAAATGATAAGCTTTCTATAGCTCTAACAAATCAGTCAGCAAGCCCTGAGAAAATAGCAAATAATTAATAGAGTCCTAGTTCCTAGTATGCCCAGATCATTAAAGCTTGCCTCTGAACTTGACAAATATTTCAGCTGAGCCTATAATTATAGGCTTCTCAACCTACAAATGAGGTAGGCCCTGTGTTTCCACCCTCTGGAAACCCAACCCCACTTTGAGACCTGGTATATAGTGAAACACTTCTCTACCTGCTTAGAAAAGAGGATCTCTCTGGATAGACAGAGCACATAGACCATTTCTCGCCAATCACTATTTGTCTAGGAGGTAATTCAGATATTTGTACCCTTAACTTTTCTGAAAAAAGTGTTTTAAAAAGGTTATCTACTGACCTCATCCAGAGTCTGCCGGGGTGCATTAGCTATCTTGTCATAGATGTTTACTAACTGTGTAACCCTAGGCAAGACCCTTATAGTCTCAGTCTCAGTTTCCTCATCTGTTTAAAAAAAGGGGGAGGGGTGCAGTTAGGTGAGGAAATGGATAGAACACCAGTCCCGGAGTCAAGAAGACCTGAGTTCAAATGTGACCCTGGGCAAGTCATTTAACAGTGCTTGCCTTAGTTTCTTCATCTATCAGATGAGCAGCTGGAGAAGGAAGTGGCAAACCACTTAGGTATCTCTGCCAAGAAAACCCCAAATGGGGTCACGAAGAGTCGCTATGACTGAACAGCAACAACATGGAGTCCATTCTAGCACCTACATCACCGGAGTGTGGATCTCCTGAGATAGCCTATGCAAAGAGCTATAGAAACGTTAGCTGTGGTTCCAAGTGTGTCCCTGCTTGCCTGTATTTGCTCACCTAGGTTCTTCTCAACCTGGTGACTTTGACTAGTGAACATTAATGTGGTTCCTTGAATTCACAGCGTCATGCCAATAGGCGTATAGAAGTATCAGTAATTTTGTGGGACAACGAGATGATTTCTAGATCGTGACATCAGAGGAGAGAATTCAGTTCAGCCATTAGCTAGCTGTGGGAAATCATGTCTGTGAGCCTAAGTTTCCTCCTCTGAAAAAGATGTGCCCATCTCATGGGAGTATCGTGAAGAGGGTGTTTTGAAAACTCAAGTCAGTGATCTCATAGCTTTTTGGGTTTCCTTATATCTTCTGTGATGTATTGGAGTGGGTCCCTGGGCTGAGAATTCAAGTATTCATTAAATGTCTACTGCCTATGCAAGTTACTAGGCTAGGCTTTGGGAATATCAAGGCAAAATAGGAAATTGTATCTGCTGTCAAGAAACTTAGATCCTTAGAGGCAGGGAAGGACATGTCTTGGGAAATAGCTTGTATATAGAAAAGCATATACAAAGTATACATGAAGGAAATACAAGGTAATTTCAGGAGAGCTGAACACTAGATTGATAACAACAGGGGAATCATTGAGCTAAATCTGGAAGAGAACTAGGAATTTTAAGAGGCCTTGGATTCCCAGCTCACATCCATACTACCTGTGTGGTCACAGGTCCACGGGAATTCCGGACCATGCTGAGGAATTTCATTTAGGAACTTGATAAACAGGCTAAGTATATTCTTGGCTGGGGTTCATAATAATAGCTTAGATTTATTTATCCAATGCTTTTCTCATAACATACCTGAGAAGGTGGTGGTGTCGATGATAATAAGAGCTAGCATTATCTATAATATATATGTATGTGTGTATGTGCATATAAAATATTGTGCACATGTATATACACACATTGTATATGACATACATGCACATATACATATATAGTGATTTAATGATTCTGGAAAGTAGGTGCTATTATTATCCCTATTTTATAGGTGAGTAAACTGAGGTAAACAGGGCTTAAGTGACTTGCCCAACATCATATAGCTAGTAAATTTCTTTTTTTCTTTTTTTTGCTTTTTGGAGGGCAATTGGGGTTAAGTGACTTGCCCAAGGTCACATGGCTAATAAGTGTTAAGTATCTGAGGCCAGAGTTGAACTCAGGTCCTCCTGACTCAAGGGCCAGTGCTCTATTCACTGCCTCACCTAGCTGCCCCAAGCTAGGAAATTTATGAGGCAGGATTTGAATGTTGGCCTTTAGTATCTGAAGGATCTGTAATTTTGTCAGGGTGGTTACTTACTCCATTGACATAAACCCCTCTGGGAATTAGAAGACCATTTTTGAGAGTTGTTTGGAAAAAAAGGAGAATTACACTTCAGCTAACCTGGTCATGAGCCTCTGACTTTAGCTGGGTTTACTCTTTCGAAATCACCAGGAACATGTCCAAAATCTTTCCATCTTGATAGGACCTACCAGGGCCTGTGCTCCACTGACATGAACTGATAAAATCATTCATATTAAATAATTTAATTAATATTTCTCTAAGCTTCACAAGACATGTTCCCTACAATAGCACCATGGGGAAGGTGTAGGTATTATTGTTCTCATTTTGAAAAGGAGGAAACTGAGGCTTTGAGGGGCTACGGGACTTGGTCTTTGGTCAATCAGTGTGCTTTAAGTAAGCCCAGCTCTTTTGAGTTCAAGTTTAGGGATCTATCTATCCCTTATACACATTGCCTCTCAGGTAAATAACCCTGGTGGTATCCCCATTTTACAGATAAGGAGACTGAGGCCCAAATCATGCATATACTAAGGGACAGAGCTGGGTCTAGAACTGAGGACTCTTTCTCTTGCTCCATACTAGACCTAGGAACATCTCCAACAGGCATGAGATTAACATTAGTATACATTTAGTTATACAGTCCTCCTTTAGAGTTTTACCAAGGGCTCTCCTGGCATTGTAACTCACCTCCACATTTGACTAAGTTTGGGTACTTCTTAGTACTTGAGATCCTACTTTACTTAAGAGATCTTACGGAAATTTGAGAGAATCTTATAAGCTGAACCTCACTAGCTTCTCTTGGCCCCTCAAGCTGAGCCTAGGACTGAGTGTGGTTCTGTTTCATACTGAAGACAAAGGAAGCTTGGTCACTTTTAATTACAAGCAAAGGGGAAGTTGTGGGTTCATGGCAACCAGGGGGTTCAGGCCTAGTGCCCATCCTTCCCCAAAATAGTGGCTACCTTTGTCTTACAGATCCTCTGGCTGAGAGGAAACCTCAGTTAGCTTCTCCCTCAGGCAATGGTTTCCATTTTGGTGAACCACACCACAATGATTATGGTTTGGCTTGTGCCCATGTCTGACTGAAGCAGAAAGAGTTGTAATAAAAACATAAATTTTAGTCTGCTAATGGTTCCTGAGTAGGGATTATTTGACAGGCTCAGATACGGGAATGAGGGTGAGGGGGTGGCAAGAAAGGGACCTGCATGATAGAAGAGAAAATGGGACATCTTAGAGAAAACTCATTAAACAATAGGATTGAATATGGGCATGAAGGCTCCAGAAGCAGCTAGAAATACATCAAGCAAGCAGAGGTAAGTTAGCTTAGAAAAGGCTTAGCACAGAGTGGTTGGCACCTAAGGGGAAGCTTGTCTAGGCAGACAAAAAAGGCTTAGGAAAGATCCACATGTTAAAGAAGTGCTGTCAGTAATTTAAGGAATGTGGAAGCTTGAAGGTGGAGTTCATGGGTGGGTCAGGGTACAGCAAGGAAAGACATGAGATCCAAATGAATCGGCATCTCTGTAATGAATTAAAATAAATGTCCCTAAGACCTGAGCTGACTGGCAAGTTGAATTCAATGCCAAGTCTAGCTTCCTGTGATTTTTATCTCTTGAATTTCTCTCTACATGCAAGGTTTTATACTGGGAATGACTGGCAAAAAGGATGGAAGTTTAAAGAAATGTTGTGAAGGAGGGGTGTTGGAGAGAAGTCAGAGAGCCCTAGGGGTCTCAAGGGGAGAGAAGCCTCTGAACACTGGGATAATGGTGGCAACACCAGGCAGTTTTCTGTTTGGGGTGTCCTGGCCAGGTTTCATCACAGTCCTTTCCTCTGACGCTCACCCTTCAGCAGGCCACCCCTCTAGCCCAGCTGCAATTCTTTCCAGCTGGGTCTGACTCAGCAGTTTTGAATTGGGGAGTACCTCCCCTTCCCCCGATTCCTCAGTCTCGACTCTATCAGGATATCTATATACCAGTATATTATACTGTTACCTTGAAGGCAAGATGTTTAAATGTTCTGCATGTCAGCTTTTGTGTATAATCTGGACCTACTTGTACTGGAACTGTGTATGTTTGTATGATTCCAGCTCCCTCCTCAGCCTCCCTCCTTTCCCTGCACGAGAGCTGGGGCATTTCCTTAGCATTCCAGATTCAGACTGGAAAGTAAAATGACAGCCACCTGTCATTCAGATTTGTGGGTTTCTGATTTGGGAGGGACTAGAGCAGGGCTGGGGAGTCTGCAGCCTTCTGACTGAGTCCAGTTTTTACTGGACAAAGCCTTTTATTAAGGAGATTTGTTCTGTGGAGTTTGGATTCAGTCCAAGGGCCCTAGTTGAGGACCTAGAGGGCCACATGTGGCCTCGGGGCCACAGGTTCCTCAAACCTGAACTCACCAGATCTTGTATATGGTCTGTTTTAGCTCTAAGGTTTTTGCTTTTATTTTGTTTTTTTAAATTCCAGCCTCTTCTTTGTCCTTGAGTGAGAGATAGGCTTTTCTTTCGAGAATTAATCTGCTTCTTCTTTGTACTAGGTCTAGGCTAGGCCTGTTGTTGTTTGTCCTTCAGTCTGGAAGAGGAGGACCAGGACGTCAGGAAAGTGAAGTCATGACTTGCAAGTAAATTGAATTTAAGTGAAGGAGGGCTGTGCAAAGTCACCAGCTTCAGTTTCTCTTCTAGAACCATCTTGGTTCAGTGGTCAAGATATAAATCAAGACGACTGAACATGGTCCCCAGACTAGACAAGTGAGTGGGAGACAAGAGAAGATTTTTGTTGTTCTGTCTTGAATAATCAAGGTTTAAATAATCAAGAATAATCAAGAGTTTAAAACAGAGTTTTTTCAATTGTGGTTAACTCTTTCTGACCCCATTTGGGTATTTTTTAGCAAAGATACTGAAGTGGTTTGCCCTCCTTCTCCAGCTCATTTACAGATGAGGAAACTGAGGTAAACAGGGTTAAATGACTTGCTCAGGGTCATACAACTAGTAAGAGAAGACAAGGATGATGGTAAAGAGAGACTGTGTTATAATGGGAAGAGCCCTAGGTTTGAAGTCAGGCAGGAGACGTAGGTTTGACTCCTGCTTCTGATACATACTCACTTTGTGATCCTGGAGAAGTTCTTTCACCTTTCTGGGCCTCAATAATTTCCTCATCTGTAAAAATGAGAATATTTCCACTACTTGCATCCCAAGGTTGTTGTAGAGAATGGGATTTGTTCAGGCAGTTTGTACAGTGCAAAGAGTGCTGCATTGGGAACTGCCAATGTAATCCCTGTGTTTGTATGGCATGCCTCCCCTTTGGGGAAGGTTCCAGATCATATTGCCCACGGGCTTTCAGGGCCTTCTTTTGTCTGGGCTGAGTTCTTCATTAGAATATAAGCTTCTTGAAGGCAAGGACCAGCCTTCTTTTTGCTTGCATTTGTAATATCTGTAATATCCCAATACTTTAGTAATAATCTAATAATTTAATATATTATTTATAATATTAATTATATAATATATAATATTTATATATTATTAATATAATAAATAACAAATTTAATAATAACTGTGATATCCCAGTAATTTAGCACAGTGCCTGACATATGGTAAGGGCTGAATAAATGCTTATCAACCAGCTAACTTCTCACTGGACCTCAGTTCCTTATCTGTAGAGTGAGAGGTTTGGACAAGGCCGCCTCTGGATGGTCTCACCTCCCTCTAGAGTTGCATTATGTGATTTATTGTTAGTTGTAAGATCCCTGTCCTTGGTGAGTTTATAATCAGTTGGAAAAAATGAGATTAAACACCAATAATGAGTCAGAAAACTTGGACTGCTATGCTAGAGCAGTCTCTTTGTGACTGTGCAACCTTGGAACATTCTTTCCCTCCCCCACCTGGACTTCAGTGTCCTCTTCTGGATAACTGGGGGATGGAACTACAAGGTTCCTGAGGCCCCTTCCAGTTCTGACAGCCTACGGAGTCTACAAAAACAGTATAGAATTAGCTCTAAATTGAATGGCTCCACCCCTTATGGCTCTAAGACTTCTCTGAAGGGAGAGAAAAGAGGGGGCTGGGGTAGCTTCGGAGGAGGCTCCTTAGGGCCTGAGCTTGACTGGAGAAGAGAGGCCAATTCTGGGGGTGGGAGATGGGTAGCTTCTGCTATTCCCTCCCTAGGGGTTAGGGAGTGGTTAGCCCCTTTGTGGTCCCCACACCTCATTTAGCACAGCCCATTTGGTTCTCTCTACTTTTTTCCCTCCTGTCTAAATCTCAGCTGGGCCATCTTGGTCTGGGCTCATGGTGTGCTTGTCTCCTGGTACTCAGGGGAGGGAGCTGTTGCCTAGAACCACATGCCCTTTCCCCCATAGAACAGAGCCAGGCAAAGTTTTTTATATAACTTTCTGGCCTCAGCTTCCAGGGCAAGGGAGGAGAGGTGAAGACATCCATTAGTGTTCAAACCTTGAGGGCTTTTATTTTCAGGCAGCCTTGCTAACCTTCAAGGCCTTCCCAGAACAAAATAACCTTGAGTGATAGGATAAAAATCTCATAGGCATTCACTCCCAGGGCCAGGAAGTTTGATCCACTCATCCTGATCTGGCAGTTTTATCCCCTGGGTGCTGTGTATGCTCTGGGGAGTACCCAAGATTTCCCTTTCCTGTCTTTCTTTCCTTCTGTAACGATAATAATAATAATGGCTAGCATTTACATAGCACTTACTATGTGACAGATACTATTCTAAGGATTGACAAACATTGTCTCAATTAATTTTCACAACCACTCTGGGAGATAGGTGTAATTATAGTAATAATAATAGTGATGGAAATAAGTTAACATGGAGATGGGAAGCTAGGTGGGTGCAGCTGATAGGGTGCTGGGCCTGGAGTCAGAGAGACTCATCTTCCTGAGTTCAAATCTGACCTCAGACAATTACTGTGTGACCCTGGGCAAGTCACTTAACCCTGTTTGCCTCATTTTCCTCTTCTGTAAATTGAGCTGGAGAAGGAAATGGCAAACCATTACAGGATTTCTGCCACGAAAACCCCAAATGGGGTTATAAAGAGTCAGACACAACTGAAAAAGCAGCATCGTGTATATGAACCTTACTATGTACCAGGTGCAATGCTAAATACTTTACAATAATTATCTCATTTGATCACAGTAACTCTGGGGAAGTAGATGCTATTATTGTCCCTGTTTTACAGTTGAGGCGACTGAGGCAAGTTAAGTGACTTGCCCAGAGTTATATAGTGAATAAGTGTCTGAGGCTGGATTTGAATTCAGGTCTTCTTGAGTCTTGATCCAGTGCTCTATTCACTATGCCACCTAACTGCTAATTCTAAGGGACTGGGCTCTCAGTGTGTTCTAGAATCCAGCTTCCTATACACATGGTCCAACTAAAAAGTCTAGCCACTATCATAAAATCATAGGTTTTAGAGCTAGGAGGGACCTCAGAAGTCATCTAGTCTAATATTCTCATTTTAGAGATGAGTAAACAGGTCCATAAAACACAAGTGACTTACCCAAGGCCACACAAGTAGTGAAGAGTAGAGCTAGAATTTATTTTTTTTTTCAATATGTGAAATCATGTAACACATTTCTTTATTAGCCATGTTGGGAAAAAAAGCAAGAAAAGTAAAGAAACCAATATGTTTCCATCTGCATTCAGAGTTCATCAGCTCTCTCTCCGGAGGTGGAGAGCAGTTATCACTTGAGTCCTTTGGGATTGTTGTGGATTATCGTATGGTTGAGAACAGCTAAGTCATTGACTTGTGCAATGTTGCTGTTACTGTGTACGATGTTCTCCTCCTTCTTCTTACTTTGTATCAGTTTATGTAAGTCTTCCCAGGTTTTTCTGAAAGCTGCTCACCACTTCTTTTTTTTTGCTTTTTGGAGGGCAATTGGGGTTAAGTAACTTGCCCAAGGTCACACAGCTAGGTTTTTTTTTTGTTGTTGTTTGTTTGTGCGTAAGTGTCTGAGGTCGGATCTGAACTCAGGTCCTTCTGACTCCAGGGCTGCTCACCACTTCTTATAGCACAATAGTATTCCATCACAATCATGTACTACAACTTGTTCAGCCATTCCTTAATTGAGGGGCATCCCCTAAATTTCCAGTTCTTTGACACCACAGACAGAGCTGCTATAAATATTTTTGCACTTATAAGTACACTTATAGCCTTTTCCTTAGTTTTCTTTGGGATATAGCCCTAGTTACTACTAGGTCAAAGGGTATGCACAAGTTTATAGCCTTTGGATGTAGTTCTAAATTGTTCCCGAGAGTGGTTAGACCAGTTCACCAGGTGTATTGGTATCCCAATTTTTTTATATCTTCTCCAGCATTTGTCATTTTCTTTTTGTCATGTTAGCCAATCTGATAGGTATGAGGTGGTACCACAGAGTTGTTTTAATTTGCATTTCTCTAATCAGTAGTGATTTACAGCATTTTTCTTCCTGGTATATAACTATAGAAAGCTTTGATTTCTTCTTTTGAAAATTGCCTATTCATATCCTTTGACCATTTATCAACTGAGGAACAGCTGTTATTGTATAATTTTGACTCAGTTCTCCATATATGAGAGAAATGAATAGAGTCAGAATTTGAACTCATGATTTCTTTTCTCCAAATCCAGTGATCTTTCTATTCCCCTTCCTCCCCCCAGCATTGATATCTCTAGTCAATGACAAAATTACAGCTTAACATCCTTCAAAAGGTAAAGACTGGGGGCCAAAAAAAGAGAACAAACCAGTGACTTTGCCCCAGAGTTAGCTCCCACATATTTTTACTGTTAATAATTGCTGGCCTTTAACTTCACTAAATTGGAGCATGTGGGATAGTGGAAAGAACATCAAATCTGGAGCCAGAAGAAAGGAGTTTGAAGTCGGACTCTGTTACTTATTAGCTATATGATCATAGGTCAGTAGTTTTTCCTTCTCTGAGACTCAGTGTTCTTATCTGTAAAAAGTGAGCAGTTTGGGGGCAGTTAGGTGGTACAGTGAATAGAGCACTGGCCCTGGATTCAGGAGGACCTGAGTTCAAATCCAGACTCAGACATTTAATACTTGCTAGCCATGTGACCTTGGGCAAGTCACTTAACCCCAATTGCCCAGCCTTCCCCCCTCCCCCAAAAAAAGCAAAAAAAAAAAAAAAAATGAGTGGTTGTTCCTAATGGTTTTGAAGATCTCTTCCAGGACCAACATTGAGTGAATCTGATTCTGGTCATCACCACCAGTCTTTGCCTTTGACTTCAAGATCTAACATTAGCCAGACTTTTTAAGGCATACTGCACTGGGTGATGTTCACATCAACACATCAACTTGGATGTTAGCCAGGACCCATGCAGATCTCAAGACAATCCTCTTTATAGCGCCCCTTTCATCTGAGGCACTCAGAAAAGTTTGCACACATCCATAGATGGGAAACTCGAGGCCCAGGAAAATGTGTGAGCAGATCCTTTTTCCTCTGCAGAGTTCTGGAAAGGTTGCTATTGACCTAGGAGGGTGAAAAGGAAGCTCAGCCAACAATGCCTGTCACTGAGGGGCTGGAGAAAGCCAGCAGTCTAAGTGGTGGTCAGGGGAAGATACAGGATTTCAGAGGGTTAGTAGACTAGTCTGATAGGTTCCCCCAAACCCAGAAGCCTTTAATTCTTGCCTTATCTTTCTACTAGTTAGAGCCACAAAGCCAGCCCTTCTTAAGGTGGAGGTTAATTAGGGAAGCAGGAAGGGAAAGGGGATTAATTTCCCACCTAATGTTGGAATTTTGACACAATCAAGGCGGTTGCTAAAGGCTGGGTGAAAGTTGTCAAGTATGTCTGGACTAGTTACTCAGGCCAGGGAGCTTGGAGCCAAATCCCTCCTATTTGTATCATGTTCCTCCTTGAGGTGAGAAAGGGCCTGACCAAACCTTTATTTTCTCTCTTAGGTTCCCTGGCTGCAAAGGGAGTCAGCACCTTTTTTTTATTTTTTGGCAGAGCCAAGGAGAGGGGGTGGGGAATAAGCATTTATATAGCTCTTATTATATGCCATAAGTGACTTGCCTGGGGTCACAGAGATAACCTCTCAACTCAGGTCTTCTTGGAAAGGAGTCAGAAATATCACAGGCTACTCTTTGTGCCAGACACTCAAAAAATTGATCAAATATTTATCAAGCTTCTACTATAGGCAAGGCACTGTGCTAGGCACCAGGAATGCACTAGGGATCAGTGCTTAGCCCTATACTTTCAAAAAGTTTTTTGTCAGTAGCTTGGATAAAGAAGGCAGAAATGGCAAACATGCTTAGCAAATCACAAAGCCGAGAGGGATAGCTAATGCAGTGGAGAGCAGGGTTAGACTTTAAAAGGCTTTTGACATGCTGGAGCATTGGCATGAATTTGGTGAGAAGAAATTCAGCAAGGAGAAATAAAGTAAGTCTTAATGAATAAAGTCTTAGACTTGTGTACACATACAAGGAAATCCTTGTACATAAGTACAAAATGAGAGAGGAATGGTTAGACATCCAAAAAAGATCTGGGGGTTCTAGTGGACTATCAGCTCAATATGAGTCAGCATGTGTTACTACAGTTGAAAAAATCCTGATTAGATCTTGGGCTACATTAAGCCAAGCCTAACTTCCAGGAAGAGGTGACAGTTCGCTCTCACCAGACTTCAGTTCTGGTCTTTTAAATTTAAATAGCACTTTGATAAGCTTGGGCATTGCAGAAGAAGGCAACAAGAATGGTGAAATGCCTTGAGACAATGTCTTGTGATGACTGGTGAAGGAACCAGATGTGTTTAATTTGAAGAAGGGAAGACTGAAAGGGACACGTGTCTTCATGTTTCTGAAGGGTTGTGCAAGAGGAATTGTTTCTGTTTGATCCCAGAGAACAAAGCCAGGAGTAATGGACAGAAGTCACAAAGGGGAATTGAAGTTGGTTTTTCAAGAAAAATTTCCAATTAGAGCTGTCAGAACATAGGATGGTCTGCTTGAGAAAGTGGTTTCTCCTCCTTAGAGGTTTCCAGAAAGAGACTGGAGAACCACTTGTCCCTCATGTTCTAATGAGGATTCTATTTATCTTATACTTTGCATTGGGTTAGACTAACTGGCTGCTGGAGTCACTTCCAGCTCTCAAAATCTGGTTCTGGAGATACGAAGACAAAAACCAAAAACTAGTCCCTGTCCTTAAGGAGTTTAGATTTTACTGGAGGGAAAAGGGATCCATATTGAAGGAATGAATGAATGATTAAGCATTTATTAAGTGCTGTGCTAGGTACTAGGGATACAAATGTAAAACAGATACTCTCCCTGTTTTCAAAGGGCTTGTGTTACAATTGGAGAATTTGCCATATATAGAAGGGTTCAGCTGCAGGATGGATAGAAAGGTCTTAGGGTACAGTGGAAGGTCAGATAACTAAAATCAAGGGATTCTTAAGATGCTTCTGGTTTTCATTCACCTTACTGGAAGTGTATATATATAAGTAAATACAAAGCATACACAAAGTAATTTATTTTTATTTTTTAATTAAAATTTTTTAAACAAAAATCAACTGGAAATAAAATTGGCTATCCATCTCCTGAGAGGTGATAGATTCAGAGCACAGACTGAAGTGTAAATTTTTTTTTGGACATGACAAATGTAAGATTTCTTTTGCTTGGCTATTCATGTTTGTAATGTATTGAGCCTTTCACATAGTAAATGCTTTAACAAATACCTGTTTCCTTCTTTAATGTTTGTTTGTCTTAGAGGCAGCTAGGTGGTACAGTGGGTAGAGGGCTGGGCCAGGAGTTTGGAAGACTTGAGTTCAAGTTCAGCCTCAGACACTTACTCTCAATGTGACCCTGGGCAAGTCATTTAACTGTTTGCATCAGTTTCCTCAACTATAAAATGGGGATACTAACAGCATCTACCTTGCAGGGTTGTGAGGACCGGATTGTGAGCCATAGTAGACACCCTCTAATGCTTCTTCCCTTCCCTGTGAGCTGGGGAGGGTTAGGATGGCAGATCTTGTGAGCTTTGGAGTTCAGAGGGCTGTGCTGTGGACTCTGCAGTGGGCTGTGCTGAGCCTCTCTCTGCAGTGTTTGATACCACTATGTCGAGACCCTGAAGTCAGGCCCACCACTTGCATAAGGAGGGGCAAACCAGCCCAGGTTGGAAACAGCAGTTCAAAGCTGTTTCTATGCTGATCAGTAGTAGCCCCTATACTTACTGTCTGGTCAAGATGGGGAGGTTTAGTCTTAAAAAATATCAGTTAATAGTGACCACAGGCACAGAGCAGGGCATGCTTTCTGATCTCTGTCTTGCAATGTCTCTGCCGATGGGCCAAGATATTTCTGACTAGGGCCTATATTCTGGAGCTGCCAGGGCAACTAGAGTAGGAGGGTGGAGGCCATTTGTAGCTACCCCAGGGGCTCTGTCCTACAGGAGGAGCAGACTGTGGCAACAGCTAATGAATGCTCTGCCAAGGCTCTAGATAAATAGAACCCAGAATCAAAGGACCTAACCAGAGGCCCTCTAAATGTCATTCAATCATAGTTAGCCCCTGGGTAGAACTATTTAATTAAATGCTCCTAGATGGAAAACGAGTCAGGCAACATAGTATGTAATAGTCGCCCAGTCCTATTGTATTCACTTTTCCTTTAAATCCTTGATGGGATTTCTGGTGCTCTATAAGCCACAGACTCAATGTACTGACCAAGGAGCTGTTTTTCCCCTTACTCTAACAGCCTGGCCCCAAAGCTTGTGTTCAACAGAGTGAATGGCAGGAGGCCACTGGCCACAACTCAGTCCATCACGGCCACAGAGGAGAGTTATACACTTGCCCACGAGGAGAATGTCCGATTTGTCTACGAAGGTAAGAAGCCTCAGACTATCTTTGGGGTCCTATAGAGATAGAAAGGTGAGAGTTGCATTCACATTCATGGGCACAGAATGCCACAACTGCAGGAGAAGATAAAACATAGGCTATCACAGCTGTAAGAGACCTTAGAAAACATCCCCCTTTTTTTCTTTTTTTTTTTTTTTTGGGAGGGGGGAAGGCAGGGCAGTTAGGGTTAAGTGACTTGCCCAAGGTCACACAGCTAGTAAATGTTAAGTGTCTGAGGCCAGATTTGAACTCAGGTCCTCCTGGCTCCAGGGCCAGTGCTCTATTCACTGTGCCACCTAGCTGACCCTCTTCCCTGCCTTCATTTCATAGAAGAGAAAACTGGGGCCTAAAGAGAGAAAATGACTTGCCTGGACAAAAAAGGCAGGGCCAACCCCTGTTTACTCAACCTATGGGCTACCCCTTCCTCCACCACATTACCTGGGTTTATCTCAGATCAGTGATAAAAATAAGCCTTCACTCTTTGAGTTCACTCCATTAACAAAGACAGGTTCCCCAGCAGCATGTTGGGAGGCAGAAGGAAGGCTAAGCTAGCCTAAGAGGAATCATGTGCCATGTGGATGCAGCCCAGAGTTGCCTTTGTTGGTGATGGTATGTTAAAGGAGCATGTTATATTCACACAGTGAAGGACTCAAGCCTCTGTGGGCAAAGCTCTGTTCCTTTTTCTACACTTGCTTGGTTGAGTTGGGCAAAGGCTGGCAGTGTTCCTTGACCAGGTGGCATCCCCAGCCCTCATGTTTCTCTCTTTCTTGAAGCCTGGCAGCAGGTGGAGCAGCAGCTGGTGGGAAGCCAGGCAGGTGAGAGTGGGCCCAGGCCTGTGCAGTATGTGGAGAAGACACCTAACCCTGGGTTACAAAGTAAGTGTTTCCTGTCCACTGACTCTCTCCCCATTTTGGTCCCACATGGTGACAAAACTAGCTCTGGGTTTTCAGATAGTCTAGGTGGGAGCTCAAGGACACAAGGTGCCATCATCAAGTTCCAAATCATGAGTTCTCTGTGGCCCAGCCTTCTCCACATGGGAGGTACTGGTGACTGTGGCCTTAGCCTAATAAGCAGGCAGGGTAGAATAGTGAGCTGTGAGTTGTAAGCAGGAATGAGAGGCCAGGCTACCTGGACCTCTTACACCCCATCTGGTAGAAAGATCTGGGAAAGGACAAGAGTTTGGCTGGACTGTCTCTGCCCCAGGAATTTACTTGGCAGCAGATTCCAACTCCCTTCAAGTCCTTTTCAGCGTATTGCTCAACCCTGTGCACCTGTTAGTCAAGGACATGCCTGAAGAGACATTTCTTTTCAGCTCCACCTCTTTCCAGCTTGAAGCCTCTAGTCATGCTTAGTTGTGTATGTCAGTTCAAGATTTATGAGCAATTTATTCATTGGAAAGATCTTGTCACCTTCATTTGAATGAAAGTGAAATCTTACCCAGAATGCCCATTTCTATGATGACTGCAAAGGGCTGTCTTCATTACAACCGTGTAAGGAATCATTATCCAAATTTTAAGGATGAGGAAACTAAGGCCCAGAGAAATGAAGTGACTTGGAATATAGTTAAAATATATAGGAGACTTAAATTCGGATCTTCTGACCACAGATGGTGAGTTTTGTACCATAGTGAATACAAGAGAAGCAAAGATGGAGCCAAACTGGGCTGAAATTCAAGAGCCTAGAAGCTAGACTGACTGTTGGTTCTCAGATGTGTATTCTCCACATCAGTCATTTCCGTCTTTCTCTCCTTAGACTTTGTACCCATTGATTTGGACGAATGGTGGGCCCAGCAATTTCTGGCTGGGATCAACAATTGCTCCTAAAAAGCTGTGTCAGGAGGAGGAGAGTTGCCTATAGTCAGGGGCCATCTACCTGCTGACCCAGAGCAGGCAACACCAACAGAAGAGGACCACTGCCTCCTAAGCCAGCCCCCTTGCCTGGGGGATGGGGCAGGCACCTGCCATCCCAGAAGTGCCAGCATTTGGACATTTGGAACTGCTGCAGCCTCTGGCCAGGCTACCTGGGTGCTACATATAGTGGGAGGGGGAGCAGAGGCCTGTTTGGCCCCTCCCACCTTGACTTTGCTCCTGCCAGTTGAGCCCAGTGGGAAGCCCTTGCAGAGCTGGGGTACAGCTCTCCAAGCCAATAAAGAATTTAAACCTGCCTGCCTTTGTGCTGTCCCAGGGACGTGTGTGTGCGCGCGCGTGTTCAGGCGCTCGAGTGTTCAAGTGCTCGAGTGAGCACACGAGTGCACGTTGAGGTTTTTTTTTAAACACCAGGTAGTCTTTTTTTTTTTTTTTTTTTTGCTTTTTTGGAGGGGCAGTTGGGGTTAAGTGAGTTGCCCAAGGTCACATTGCTAGTAAATGTTAAGTGTCTGAGGCTGGATTTGAACTCAAGTCCTCCTGACTCCAGGGCCAGTGCTCTAGCCCTATTTACTGTGCCACCTAGCTGCCCCAACACCAGGTATTTTTAACCTTTTTTGGGTCATGGACCACTTTAGAATTCTATGGACTCCCTTCTCAGCAAAATATTTTCAAATAATTGGAGAAATGCTAAACTTATTAGAAGTTAGTGAAAATAAAGATATATAGATATATGTATATATGTATATTTCCCATTTGAATTTATAGACCCCCCTGGACTCCAAGTTAAGAACCTTTGCTTTGGAATCAGGAAGTAAAGGTCATCTTACTGTCTCAGTGTTTTCTAGCACTCCCTACTTCAACCCACAAGGTAGCCACCTGAATGTGGGGACCCTTCAACCCTGAATATCCATGTTGATGTATGTTGTAGAACAGGGAATGTTGGGGAAAGGCTTATCCAGCATTTCCTTCTCTGGAATGGAAGTTCTTTATCACTTCCCAAGCAAGGTGCTTCCCCCCAGACTCAACATCAAGGAGAAGGAACAATAGCTCAGGGCCTATTTCTGGCTTTATTTCCCTTCCCTACCCCATTACTTCCATGTTCCCTTTGATCATTCTTCACCACAGACAGAGCTGGGGAGCAGGGAGGTCTGTGCTACTACAGCCACTGAACAAAGATAAAGTATGTCTTTCTTTCCATAACCAGCCTGGTTGAAATAAAGCAATTGCCCTGGTCTCTCCTTTAAATTATCTCTCCTGGATCTATTTTCCAGGTCAGTGGTTTTTTCCAATGAGGTATTTCACATTGCCTTCTATTTTTTTCATTTGTTTGGATCTGTTTAATAGCATCTTGATTTCTTTTGCTTTTTGGTTTGTTTGGGGTTTTTTTTTGCGATTTTTGGAGGGCAATTGGGGTTAAGTAACTTGCCCAAGGTCACATGGCTAGGTTTTTTCGTTTGGGTATGCGTTAAGTGTCTGAGGCCGGATCTGAACTCAGGTCCTTCTGACTCCAGGGCCGACTCGGCATCTTGATTTCTAATAAAGTCATTAGCTTCCAGTTGCTCCAATCTAATTTTGAAAGAATTATTCTCTTCAGTGAGTTTTTGAAATCCATCTGGCAAATTCGGCTTTTGAAGGCATTCTTCTCCTCACTGGCTTTTTGAGCCTCTTTTGCCATTTGAGTTAGTCTATTTTTAAAGATTTTTTTGTTTGTTTGTTTTTCAAGGGCAGTTGGGGTTAAGTGAGTTGCCCAAGGTCACCTGGCTAGTAAGTGTTAAGTGTCTGAGGCCTGTATTTGAACTCAGGTCCTCCTGACTTCAGGGCAAATGCTCTATTAACTTCACCACCTAGCTGTCCCACAGTGTTATTTTCTTCATTGTATTTTTGGGTCTCCTTTAGCAGGCTCACTTGTCATGATTTTCTTGCATCATTCTCATTTTTCTTCCCAATTTTTCCTCCACTTCTCTTATTTGATTTTCAAATTCCTTGAGTTCCTCCATAGCCTGTAACCAATTCATAGTTTTCTTGGAGGCTTTTGATGCAGAAGTGCTGACTTTGGTGTCTTCTTCCCACTCCATGCCTTGATCCTTTTTGTCCCCAAAGAAGGATTCTATGGTCTGTTTGTGCTTCCTCTGCTTGCTCATATTGCTAGCCAATTACTTGACTTTTGAGCTCTTTGCCATGGTAGAGCTCTGCTTCCAGAATGGAGAGAGCTTTGTCCCAAATTGCTGAGGTTTTCACAGCTGCCAAAGCTATTAGGAGGACACTCTCTCTCTAGCTCCCACAAGCTCTGGCTCACTGGCCACACACCCCAGGACCTTCACCCAAGACTTCAATCCAAATCCAAGCAGGTTAAAGCAAGAGTGGTTACCCTCTGAATGGTGGCTTGGTCCCCCTACAATCTGTAGGCCTGGAGCTCCTGAAGCAGCCATGTGGCTGTGCCCCTCCTCTACTGCTTCTTGCCCCAGGGGCAAGGACTGGACACTCTTCTGTCCTTCCCTGTTGCAAAAGAGTTCCACAGACCTTTTATTTTGTCTTTGGCATTTATGAGAAATTGAGAAGTCTGGAAACCACCACAGCTGCTGGTGATTCACTCTCCTGAAGTCTGCTCTGGCTGTAGCTGGTCAGGGGGCCATGTGGTGGGCTCACTTGGTGGGCCTTTGCTTGGCTCCCAGCTCAGTGTGATAGACCCTTCCTGTTGCCCTGCCAGGAGATTTGTTTCTCTCTGTCACTTTGTGGACTCTGTAGCTCTAAAGTTTGTTTAGAGTCATTTTTTTTAAACATGTATTGGAAGTGATTGAAGCAGGCACTCATACCAAGTTTGTGTTTCTACTCTGCCATCTTGGATCCCCCACCCCCCAAACTCTCTCTTTATCACTCACTTGCCTTTCCTCCTAAAGTGGCTGGTGGGATCAATTCTATGGCTACCAAGTGCATTTCCCCTTTACCTTCTTCAGATCCAAAGTCAGACATGTTATCCATTGGGCCACTGGCCCTTTGCTCCCCATTTACCTTCTTAATGAAGCTATACAATTGGTTTTGAGAAAGTCTCTTACAGAATGTCCTCTATCTAGGAGTCCTGGAAGTAAACTGCTTTCAGCTTCTTGAAGAGGTTTTACCCACTAAGAGGGTTAGGGTTGCTCTGGAGATCTCAAAATACCAACACGCCGGGTGCTGCTGAATGAATTCTACTCGAGTATTCTCAGCCAAAGAAAAGTAAAATTTATAAAAACTTCACTTGCATTAGAGACAGAATAAGTCTGTGCTAGGTAATTCTATAGTGCTTTCCCTATTCTATGGCATTTTATGGTGTTCTTTTACTTCTATGGTGTGAGCTGGGTTGTGGAAGGAATCTAGGGGTGGTCCAAAGAGTTTGGGGAGGGTCTTCAGGAGGAGTTAATGAGGTCAATGAGTGATTAAGGGTGGGAGGTAGCTGGAGACTAAATTAATGAGGTCAAGGAGTGGTTGAGGGTGGGAGGTGGATGAACAATGGAGGGCTAGGCTAGTAACTAGGCTACTAGTTAGCAGTTAGTAAAATTCCTCATCAAAAGAGACAATTTAATCAAGAGTCCGAGGGAGGTTCCCAGAGCCTGTACCTCAAGGACTGGAGAGCTCCAGGGGGCTCCCAGAACCCATACCTTATCACTTGTTTCTATAATACTTTTAGCAAAGTGGCTTTTTTCTTTAGTCATATGAGGAGTATTCAAGTATTATCATTCCCTTTTTATAGATGGGTATACTGAGACTGAAAGTCTGACTTGCCTATAGTCATATAATCCCATAGGTGTTGGAGAAGAGATTTTAACTAAGGTTTTCAAGGATTTCTCCCTTCATCTTTCTTTGATTTGATATGAACAAAGCCTTCTGCATAATCCTGACTCCTCCCCTCTCCATCCAATCATTAACAAATATCACATTAATACGCCCCGGCTGAGTGTTGAGGATTCAAAGAAAGGTAAAAACAAACAAACCCACAGAGAAAACCCAAAACAGTCCTTTCTCTCAAGGAGTTCATAGTCTAATGGGGGAGGCAACATGCAAACAACTACAAATAGATATAGATATAGACTGGATAAATTAAAGATAACCCCAGAGAGAAGGCACTAAGCTTAAGGAGGACTGGGAAAGCAAAAAGTTCATGGTTCCATTTGAATTCTAAAAGATGGTCTAGTACTTACCTCCGCCTGGGGTTGGATTGTACCTCCCCTTTCTTTGTTTTTTTTGGGGGGGAGGGGGAAGGCAGGGCAATTGGGGTTAAGTGACTTGCCCAAGGTCATGGCTAGTAAGTATTAGGTATTTGAGGCTGTATTTGAACTCAGGTCCTCCTGAGTCCAGGGCCAGTTCTCTATTCACTGTGCCACCTAGCTGCCCCTCTCCCATTTCTTTGAATCCAACTAAGTCTCACCTTTCTTGTCTCCAAATCCTTTCTAAAATCAGATGTATTTGACCTGGTTTTCCATTATTCCTGGAGGGAACTTGAAAAGAGGGGAGGGAATGGAATAGTCAAGGTATGTTTTTGCCTATGGCATAGGTACATCTAACTCTCTGCAAGGCAGCTGGAGGCAAAACTGTGAAGCCGAAAAGCTGCTAATCATTCTACTCCCCCTCACCCTCCCAACACACATTTATATTGGGCCTGACCTTACTAGGAAAGGAGAAGTCGGGAAGTACAGTCTCTCATTTCCCTGCCTGTGTCCTAAGGTCTTTGCTTTCTTAGGATACAACTAATCTTAGACACCCTATATTAATGGCTGCTAATATATTTATGACAGAGGGCTGGTGCCCAGGCTTGACCTATCTGCCTAGGTAACATGGGCTTTCTAGACATGAAGTTTTAATGAAAGATTTCTACAGTGAAGGACCCCTCACCACAATATCACAATCCATTCCTTTTTTTTTTATTATTTTGAGGGGGCAAAGGCAAGGCAATTGGGGTTAAGTGACTTGCCCAAGGTCACACAGCTAGTAAATGTGTCAAGTGTCCAAGGCTGGATTTGAACTCAGCTTGTCCTGTCTCCAGGCCAGTGCTCTATTCACTATGCCACCTAACTGCCCCCAATCCATTTCTTCTTAACTCTGGCCTAGCCCTGTGTTGGGAAAAGGGATTGCTGATTAGAAAACATTATTGACCTATGAGGAAATGAAGAATTGTGGCTTTTCCAGATCTACAACTATAATCCTATGCAAGTAACTATAGCCAGAGAGGGGCAGGGGCAGCATTGGGCACTGGAACAGCATTCTGATAGCCCACAAAAGCTCTGTAGAGCCATCTAGTGGCTAACCTAGGTAATGCTATGAAAGAAGGTCCTGGTTCTCAAGCATGGAAACATTTGGAGCCCTGCCTAAAGGCTGGAAAGTTACAGAATCTCTATGTTGGAAGAAACCTGGAGGCCCTTTAATTCAACAACTATCTAAGCAGGAATCCACAGCATCTCCAAATGCAAACTTCCATTCTCACAAAGTAGTCTATTCCACTGGTAGCTATATTGTAGAAGACCTTCAACATAATAATACTAACAAGTATAATAATAGCTAACATTTATGTAGCTCTTAATATGTGCCAGGCACTGTACTAAGATCTTCACCTCATTTGATCCTCACAACAAAAGAAAACAACCTTGGGAGGTAGGTGCTATTAATTATTCCTGTTTCACAGATAAGGAAACTTGGACCCAGATCTGAAGCTTTCTAAATTGATTTTATTTATAAATGGCTAAAGTCTAACTGGCACTTTAAGCAGATTACCTATTCTAATTTCTCTGGAAGAAAGTGAATCTCCACATTTTATAGAATTATAAGAAGTGAAGGGATTACAGGGGTGGGGAACCTTTGGCCTTGAGGCTACAGGTAGCTCTTTAGGTCCTCAAGTGTGGCCCCTTGAATGAATGCAAACTTCACAGAACAAATCCCCAAAGGACTTAGTTGGCTACATGTGGCCTGAAGGCTGAAGGATCCACACCCCTAGATTAGGACTTCTAGGAATACAGGATGTCCTTGAACCCTAGGCTCCCCTATTTAATTCTGAGCTGCTCTCCCTAAACCTACCCCCAAGACATTGAATCATATGAAAAGAATTTAGAGATAAACAAATCCAATCTTCCTGATTGTAAAAATAAAGAAAGCTAGTTTCAAAAAGAGGAAATGGTTTGAATAAGAGATAATAAGTATCAGAGTCTTATTAGAATTGAGATTTTTTTGCTCCAAATCCAGCAATTTTCAAATAAACATTTGCAGGCTAAGAGGAGATCCTTGGCCATACTTTTAAAAACTCCTAAATCAAGGATTGTCAAGCTTTTTATGTGTGTCCTGGAACCAGGGAAATGCTGGTAAATGCTTAACAGGCTCTTTGTTAAAACAAGCAAACAAAAAACGTCCACAGTACACTTTAAAATTTATTCTGCATTATTAACATTTTCTCCATCAATTCCTTAAGGCTAGATAATAAAAAATAAATCAACTTCTGATTTGTAATCTTTGCCAATATCTGAGTCATAAATACTCATACCAAAAATTTTACAATTGTTTGGAAGCTGCTACAATCTGATCCCAGCATCCCCCTGCAAAATCCCTTTGTTTATCTGGGGAAGCCTAAGAACCCCTTCTCAGAATAATGTTTTTAAATGCATACATTTAAATACACAAGATTATAAAGGAAATCAATTATATTAAAATACAGTTATCACAATATATAAAAAATAAAATCACAAGTCAGGGACCTCAGGTAAATAACTGCCACCCAAGATCAATTCCAGTCAACATTAAGACTTAGTCAAGAGAGGGGAGGTAGCTAGGTGGAGCAGTGTATAGAACACTAGGCCTGGAGTCAGGAAGACTCCTCTTCATGAGTTCAAATCCAGACTCAGACACTGGCTGTGTGATCTTGGGAAAGTCACTTAACTTTGATTGCCTCAGTTTCCTCATCTGTAAAATGAGCTGAAGAAGGAAATGGCAAACCACTCCAGTATCTTTGCCAAGAAAACCCCAAATAGGGTCACAAATAGGACACAACTGAACCATGAACATGAATAGGTGAGTTATAAGCTCTGCTCTGCCACAAGTTGGCTTTGTGACAAAGAATGAAGAAGGAATAAAGTAAATAAAATTCTTATTAAGTGCTTATTGTGCAAAGCCCTCTGCTAAGTACAAATAGAAAGCAGGCACTTCCACTCTCTAGGTCAGTTACTACTCCAGGAATGCAAATGTGGTTTGGCTGAGATGTTTTCTTCAGCGCCCTTCCAGCTCCGAGATAGGACGACACCCCACTGGGTCTATGCGTGGTCAGGACCACCTTGCCCCAGGACTGGGGAAGGAAGGCGCTAAATGCGCATCCTCGGCTCTCGGTTCAGGAGTAAACGGAGAGGTGGGGGCGGAGGACAGCGCCGGAAACGGGTCCCTTTTCTAGCCCCGCCCCCTTCGCGCCTGCGGGGAGGCCGGGCGGGGGGCGGGAGGGAGGCCGGGCGCCGCCATAACGGAACTGTGGGGCCTGCGCAGAGCGTCGTGCCAGGAGCGCGTTGCTAGGCAACCGCGCTGCGTGCCCGAAGACGTCAGGGCTGGCGGCCGCGGCGGCCGCAGTGGCGGGAGGCTTTGAGCGGCTGGGATCCCGGCGGAAACCCGGAAGGGCTGCCAACAACCCTGCGGCCATGGCCCGAGGTAGTGGAGTGAGCGGAGGCTCCGGGGGCGGCGTGGGCGCCTGGTGGGGCGGCAGGGAGAGTCCAGACTGCGGAAGCCCAGAGCTGGGTGGAGGCTGACCCCGAGTGTGGGCCGGCCCTGGCTCTGGCCTGCCCCGAGGGCCTGCTCTGCGCCGCTCCCCGGGATCCGCCTCCGGCTCCTCCCTGTCGGGTCCGGCCCGGCCGGCCTCTGAGTGCTTTGCCCGGGCTCTGTGTGCACCCCTAGCGGCCTGAGCATCCGCGGAGCTCCTGATGCTTGTCTCCCCTGTTTCTCTGGGAAAGCCTGGTGGAGGGATGGGCATTGAGTTGGGCTGTGGGACCCTGGCCAGGCCGGGCCCTTCCACTCCCGCTCTGGGCCTCAGTTTCCTCCTGCATCCAAAGAAGTCAGAGGGGATGACTTCCGGACCCTTAGGTGACGTCATCGTTGTAATTGAGTGCCCCGGGGATCTTTAAAGTCCCTGTTCTGTTCAGAACACAGTGCCAGTCACTGGGAAAGATGACAAAATTTGGGAAAAATAAAAATCCCTGATTGGGCACGCACACGGATGATTATAATGCTAAGTAACACACGATAAATTCACTAGACCAAGAAGACCAGGTGCTGAGTGGACCCCTCGAGGGGAGTGGAGGAGGGACAGTTTGCTAAGTTGTGGGTGTTTGAGTTGGCATATAAAAAAGGTCAGGAGGAATTTCAAGGTGAGGGAGGGCTTTCCAAGCACAGGGAACAAGGGTGCCAAAATTTGCAAGTGCCCTGGGCTTTTTTGGTGGGGGGGTATAGAAGTATATTCCATATATTATTTGGAAAGGAGGAGAGATCATAGGGCAGCTTATTAAGTATTGTGGGGATGGAGAAACTGAAGGTCCCAGAGAGTAAGGACTGGCTGTGGTCACATAATGAGTGCTAACAGCAAGCAAGCTTCTGAGATCTGTGGGAGCTTCAGATGACTAGTGAGGTGCATATTAGGGAGGAGCAAGGGCTTTTCATTTGGGCTAAAAAGTCCCAGGTTTGTTCACTCAGTATTTAGTATGCATTGTCTGTTAGTCTTTTTTATGCCAGTGTTTTAATTTATTAGTAAACTTGGAAACTAGGGACCATGTCTTCTTCTCTATATCTCCAAAGCATCATACAGATCCTTGAGCTTAGTAGATACTTACGAAATGTTTATCATTGGTGATGATGGAATATTTCTGAACAAACATCCTGATTGGGTTTGTGAAATCTCATAGTCTAGACCCCCTGGGAATGGATAGTAATAATTTCGTTATTTCATTATAAACTTTCAGGTTTACAAAATGCTTCTATCATAATCACCCCTTGAGGTAGGTAGTATAGGTATAACCATTTTGTAGAAGAAAGGGCAGGCTTAGAAAATGAAGTGATTTATTTGCCTGTAGTCTCACAACCAGTATCAGAGCGGGAATCCATACCATGCCTCCTAACTCCATGTGCTGAACACTATACCACATTATTTCCTTGGATCAGCCATCATTTATCAAGGGGGAGAGGATCATTCCAAGGCATTGATATTATGTTGACTTTTCTTGTCAGTGTGGCAACATCCATATCTGAATGTCTTCAAACACTTGAAAATAGAAGAATGGAAAAGGGCGACTAAGGAGGGAGATGTGACTACTATTATGGTAATCTGCCACTATCATGACTGCTTATCCTGGGGTCCTGGGAATTTAAAGCTACCCTCCCTTCCTTCTGGGAACTCCCTAGCCACTCTTGGGACCCTGTTTGGCTCAGAACAAATGTAAATAACAGTTGTTTCTTTTTTTACTAGAAACCTTGAGGGTCTTCCCCTCCCCGATCTATTTTTTTTTTAAAGAGGCCATTCTTTACCTCATTTCTTATTAAGCCTTAATGAATGGGCACTGCCTCAGTAAAACAGATGTATGGAAGACCTTAGCTTGAAAGGGCCAATGTTTTCCATTGCATCCTGGGCTATCTCCACTTGTCCTGATCTGAAACTGGCCACTGGACCCAGATAACTCTGGAGGAGACTTTGCACAGCCCTCCCTCACTTAAATCCAATTCACTTGCACGTCATTGCATCCCTCCCTGATGTCATAGTCCTCTTTGAGAATAAAGGACAAACAGCAGCAGCAATCATCTAGGGTTTCCCAAGTTGGTTCTTCCCTACTTTGCTGTTTGAGGTATAGACTTAATTTTAATTATCTGACTGACCTCTCTTCCTAGGATAAGACTCTGAAGGCAACAGTTTACCGTATTCGTGGTGCCATTCCTGCTGGCAATTTTATTCAACTCCCCAAAACTAGCACCCAGTCTCTGGGCCTGACAGGGCGATACCTCTACCTGCTTTTCAGGCCTATGCCCATGAAGTACTTTGTTGTACACTTGGATGTGACAACTGAGGTATGTGTGAGACACATTTTGTTATATGGTTCCCATGTTATTCTGATGATTTAATAGATATGGAAGCATTTTGAGATAGATAAACACACTGTGAAAATGTAAGTTGATATGGAAGAATGAGAAGGGACAGAAGGCAAGAAGGTAGCCTCCCAATGGCCAAGACAATTTGTCCTCTCTTTTGTGGTCACTTGAACATTTCTGCCTTTACCTCCTCATCTCCTGAATGGATTATGTATCTCTCTTCTCAGGATAGCCAAGTGATCCGAATCTCATTCTCCAACCTCTTTAAGGAGTTCAAGTCCACATCTACCTGGCTTCAGTTCCCTTTCATTTATGAAGAAGCTACAGGGCCTGTGAAGACTTCTAAGACAGGTTGATCCAGAAGCACCCTGAAAGTTCATGTTATACTTGTTTCTATTTACAAGTGCTGTAAGGTTTATCCAGGATTTTCTGTATAAGTAGTACAAGTGTTACTATAGTCATGTCATGTATGATCATAGAGGTGATGGTTTGTCCAGGGCCATATGGCTAGAGAGTAGGAGAGCTGGGATTCAATTCCAGGTCTCTTGACTCCAGTGTTCTTTCCTTCACACTAGGCTGATAGACTAGAAAGAAGGCTATGAGATATCATTGCAGAAGGTGCTGCTAGATTTCTTCAGTGTTGCTGAACATGATAGCCTCAGAAGTGTTTCCAGCTCTAGTAAAGAGTAATTTATGCTCAGGAATTAGATGACCTAAGTGCATTTTTGAGCAAAATAGGCCTATTGCCAATCTTTCTGTTTGATGGTTGTTTTTGAATGATGACTTAGTGAAAAAACAAGAGGAGGGAAGGAATGTGTGTTGGGGATAAGAAAGGACCTGTTTGTAGGCAGAAGGGTGGGTAATATGACATGCACTGAGGTCAGATTAAGAAAGTTTAATTTCCTTGAATTTTCTAATTCATTTTTTCTGGGTTGATATGGAGAAAGGACTGCTTTAAGAGGATAGTCTTGATGGGCCTCTAGGAAGGTGTTGCAAACTGATTGTCCCTATGAGGTTCTCGTCATGATTAATATTTGACCCTGGGTATTTCTAATTTCCAGACCTTATTGGTGCAGCTCCCAGCTGTGTGCGATGGACTTGTCTTCAGCTAGACCTCCAGTTCATTTTAATGATGTATCTGAATCGACGTTACAGCCACATAAAGAGTATCAAACTCTGTGCCAATCAATTGGTGAAAAATATCTATACCAGTGACCTGTCTTTTGATCCAGGTGAAGTCAAACCCAGGAGAGTAGCTCTTAGAGGACTGAAGCTGAATGCTTTAAATTATTTTTCTCGTCTCTTCTCCATCCTACTTCTTTTCTTGTCTACAGTCATACTCAGATCTGCTCTCTATCTTATTTATTTTTGCTTTGTTTTGTTTTGATTTTTAGTTCCTAATCCTCTCTTCTGCATTGAGAAGGCAAGAAATATATCCATTATTCATATGAAAAAATATCCATTGTACATAGGAAGTCTTGCAAGTCATATTTCCATATTAAATATTGTGGGGGGAAAGGCAAGAAAAATAAAGCAAAAAAAATTATGCTTCAGTCTTCACTCAAGAGTGCATCTCTTTCTGGAGGTGGATAGTATTTTTTCATTATGAGTCCTTTGGAATACAAGGAATTGTATTGATCAGAAATCTATTGTATCTTAAAAAACTAAAAATTTTCTTAAACTCTGCTATTTCTCTTATGTTCTGGACCTCCTCTTTCATCTCACTGCCAAACTTTTAGAAAGAATAATTTATATTTGCTGGTTTCCTTTCTTTTCTACCCACTTAACTCCTTGTAATCAAATTTCATCCTGTATATTCTGACTTGCTTTCTCCAAGGCCACCAGTGATATCTTAACCATCAAATGATGTATTAGGAAGGTCACTGGGTTCAAAGTCAGAGTCTGGGTTTGAATTCCAGCTCTGTATGAGCAAGTCACAACTTCCACATAATCTTCACTGGGCCCTCACTACAACAAGGCAATCCTTTTGTACCTCCCTGAGTGATTCACAATCCTATTCACCATAGTAGCTTTTCCAAACCTTGTCATCCCTTTCAGATCTTTCAGGCTCCCCTCCCCAACCCTCTCAGCTGAGAATCTTAAGTTTCACTGAAAAATCAAACCCATTTGCTGAGAGCTTCTGCTTCTCTCCTCATCTCACATCTCCCAGATGCCTTGTCCCACTTTCCCTTTCTTTACCTTTGTCCCACGTGAAGAGGTGGTTCTTTTCAAGGCAATCCTCTCTACATGCACAAGTGATGCAGTTAGGCCTTTTCTTCTGCAGCTTTGTGTTGACCATTCTGTTGCTTGTCTTTCTTCTCTCCTTGTCTATTGCAGGCTGTTCCCCTTCTTCCAGTAAACATGCCCATGTTTACTCATCCCTCATCCTCAAAAAAAACCTCACTTGATCCCTTGATTCCTACACATCTCTCTTGTCTATTATGTCTAAACTTGTGGGAGCTGTTTATATTTGATTCTCTCGTTCCCTTTTCTCTCACTGTCTTTTTAACTTTCTGCAGTCTGGCTTCTGACCTCATCATTCAACAGAAATTGCTTTCTCCAAGGTTAAGTGGTCTCTTAATTGCCAAATCTAATGACCTTTCCTCAGTCCTCAACCTTCTTGACCACTCTTCAGCCTTTCACACTGTGGATCACCTTCTTCTTGATACTGTTTCCACTTTAGGTTTTTGTGATGCTACTCTCCTGGTTCTCATCCTACCTCTCTGACTACTGTTTCTCAGTTCCTTTTGCTAGATCTTCATCCAGTTCAACAAATGGTGGGTATTCCCCAGAGCTCAGTCCTAGACTTTCTCTTCTCTTTCTGAATTATTTCACTTGGTGATCATTTGCTTCCCTGAACTCCAGACATATCTCCAATTGCCTTTTGGATGTTTTGAACTGGATATACCATAGAGATCTTAAACTTAACAAGTCCAAAACTAAACTCTTCATCTCCTCCCAAAACCCTTCTGTCTTCCCAGCTTTCCTGTAACTTTCAAGAGTACCACTGTCCTCCCAGCCACCCAAGCTCACAACCTACATGATATCCTCAATCCTTTTTCTTTCTCTCAACCCCTGATATCAAGTCCATTACCAAGTCCTGTTGATTCTGCCTCTATAAGCTTTTTTGATACTGCCACCACCCTACTATGGGCCCTTATCCCCCATCACTTCATACCTGGATTCTTGCAATAGTCTTCTGATTGGTTTCCTTGCCTTAAGTCTCCCCATTCCAATTCCTCTTCTACTCAGCTGCCAAATAGATATCCCTAAAGTTTGGATCTGAACATCATAACCCCCATTTACCCCTACTATTTCTAGAATCCAAGATAAAATCTTATTTGGTATTCAAAGCCCTTGATAACTTGGCTCCAGTCTTCTTAGATCTTACTCCCCTCCACATACTCTGCAGTCCAGTGACACAGGCCTCCTTACTTTGTCTTGCATAAGATATTCCTCCTGATTCCATCACAAGCTGGGTTTTTTTTTTTGGTTTTTTATTTTTTTTGCTTTTTGGAGGGGGTAAGGTAGTTACGTGACTTGCCCAAGGTCACAAAGCTAGTTCTGTGTTAAGTTTCTGAGGCCAGTTCACTTGCCTGTAATGGTATCGCCTCCCTGAGGTCATGGTCCTCTGTGAGAATGAAGGACAGACAGCAGCAGCAGCAGCAGCATGTGTGTGTGTGTGTGTGTGTGTGTGTGTGTGTGTGTGTGTGTGTGTGTGTGTGTGTGTGTGTACCTCTATGTATATGTATACACACATATGTATGTGTATGGGCGTGTGTGTTTATATATCTTGTTTTGGACTAAATTGAATTATCTCCTGCTACTTTCTTATATCTCCTCATCTATCTCTACTGCATGAACCTTAATTCCAGCTGAACCTCTCTATACATTATTCCCTGCATATACCATATGCTTGCTTCTCTCTCCCTTTCTCTAAACCTTACTCTTTTTGAAATGCCCAGCTACTCCTGTTTACAATGATTGCTTTCCGCCATGAACTATATTGTGTGAACCACCCATTTGGTACACCACAAATATGCCTCTGTTTCTGAATTTATTTTTACATACATAGCCTGATTCTCCAGTTAAATGTAAATTCTTCTAGGGCAGAAATCACATCTTATACCTCCTATTCCTGATGCTCAGTGCTATAGACATACATACACCCGTATGTACATATGTACGCACACACATAGATGTGCGTTGTGTATATATGTATACGTGATATGTATACATAATGATGGTTTTCTCTGTACCATGTACATGTATTGATATGTATCATATGCAGATAAATACATTTAATATAAATATATAAATACACATGTATATTAGGTACTCAGTACTGATTATAATCTGACTCTTAATTTAGACTTACATGTACCAGATCCCCACTTTGACAGAGCTAGAAATTTCTAATTGTCTAATATGCTCTTAATAATGAGAAATTCTAAGCTGGCTACAGGGACAGAAAGCAGGCTGGGTGTAATTGTCATCTCTTCTGGGTAACCAGATAGATTCTTGTTTTTCTACCCATGGATAGGTGTCACCATCTCAGAAGTCCGACAAGCCAAATTGGCTCTCAACCCCATGCCCCGAGAAATGTCATTTCCTGTTCCAAAGGGGGAGAAATGGCATGATTGTTATGTGTTTATCAGGTATGTATCTTACTGTTTCTGAACATTAGCTGTTTATTATATAAGTTAATCTTCTTATGCTTTGTGGAAATAATGCCATCTTTCCTAGTCCAGCACATTCTTCTCTCTGCTGGGAATGTGTGAATGCACAAGTGATATTCTAGAACATAAATTCTCAAACTTTTTGGTTTTAGGAATTCTCTCTTAAAAAATAAGGACCCCAAAGAGCTTTTGTTCCTGTGGGGTATATCTACAGATATTTATTATGTTAGAAATTAAAGCTGACAAATTTTAGAAAAATATATTATTTTAAAAATAAAAATAAACCCATTACATGTTAATATAAATATAATTTTTAACGAGAAATAATTATATTTTCCAAAACAAAAATAGTGAGAATACATTTTACATATTTTTGCATTATTATCTGGGTTAGTAGAAGAAAGCTGGGTTCTCATATCTCCTTTGTATTCAGTCTGTTGTAATATGTTGTTTTGGTTGAAATATATGAAGAAAATCCAGCTTCATACAGAAAATATGTAGTTAGAAAAGGGAAGAATATCTTAATAAACCAGCAGTAGTTTTAGTATCGTTATCAAAATAGTTTTGACTTTGTAAATTCTCTGAAAGGTCTCAGAGACCTCCAGGGGCCTATGGATCACATTTTGAGAGTTACTCTATTAGAAGAATGACTTTCCTTTTGCCCTTCTTCAAGGTTTCCTACTGATGACTCCCAAATGCTCCAAGATTCAGTTCAGAGCTGTCTTTCTCGTACCTCAGGTAAGCAGACAGAGAGGTACATAAGCTGGGGAGAGGGGGTGGGACATTTTGGATAAGACTAGCCCAGTTTGGTCAAGAAGCCTGGAGCAGGGCAGCTAGGTGGCGCAGTGAATAGAGCGTCGGCCCTGGAGTCAGAAGGACCTGAGTTCGGAGCCGGCCTCCGACACTTAATCCATACAAACTAAAACCTAGCCGTGTAACCTTGGGCAAGTTACTTAACCCCAATCGCCATAAAGGGGCGACTAGGTGGCGCAGTGAGTAAGAGCGCCGGCCTCAGAGTTTGGATGACCCGAGATCAGATCCGGCCTCAGAAAATGAGCACCCACGCATAAATAATGACTAGCCGTGTAACCTTGAGCAAGTTACTTAACCCCAATTGCTTTTAAAAAAAAAAAAAAGAAGCCTAGAGCATCGAGGTTATTCTGGCTCCTAGGGCTATAGGGACCATGGAGGTCATTCATCATATAGTGTGACTTATAGCTGGAGCATTAATCCTCACTTTAGCTCCCCGCAAAAGCAGTTATTAGACTCTGCTAGAACAGGGAATTCTCTGCCTTCTGAAGTAGCTGATATAGCTAGTAGACAACTCTAATTTTTGGTAAGTTTTTGTGTGCTTTCTTATTTTGAGCTGGTCTGCCTTATCTTTCTCTACAAATCAACAGTGGTACCTATGTGATGTCTTAGGCTGTCAGATAATCCAGTCTTCTTCTCTGACTAACTCTTAGTATTGAAATCAGTTATGACAGCCCTTGTTTTCCTACTTTAGGATCTCATGAGCCTGTCCAGAAGCTTCCACAACCAGTGACTGACAGTAGAACCATCCAAGATAAAGTGTCACTCATTCAGCATATAACCAGTCCCATGGCTGTGGGTATCAATTCAGCTTTCTTTACCCTCTTTCCTGGTAGTTGGTCTTCAAAAAAATTATTGTAATTTACCCTTCTGATTTTGTTGGTTCTAGGAACCTGTGAACACTTGGCTAATGTTTTTGTTGTTGTTGTTTTTTTTAAACTCAGTGGTCACATGGGACTCCTTCAGTTCTGAAGTCTATCCCTGAGGTAAGTCTGACCTCTGGGCACCTTGGGAATCAGAAGGGCTGCAGAAAAGGCGTTCTGGCTGGTGGAGATGCTACTGTTTCGTGTGCAGCAAATGATGGTGGCATTGACGTGTATGTTCACAAATTGGGCAAGGGACCCACCCTCCTTGAAGACCCTGGCTTGAGTGAGGTAAGCACTATGTGCTATGATTGAGGCAGCTGTTAGCACATTTTGGCAAGAGTTTGGATTCTCATCAGAGTACTGAGAGCCATTGGAAACCCAGTGAACCTTTTCATAGAGGAGAACTCTGATATTCCATTGAAGAGTTAGATCTCCCAGAGTAGCTACTGGAGGACTCATCAAGAACAAATATCTCTTCTGAAGGTTTATGCTTTGGTAGTAAGATGCAGGGAGGTTTGTGGGCCAGTAGGATGAGTCTATAGGTCTCAGAAGAGACCTCTGTGTCACTTGTACTGGTACTCATTTCTGAGGATATCTGTCATATTTATGGGGCACCTAGCCCATTCTTTCAGATCTGATCTTCTGCTGTCATAAGATTGTCATGGATAATGTTAATTGGGCTATTTCCCTGTAGTTTTTCTCCCCTATCTCTCACTTTTCCTTTCTTATCCAGATTACAAGCCCAGGACTGACCAAATCAGACACCATTTCTACCAAGAATTCATCTCGGCACAGAGTAAGGAAACAACTGAAGCAATGTTTTGGCCTTTTTGAGTTGGGTCCTGATCTGAAATGAAATTGACCTTTAGAGATGTGAATGGGAACTGTATAAATATCAGCTTCTAGTCTTAGGGCAAGTAGTAGGAAGTGGCATTCAGGTTCCTTCTTGGACTGTGGAAACCTTTTTGTCTGGCTCCTCCTTAGAGAAGAGTTTTTTATCCTCACTAGACCAAGTCATCTTCCATGTTTACTGATTGGGTATTGTAACACATGTCTTGCTCACCCCAAAAGGACTTGATTAAGTGATTTGAAAAGGTCAGGTGTTATCCTGGAAATTGGAAGGCCCTTCCCAGGGGTAAAGATGAAAGCAGTGGAGGATTTTAGATCTCAGTATGTTTGTTCATTTGTTTCAGCGTCTCCTCCCTGACCCCATCCTCAAGCTAAAAGGAGTGATTGGCTTTGGAGGCTGCAGCACCAAATGGGTCAGTGAGCAGGGGTTGGGATTGAATTTTAAAATATTTTTGAGAGCAAGTCAGTGTCTGGGCATGAAATTAACCTTGTTTTAAATATTCCTTGTATTATGAAAAAGTACCTTTAATCGAAACATGTTTTGTATCACTAAACATGTATAGTGGAAAAAATATTGTTTGCCTTCTTAATGGCAGAACTCAGAATAAAAAATGAATATTAGAAAAAGTAACTTTATAGTAGAAAGAAGTTATTTGAATTAGAGTTCCTAAATTGAAGCTTGACTGCATCACTACGTTAAAAACTGTCTCCTTGGAAGTTAATTGGCACCTTCTTTGATGTTATTTCTTGATTCTTTCAGATTCTGTCTATATCTAGACTTAAATTCTTTTTTTTTTTTTAATTTTGGTCTTTATTAATTTACTTTTATTTTATTTTATTATTATTATTTTTGCTTTTTGGAGGGCAATTGGGGTTAAGTAACTTGCCCAAAGTCACATGGCTAGGTTTTTGTTTGTGTGTGTTGAGTGTCTAAGGCTGGATCCGAACTCGGGTCCTTCTGACTCCAGGGCCAGCGCTCTACTCACTGCGCCACCTAGCTGCCCCAAGACTTAAATTCTTAATTATACTTTGCCTCAGAGATGGCCCTCGGGCTAAGAGTTCCTTATTTTGTTTAAAGAAGTATACTGTGTATATGTTCTCAAGAGTATGACCAGTCTTTATTCATCATTACCCATTGATTTGCATGTGGTATGAGCTAATGGGGATCCTGACTGTATTTTGTCAGGCTGCTAGCCTGATTTCGAACTCTTGTTTTAATCTGCCACTTTGGGGGAAATGTCAAGAGTTTTGGTAGGTCGATCTTCCAAGGCGATTATGAAATTCCCTAATTCTGACTCCTCTTACCACCTTCCTTTTCCTTTCCTGGGCTTTACCTTCATGCTGTAGGCCCTGTGGTCTAAGGATGGTTCCTATTTGGTTTATCCTTGTCATGCTGTAATTGTGGCCTTGATCGTTGAGACTGGAGAGCAGCGCTTCTTTATTGGTCATACAGATAAGGTAAACTCTGTTCCTTTCTGAAAATTTGACTTCTTAAGACCCAGGGAATAGGACAGAAATAACTATTTGCATCCTGTCCCTTCTTAGGCTGTGGAGATTTGAGATAGTTATATCACTATTGGGATAGATCGCTCACTATGGATTCCTTTTTCTTCCTCGAGCATATTTTCATGAGATGTGTTCTGCCAAGGGCTGATGTTTCTTCTAGGTTTCTTCCCTCACGTTTAATGGGAACAGCACTCTGCTGGCTTCATCACAGATGGGTCCCCTGAGCATGGTGCGACTCTGGAATTTTGAGACAGGAAAATGTCTGTCAATATTTAAAACTCACATTCACTCCATATGCTTCCTCAGGTAGGTTTCTTGGAAAGAAGCATTTCTGGTTTTGTTTAATTTTTTTTTTCTGGTTACTCCCATTGATGTATGTGGGTTCTAAATAATCCCAAAATAGCAGACTTACTGGAATAATAGCATGTTTTCTCCATTTTCAGCTTTTCTTACAGTGGGGCTGTCCTTTGTGGTGTTGGAAAGGATAGACACGGGAAGACGGTAATAGGATTTTATATTTAGTGTTGTAATTATTTAAGTATAATGGGACTTCATGATTCAGATGTTATCTCAGGATTTGTGGCCACTGTTATCTCTAGAGATTGATTTATAAATTAAGGGCTTGGAGTAATTTTCATGTAGGATAGAAACAGTATGAATCTATTATATAAAAAGAAAATATCATTGGGATGGGGCTAGGGCAGCTATATGTTGGCCTCAAAGTCATATGAGGAAAGAGCCTAAACTTGTCTGCCTTAATAAATATCTCGTTTTTTGGACGGAGGCTGTCCATTAGTGCTGACTTGGTACTCCTGAGTCCTAATAAGATGCCTTTTTCCTGATGGTCTTGGTGTCAGGTCAGTATTGTAAGAATGCTTATGCTGATGATCTGCTGCAGATGGTGGTGGTGTGGAACACAGCCTCTGTGAGCCATGGAGGGGAGGTGACTGTCCTTGCGAAGGCCCACACAGATGTGGACATCCAGGCCTTGAAGATTGCATTTTTTGATGACACCAGGTAATGAGAAAGAGAGGTATTGTAATGATGGGAAGCTGGCTGTGGGGCCATTTATCCATGGGGCTCAGCTTCTTTTACCCCCATTATAGCTCCATCTCAACTAACCATGGTTGTGAGAAGTCAGGAGAATATGAAGAATTAAGTCTTTAGTGCAGGCTTTTGCCACAACTGCTACCTATATTGTCTAGAGTGGGTTTCATCGTCTTACAGAACTTGTTGCTAACAAGTAATGTAATGACCAGTGGTGAGGGAGAAACAAAGAACAGTCTGTGCATCAGCCACCATAATAATTCCTGGTTCTGTACCATGTTATAACTGACAGTACCTCCCAACAGTCTTATGACATGTCAGTATTATCTCCATTTTCCAGATGAGGAGACTCAACTGAAATTATTTACTTAGAGTTATACAGTAAGTGTCAAATCTAGGCTCTGACTCAGAGACCAGTCTTCTTTCTCCTACAATGCCAGCCATTGAAAAATAGACATAGGGGCTAGGTGGGGCAGTGAGTAGAGCTCCGGCCCTGGAGTCAGAAGGACCTGAGTTCAGATCCGGCCTCAGACACTTAACCTAGCCGTGTGACCTTGGGCAAGTTACTTAACCCCAACTGCCCTCCAAAAAGCCAAAAAAGAAAAGACAAGAAAAGAAAAATAGACATGCCCATCATTAGCATTACCCTAGTACATTCCTTGGAAAGCAGTGAAGTGTGAATTTCCTCTGCCACTTTCCTCCTTGGGATTGTGTGTAACAGGATGGTGTCGTGTGGTCGAGACAACATCAGACTGTGGAGGATTCGAAGTGGCACCCTGCGCTCGTGTCCAGTAAATCTGGGAGAGTACCATGCCCTGGAGTTCACAGATCTTGCCTTTGAAGAAGGGCATGTTGCTGATCGAGAGCCTGAGGATCGGACACTGTAAGGATTCTAACTCCCTCTAGCCAGCAGGGGAAAGGTGCCCTCCTGGCCCCAGTGTGTGCCTCTCCTGTTCAGTGCCCCGGGGCCAAGTGTGTCAGAGGTCAGATGATGGAAGAAAGCCAACAGCAATGCCAGGGTGAACATACCACCTGTCCCTGTCCCTGCTGAGCTTTAAGGCAGTCATTTACAGAAACAGAAGGCCTCAGCTAGCTATCTCTTCTCTCATGAAACTTCACAAGGATTAAAATCTGTTTCAGTCCATCATACCTGCCAGTTAATTTGTTCCCTGTCCACTTGGAGGGTGGGAGTCTCCACAATCTTAACTCTTCCAGCTTATCTTCTGTGACTTTCAGCTTTGTCTGTAGCCGGAGTGGTCATATTCTAGAAATCAACTACAAGAATGTCACTATCCAAAATGCCCGGCGACTCCTTCCTTCACAAACTCAACCTGTGCACCGGAAAGAGAAGCAGACATTCAACTCGGGTACACATTAGTATTCTTTGCCACAGTTTAGTTGCCTGGAGTCACATGACAAAGGCCTCTTCCACTTCTAACAGTCGGTAAAACTAAGAGTGAGTGCTGGCCACCAAGTTATCAAGGCAGTGAGGTTGGGAGGGATGATTAAGGTACAGAATGGAGTTTATTTGTTGAAATGTGATTAGCTGGGTCAGATGGAAAATGAGGGTGCTGGGCAGGTAGATACTGGGGTTTTCTGTTTCTTTTGCTTTCTACATAACATGAAAAGACTGTTCTTGGCCATGAGCTGTAGACCCTGGGGCAGGGGGGGAGGGAGGGGTGTTTGTGTGTGTAATCTTAAGGGCCCTGGGATCATGCCACTGGGAAAGTGCCTTTTTATATTGGCTACCCTTCTTTGCTATTCTTTTGGCCAAGTGAAGCCTGGGAAATAACCTTGAAATATTGAAGGGGGTGTAAGAAAGCTGGGCAGGATCCAAGTGTACTGGGAAGTTATTCCCTCCACTACAGCTCCTGTACAATCCCTGTCATGTAGAATTTAGAGGAGTGTGATGAGATATCCCAAAGTCATATTTTCTCCTAGCTTGTAGGTACTCCAGTCACCCCCACAGTAGGAAATGCCAGATGTTACTGACTCTTATGAAGCAGAATGAGGAATGGACATTGAGTCAAGGGACCTAGGTTCAAGTCCTGATTGCCAGTCACTATCTCTGTGACTTCGGGTCCTGTCTTCCTTCCCTATAAAATGTATGGGTCGAACTCAGTGACTCTGAGGTGGCTTCTACCTCTAAATCTGTGATCTTTGTGTAGCTTACTTCGATAATGGAGCATTCTGGTCCTTTTATGGGGAAATAGTCCCCCACGATGGTTACCACCAAGCAGGCCTTTAGCTCAGTAATTTCTGACAGTAGCAGTTCCACAAAGAAGAAAGAGAAGACTGAACAATTTAATTATTTCCAAGCTTGATTGTGAAGGTGCATGTGACAGTGTGTGGTGATTGATACAGGCTGGTTTTCACTTTCAGGCCCTGGGATTGCCATCAACAGCATCAGTATTTCTTCTGCCTTCTGTGCCATGGGCTCTGAGGATGGCTATCTGCGGCTCTGGCCACTGGACTTTTCATCTGTCTTTTTGGAGGCAGGTGAGTAACTTCCTTTAATCTCAGATCCCCACTTAGGATAAACCCTTCATGAAAAGAGTTCTGGAGTGCGACTAGGTGTTGCAGTGAATAGAGCACCAGCCCTGGAGTCAGGAGGGCCTGAGTTCAAATACAACCTCAGACACTTAACACTTGGGCAATTACTTAACCCCAATTGCCCTACACTCTCCCCTCCAAAAAGAAAAAAAAACAACAACAACAGAAAAAGAGAGTTCTGGAGTCAGGTTTGAATCTTTCTGTTTTCTAGTTTGGTTCCTTTGAAATCACTTAATTTTTTTTAATCTTAGTTCCCTCATCTGTAAACCTGAGCTCATATTTGATTGTGAAGACCAAATGAAAGAGAGTTTATTATAATGTACTTTGTAGCTGGGAAGGGCTCTAAATGTCAGCTATTTTTATTAGTCATCTGATAGATGATGAGGGAGAATTCCTGACGAGTTTTACAAAGGAAAGAGCTGATACTCAGAGGTAAAGCAACTTGCTTGAGATCACGTAATGAGTAAATGGCAATACTTAGGGGCAGCTAGGTGGCGCAGTGAGTAAGAGCGCCGCCCTCGGAGTTGGGATGACTCGAGATCGGATCTGGCCTCAGAAAATGAGCACCCACACATAAATAATGACTGGCTGTGTAACCTTGAGCAAGTTACTTAACCCAAACTGCTTATCAAAAAAAAAAAAATGGCAATACTTAGAGTCCAGAACTCTGTGGAGTTTGGATTCAGTCAAAGGGCTTGACTTGATGACTTAGAGGGCCACATGTGGCTTGGAGGCCGCAGGTTCTCCACCCCTGGTCAAGAACAAAACTTAATATGACATTAGCAGAGGAACTTAATAGATCCCATCCTCTGTTGTGAAATTTCACAATCTAATATTCGTCACATTGATGTGGGTTTCCTAGTCAATAGAAACATAGGGAAGATTCCTTCTGTTTTCACGTCTGTTCTTTACCTCTCTCCCCTGCCCCTCTCAGAGCATGAAGGAGCAGTCAGTTCAGTCTGCATTAGTCCAGATGGGCTTCGAGTCCTATCTACCACCTCTACTGGGAACCTGGGCTTTTTGGACATCCAGTCCCGAGGCTATAACACACTTGTTCGCTCCCATGCTGATTTGATCCTGGCATTTGCTGTGGAAGGACATCAGAAACAACTGGCCACTGTCTCTCAGGACAACACCCTACGAATATGGGACTTGGTGACCATGCAACAGGTAGAAGATGTTTCTAGCCTGTGCTAAAATAGGGATATTTTATGTGAAGAAGATAAAGCCTACATTCTATTATGACTATGTCTGGACAATGTAGATGGCATCTGACATGGAATGTTTATCTCAAGTTTTTTTATTTAGTGATAGTCATACTTCATTTTTCTTAGTAGTCCTAGGTCTGTCTAGTTGTAGTTCTTTTAGAAAAAATCTTCTTTACGTTTTTTACCTGGTTTAATGTGGACCTGGGTCTCTGATGTATAGAAGGCTTGGGATGTACTAGTAGGATACTGGTTGTTGCAGGATTTATATGCCTGTCTTAATTGTCCTGCCTTGGGCCTTTCCTATCTCCAGCTCTATGATTTCACCACTACTGAAGAGACCCCCTGTGCCGTAACCTTTCACCCCACGCAGCAGGTCTTTGTCTGTGGCTTCAGCAGCGGGCTAGTGAGATCCTTCAGCTTGGTTGTGTCTGATCTCCTGATGGAATACAAGTATGTGGCCTAAGTAGATTAGAGCTCTCACAGTACAAATATCACAAGTGGTGGGTGTCTTCGTGGCATTGTCTCATAAGTTATCAGGCTCTGGCTGCTGGAGGGAGAAATTTAATTTGGACTTGAGGAGTTGTCCATGTTATTTTTTAGAGAAGCTTAAGATCAGATATGCAGGGCCATTTTTCTGTAGAATCTAGCCAGGTCTGAGATCCTTTCCTTCCTCTAAGCTAGGTAGTGAGAAATTGGGGTAGAAAGTATTGGAGCTGTGTGAGAGTACAACCCAACCAGTGTTCTAGTGGTGAAACCAGGCCTTCTTCTGGATTTTACCTCACCCTCTTGCCAATTTCCTCTTCCTGTGAGTTATGATCTGTCTCCCTACCTATCTATAAAGGGCTATTATGTGTGTGTGTATGTCTGTAAAGTCTCCGTAGAAGTTCCTTGTTCTCCTGACAAGGGAGGCATTCCTAGACTGTCACCACCCTCCTTTGAGAGGGAAGGGAACTTTTGGAGGACTCATATTGCTCTTCTCCCCGTTCTGATCCTGGCCACTATGTTAGCAGCCCTGAGGGCAGGTCAGAGGTCCACTGGGAACCCATTCTCAGTCAGAATCCTCCATGAAGCATAGTTGAAGCCTCTTTGAGTTGCTGAGGGCAGGTCCTAGGGAGGGTTCCTGCACCTGGCACGCACAAGTAAATGGGTAGGTCAGTGCTGTATCGATTAGCTGCTGTACCTCGTAGGATTTCCTGTGACCTAAGTCATAGACCTTGTTTTATATGTCATGTAGGCGGCATCGAGGAGCAATCACGGGCTTAGCAGTGTCACCAGATGGCAACTTCATGTACAGTTCCTGTTCCCAGGGAACCCTGGCTCTCTATAACTGTTCCACCCAAAAGTACAGCATCCTCCGAGTGCTGAGTAAGGCTTGCCATTTATCTCACTCCTTACTTCCCAAACTCAGTTTTTTCCAGTGGTCTGTTGTGTCTGTGATGGTCTAGGGCAGGGATGGGGAACCTGCAGCCTTAGGGCCACATGTGGCCCCCTAGGTACTCAAGCATGGCCCTTCGACTAAATCCAAACTTCACAGAACAAATCCCGGTAATAAAAGGATTTGTTCTGTAAAACTTGGATTCAGTAAAAAAGCTGCACTTGAGGACCTAGAAGGGCCACATGTGGCCTCGAGGCTGCAGGTTCCCCACCTATGATCTAGGATTTCCTGCCAGGGCCAGTTAACTTCATGTCTTTGGTGCCTATGTGAAACCTTTTTCTGGGTCTGTCACCTTTATGTTCAACCTTCTTTGTTCACCCCCAGTAAAACAAACATCTGTAGGCAGCCTATCTTCAGGGTACTACTTTAATTTATCTCCACACCCTAACCAAAATTGCTGAAACCTAAATTTACTAGGGTTTAGGTTTTAATATTAAAGGTCATTGGCATTGTGTTTGACTGCCCCTTGTGTACTTGCCTAAGGGTATCCCTCAGGAAAGTAAGGCTTTTTGATTTTGGAGGGAAGAATTAGACCTAGGCAGCTCCAAAGGTCATCTTGCAAAAGCTGTTGGTGGGACAGGTAGGTGTCGCAGTGAATAGAGCACTGGCCCTGGAATCAGGAGGACCTGAGTTCAAATTTGGCCTCAGACACTTAATACTTGTAACCTTGGGCAAGTCTTTTAACCCTAATTACCCTGCCTTCCCCCCTCCAAAAAAGAAAAAAAAAACAAAAAAATTCTTGGTAAGGTAAGTAATTGGCCAGGTATATAATTAATGCTTCTCCATGGTTAGGTGTCTTAGAACTGGAGAAAAGGCAAACTGTAAGGAATTCAGAGACATAAATGCCCTCACTCAGTTGCTTTTCAGCTTTCTTTTTGTTTTATGGGTAGGTAATGTGGTCTGCCAAGATGCTGAGTTGGGCACCAATATCCTGGTTGTCAATGGGGATAGCAGTCTCCTGGCCTTTGTGGGCCCCTCCAGATATACAGTGACCATTATGGATGCTTCCTCTTTAGATGAGGTAACTGGGAGTGGGAAGCTCTTGGGTTGCTCTGAAGAGAATTTCTCATAGCTGGGAGAGAAATCTGCCATGCTTCCTTTGCCTTTTAGGCAGAATGGTGGAATGGTTGAACCTTATAGTAAATGGTTGACACTTGGATGCCTGTTCTTGCTCTTCTTGAGCTGGTTTGTACCAGTTCTAGGTAGTTGTTTCCAAAATCTTAGTGAAATTAAGAAGGTGTGTGAGAAGCAGTATTGACCATGACCTTACCCATTGGTGTTTCTTTTATGAATGCCCATGTAGTTATGTTACAAACAAAATAGTGTCTGTAGCACTCCTGTCCTTTCCTGATCTGAATGAGGAAGATGATTTCCAAAGGAATGGAAACTTACTCCTTTTCATTCCCAATTACATAGAGGAGTTCTGGGGCCTTGTTTTTACCCAGGTTACCCAGGCTACTTTGTACAATTGGTGGTATCATTTTTTTGTTTCTAAGCTACTTCGGATTGATATCAGTATCCTGGACTTGGAGAGCACCAACCTAGACTCTGCATTGGACATTTGTTTTGCCCCTGTGTCTAGTGGCCATCTGTTGGTATCTACTTCTTCCAACAAAGTCCTGGTACTTGATGTCAAAACTGGTTGCTTGACCCGACAGGTGAGAATTACCTTGTTTTTTCCTTTATCCCAGAGAATACCCTGAAATCTTAGTTACTGTTAGTATATTTGTGCATGCCTACTGGAAGATAGGTTTCCCAAATGAAAAAATTATTATTTTTTTGTTTGTTTTATCCTAATCTTATTGGTACTTTTTGTTTTTATATCACATTCATTTCTGAATATAACTCCCACTCACCCATCTATCCAAATGAGTATCCCTTAGAACAAAGAGAAAAAAAGATCTGCCTTTCTTTTTAAAGAAGAGATATGCCCTCTTGAATTCCATTTTTTAGGACTAATGAGTGATACTTATATGATCTGTGTAATCTCATCTATGTGGGTATCCCCTCTCCTTTTTCTCTTTAAAAAAAAAATTAGTTTCTTTTTTTCCCCCATAGTACATCAGGGACCTTTCTTTATAACAAGTATGGTCAAGAAAAACAAAATAACACATTGACCGTATCTGAAAATGTATCTTTCCTTCTATACTTTTATTCTACCTCTGTTAGGAAACAGGAGGTATACTTCACCACCAGTCTTTGAGGTCATGATTGATTACTGCCTTGGTTAGAGTTCTGAAATCTTTCAATATTTTCTTTTACATTATTTTGGCTATCATGAGAATTACTCTACTGTTTCTTCTTATTTCCTTCTGTATGTGATACTTTTCTATTTATTTCTATAATTTATGAAAATATGACTTGACTGACATGCTAAAAACCTTCTTCTAGGCAACTTAATGGGTGCCAGTCAAGCTGTTTGTCCTCCTTTGACTGAAGTGGCCCATCTCCTTTCTTGATTATGTATGTACCTGACATGTTTCATGTCACTTCTTGCAGATAACTCATTGTTAGTGACCCACTGACACCTAAACCTATCATTCTTATTTCCATGACCCTTTAAGTTATTTGAAATTTTGATTCTTTATAGATGATGGGGTTCCATGACTTATAGACCCATGGACTCATTAAAAAATGGATTTTTGTGTGAGGAGCAGCAGCTTGAGATAATTGAAAACAGCATCTAACTTCCTTCATATGGTCTCATTCTCTTGTTTTTCACTTCAGGGCCCAGTTCATTGTCCATTTGTAGTACCTGTTTAAGGTATGTGTACTGATGAAATAACTTAGTAGGTCATCCATCCATCTCTACCTCATCCTCTGAGTAATTAGATAGTCTTCATGCATTTGGTTTCACTTATGTGGAATGTCAGGCTAATTTCTAAGTGGCCATAGATCTCATTCAGAGAGGCTGTGAAGTTTTGGGGGCTTGAAGCAATCAGCATAATATTATCTGCAAATAGAGAACCTTACCAGTTGCTTTATCTTCCATTTGAATTTTGTGCAGATTATCCATTATGGTGGCAAATACCTTTGGCCAGCATTTGTCTCTGTATTTGGTGCCTTGCTTGATATGATAATCAAGTATTTTTGAACAAAGTTATTTGGAGTTTTTTATGTTCTTAACGTATTTGTGGTTGTAACTTGTCAGAGAAGAAGCTCTAAGGCTTCATTTTCTGAGTCAAATGCTGTTTTGGTCATTAAACAAAAGAATAATATGTATTCTCTACACATTTTAGTTGTAGTCTTCATTTTTTGGTCAGTCCTAGGACATGGGTTTTACTTCAGAGTAAGGCTGCCTTTACAAAAACTTGCTTATTTTCTTTTCTGAGATACCCTTTTTCATTACATATACTCAGCCTTTCTCATAAAGATTTTATAGTGATGATGAAAGGACACAGGTTTGTGTCTGCTCAGTTACCTTTTTTGGTGCTGATTCTGCATATGTTTTTTTTTCCATTTAAAAACAAAATATTCCTTTCCCTCAAATATCTTGAAAACCAGTCCCTTTCTGCTTTAAAAATTGTGTTGCCTCAGGTACTCATCCAGTAGTAATGTGTCTGAGTCTGAAGGCACTAATGATGACAACCTCCTGGAAGTGTTGGTGAATTAATTTCATTTCACCTGTTTTGTTGTCTTTCCAGTTCTATCTAGAACTGCTCTTGGGATGATCTGACTGTGCCTCATAATTTTTTCCTCTGTTGCTTTTCCTTATCTTGTGAGGTCATCTTATTTGTCATCTCTACTTTTTTCTTTGTCTATAATGTTCTGTATATGAACTTACATACGAGACCTTTGTTGCCTTTGTATCTGCACTTGGCAGAGACATCGAGTAATGGCTGACTAATGTGGTTTCTGGACTTTCGGAGCTGCATTACTGTGACAGATTGCTGTACACTGATTAAATTTCTCTAAGAAAGGTTTCTAGTTCCCATTTTTCAGAGTCAACAGCTTGTTTAAGTAGGTTGAGTTAGAGCTGTCATAATTGCCTTCTCGTCTTTATCCTTTCTTATTTGTTATTGATTTTGATCTTTCCAATCCAGTGAATTATAAAGTGACTTCAACCTAAGAAATATGGGTATTGTATAAACCTCAATACTTAATTAGCATCAGAATTTCTATAATATCCTCTTCTTCCTTGTTTTCTTGAGGGCTTTTATGAGCTTTCTGTGCTCTTCAGTGTTCATATGCTTTGTTCTATAAATAGCCTAGAGGCTAAAGCAATCTAGAGTGAGACAAGATGGCATGTTTACCATACAGATAGTTTAGAATTTTGTAGTTTATAATAATACTAGCTCCCATTTATTTAGCATTCTGTAGTTTTCAGAACATCTATCTCATTTCAGCCTCACAACAGTGCCATGAAATAGAGAGTTCAACTGTTATTATTATCCTAGTTTTACAGGTAAAGAAATCAGGGCAGTTAGGTGGTGCAGTGAATAGAGCACCATCCCTGGAGTCATGAGAACCTGGCCTCAGACACTTGACACTAGCTCTGTGACCTTGGGCAAATCACTTAACCCCACATGCTTTGCTTTCCCCCCTCCAAAAAAATAAATGAATAAATAAATAAATAAAGACAAGTAATCAGGTTGATGAAGTAATCCATGGAATAGAACTCAAACCTCTTTCTGCTGTGTCATGTGTCCTTCAAGAAACTGACATGATTATTTACTAAGTAGACATGTTAACTGACCCACCAAGGACTCAGCAACAAGTCCACACACCAGCTCTATGGTAGGGAAGAAATCCCATTTCTCATCGGAAGCATAAGGAGAATTTAAATCACCATAATGTTACATGTTCCCTCTAGTTTATAATTAGAACAGAGCCTATCACTGCCAGTTTATTCCTGAAGGCCTGAATTATGCTGATTTAGCTTTGCCAAAACTCAGCCTTGGGTCACTCCCACCATACACTGCCTTTGAGCCCATATGTGCTGTTGAATGAAAGTGGAGAAAATCCTGCATCTGTTTTGGGTGCATTACAGATTTATGTTACACAGCCTAAACTGTGTCCACACTGCTGCCAGGCAATTCTTTTATACTCGCTTGTCAATTCACTATCCCACTCTCCACACTGACACTTCCAAACCTTCTTATCCCTCCTCAGATTTCCCAGGCTCCCCCTTCCGTCACTCTCTCAGCAGAAAAAACTTGCCTTCTGTTTTACAGAGGAAAGTGAGGACATTTACTGTGAGCTCCCTCTTCTCCCCTCTTCCTCATTTCATATCATTCCAGAGTCTCCTGCCACTTTTTCCTCTGCCCCATCTACTTGATGAGATGGTATTATTCCTAACCAAGGCTAACCCTTCCATCTGCTCAAGCAATTCCATTTTATTCTGTCTCCTCCTACAGATTACCCTCTCTGTCATTACCATGCTATCATACTCTCCCTGTCTACTGGCTCATTCTCTGCCTTCTATGTCTGCCCCATTTTCAGAAAATCCTCACTTCCATTTCTGCTAACTATAATCCTATATTTCTAATACCCTTTGTGGCTAATCTCCTTGGAAAGACCTATCTACAATGTGTGCCTCCACTTTGTCCTCTTATTCTCAGCCCCTCATAATCCAGTTTCCCACCTTATTATTTCACCAAAACTGTGCTCTCCAAAGGTACTGGATGATCTCTTAGTTGCCAAATCTAATGTTCTTTTCTCAATCCTCATTCTCCTTGACTTCTCTGTGATTTCTCTTTCTTTGACACTTTCTTCTCTCTAGATTTATGGGGCACCACTCTCTCCTGGTTCTTCTACCTATCTGATCCCTCCTTCTCTACCTCTTTTACTGGATCCTCATTCAGAACACACCCTCTAAGTGTAGTTGTCTAATTATGGGTTCTGTCCTGGGCCCTTTCTGGACAGCATACTAAAAAGCAGACATCACATTGCCAACAAAGGTCCATGGAGTCAAAGCTATTGTTTTTCAAGTAGCAATGTATGGCTGTGAGAATTGGATTCTAAGGAAAGCCGAGTGCCACAGAATCAACACTTTTGAATTGTGGTACTAGGGAAGACTTTGGAGCATCTCTTGGACAGTAAGGAGGTCAAATCAGTCATTTTTAAAGGAATTAATTCAGTCTCTTCACTGGAAGGTCATACTAAAGCTGAAACTTGAATACTTTGACCACATAATGTGAAGATGGGAATCATTGGAAAAGACCCTGATGTTGGGAGGGATTGAAGGCAAAAGGAAAGGGGATGGCAGAGGGTGAGACAGATAGATAATGTCATGGGAACAACAAACATGAACTTGGACAGACTTTGGGAGGTGGTGGAAATTAGAAGACCTTAGTGTGATATGGTCCATGGGATCATGAAGAGTTGGACACAACTGAACAACTAAACATGGACCTTCTCTTCTCCCTCTATGTTACTTCACTGGATGATCTCATCAGCTCCCATGGATTTAATTACCATCTCTGTTCAGATTTACCCATCCTGCCCCACTCTCTTTGCTAATCTACAGTCTTGAGTCTCTAACTGCCTTTCAGACATCTCAAACTTGATTTCAGTAGACATCTTAAATTCAATATGTCCAAAGCAACTCATTGACTTTGCCCTAATCCCTTCCTCTTTTCAAACTTCCCTGTTATAAAATCTCTAGTTCTCTAGGCTCACAACCTAGGAGTCATCCTGGATTCCTCACCATCTTTCATCCTTGCATTCCCCCACCCCAATCTCTTGCCAAGGCCTGCTGATTTCCTCTTTGTAACATCTCTGGAATAAGCCCCCTTCTCTCCTTTGACATTGACGCCCCTCTGATGTAGGCCCTCATCAACTCATGCCTGGATTATTGCAGTGGCCTGATGGGGGTCTGCCTGCCTCAAGTCTCTCCCCTCTGCAGTCTGTTCTCCTGCCTTTTCCACAGTACTGTTCCCCTCTGCCTGGAATCTCTCCCTCCTAAACTCTGCCTACTGGCCTCCCTGACTTCCTTTAAGTCCCAACTAAAATCCTACCTTCCATAGGAAGTCTTCCCCAGTCCCTCTTAGTGTCTTCCCTCTTAATTATTTCTTGTTTATCCTGCATATAGCTTGTTTGTATGTAGTTGTTTGTTTGTTGCCCCCCCACCCCATTAGACTGTAAGCACCTTGAGGGCAAGGATTGTTTTAGCACAGTGCCTAGCACATAGTAGATGCTTTTTTGAGGGTGGGAGGTGGGGGAGGGCAGTCGGGTTTAAGTGACTTTCCCAGAGTCACACATCTAGTAAATGTCTGAACTCAGTAAATGTTTGAACTCAGACCCTCCTGACTCCAGGTCTGGTACTCTATCTACTTCACCCCCTAGCTGCCCCTAGTAGGTGCTTAATAAATATTTATTAATTGATTAGAGTTTTTTTTCCTTCAAAAATGGAGCCTTATGATCTTCTTTAACCTCTTTCTTTCCCTTTCTTCTGTTTTCTGAATATTTCTCTCATTCTAGTTATCTAATGTCCACCAAGTAGCCTGCTCTGCCTTGGCTCTGAGTGAAGATGGTCAGTTCCTCTTAACAACTGGTGACCGGGCCATCAAAGTGTGGGACTTTAAGATGAAATTCAATACCAGCTTCCAGGTATGCCAGGGGAGGGGCATGAGAGAAAGCAACTGTACTCACCTTTGTCACCAAACCACTCCCAGACAGGAGGCAATGATGTACAAAAAAATTACAGGAATCTTAACAGTTTTGATCTTAGAGCCTCCCCTCCTTCTTCAACCTGTAGACTTCCCAGTCTCATATTTTAAAATTCCAGGACTATGAGTCCCTCCTGGATCACACAACTTATTTCTATGTGAGTCTATTGTTTGGAGTGACTGGGTGTTAAGCAAAGCCTTCGTGCTGGACTCATTGTGGGGTTTTGTCTTAAGCACATTTGAAAATGTGCTTGTTGATGTGGATCAGAGAATTGTCAAGGGGTCAGCCTGCCTGCACCTCCTCAGCATGTGGCTAGGACCCTGGTTGAAATGCCATGTATCTTTTAAAAAATGTAACAGAGGGTATAATAGGCAGGCTGAGAATTGTGGTAAAGGGGAAGAGGGGCACTAAGGAGGTGATAGTGCTCCTATTTGTGGTCCTGCCAACGCCAGCATTTTTATGAAGGCTCTTTTTGGGATGGCTATCATTTGATCAGCTTGGCTTAGTCTAAGCTAAGAGCCAACACCACTGGTTGCCGTGTCTAGGAGCCCAGGGTGCTTTTTGCTTGCCATGAGCTATAGAGAAGAGGGCCAAGAGGCTTTCTTTCTTTTGCAGATGGAACACTTGAAACCCAGAAAGAGAAATAATTTGCCCAAGGTCACAGTATGGCTAAATTGAGACTTGGATCTAGATTTTGTGCTGATTAGGCCTCTTCATCTCTGAAGTTTTTGTATGCATGTAGCCGGTGTTTTGTCTCTTAGGTATTTATTGGCCATTCTGAGCCAGTGCAGGGGGTGGCTTTTACTCCTGACCAGCAGCACATCATCAGTGTTGGAGATGCCGTCTTCATCTGGGACTTCTTAGGTGCTCCTGAGAAGGCGCCTAAGGACAGGTCAGATGTCTGCTCTTTATGTAGACTTACTTATAGAGGAAAACTTTCTTTTCATCTCTGCTTTCTTGCCCCTCCTGTCTGTAGAACCACTTTGTAATAACATCTTCTGTTTCATTACCTTTTCAGTGTCCATTGGTCTGTAGAGTCCTCTCTGTCTCCTGCTGCTGGTGAGTTGTTCCCCTTTACCTAGTGATAAAGATTACAGATTTCATTTTTCTAGACCTTGTTGAAAGAAGAGAAAAATATCTCCATTAGTCACTGGAATTTATCCCTTTGGCCAGAGATCATAGACTTAAAGATTTAGTACTGGAAAGGATCTTACATATGATCAGATCCCTGTCCCTTAATTTTATGAACGAAGAAACTGAAGCACAGAGTTAAGTGACTTGCCCAGGGTCGCATAGCCAGTATATGTCTGAGACAGGTCTAGATTCAGGCCGTCTTGATTTCAAAGCCAACAACTCCTTATCCTTTATGCAATACTACTGTTAGATGCTAGTTCCTTATTGATGCTGGAAAATAAATCTAAAATGGTAAATCTCTGGACTTGGTAACTCTTCTATGTTTTAGTGAGATGACTACACAGAGAGGGGCATGTTCATATGGTACATATCAGGCCAGTCCTTTATAAGCCATGGCTACCTACCTCTAGAACTCAATAGGCCAAACTTTGCCTTTTCTTGATTTAGCTATATTTGTCAGCATTCCAAGAGACTATAAAAAGAAATGTTCATTTTCACAATTGTTAGGGAGGGAACAAAGTGTCAGGGAGAGTAGAGGAGGTTTTACTATTGGTGCTTTTAACATCCCCTGAGGAATGACCTGTGGCCCTTTTTGTTTCCAGGACCAAATATTGAGAAGATTGGAGATGCAGCCTCTGGAACTAATGGAATACCTCGTCAGTTAATACCTGTGCCCTCTCTGGCCTCCCCACCTCATCTGGATATCAGCTCCATGGCCCCTGGGAAAAATCATGGTGAGGATAGTTGTGGTGTTCTAGGGAGGAGAAGTTTTCACTTCAAAGATGAATTTATCCAGTGGGAGCTGCATTGCTCACCCTTTCCCCAAAATATAAAAAAGCAATCAAGTGCTTATGTTCCTAGGACTCTGACTAGTGCTGTAGAAAATATTAAAAACAAAAACAAAATGTTTGTTTAAAACATGTTATAATTTAAAATTTAAATTAAAATTTAATTTAAAATTTAAAACAAATTATGATCTGATTGTATCTCATTCAACTTCCATCTCTGTTTTCAAATATTTGTGGTGAATATGGTGGTGGTCCATACCTGTCTTAGACCATCTGTGATTCTCCTATGTGTGTGTGTGTCTCTGTGTGTTTGTGTGTGTAAAAAGCCTCCACTTGCATTTACCTGGCCTCTTCTTTTACAGATGTTTTTTCAGAGTCTGATGATGAAGGAACCTGTTTAAAGAGCCATGTCATAGGGAGGACTCAGAAAGCTCCTGACCCATCTGTCCATGTTAAGAAGAAAGTAGATGGGAATGTAGGTAGCCCTGGGAAGACCAAGTTAGGTCAGTGGTGTCCAGACTTAGGTAAGTTCAGCACTCTTCTGGTCTGTGGGGGACCTTCGTTCTCCCTTTTTTCTCTTTCGTGGGAAGTGATGGAATGATTCTGAAGCACTGTTGTGGCTGGCAGTAATTGGAATTTGTTATCTAATTAGTGTATGAATTATCTGTCACATCATGGAGTGGTAGAAAGATTGCTGGATTTGGAATCAGAAGACCTGTGTTCAAGTGTGAGGTCTGTCATGTTGTAGCTATGTGACTGTAGGCAAGTACAGACTCTCTGAGCTTCTGTTTTCTTACCTATAAAATGGGGGAAATAATCCTCATCAATCAAAAAATGCTATAGAATAGTGAGTTACCATTATCATCCTTGTCTCTTTCTTTCCTTTTGGCCACATTGGTATACAGTGCCACCGTATAGATTGAAGGTGTCAAACTTCTCTGTAAAACTCCCAGCTTCCACTGGCAGCAGATTAAAATATCTTTGGAAAGGGGCAGCTAGCTAGGTGGTACACCAGCCCTGGAGTCAGGAGGACCTGAGTTCAACTCTGACCTCAGACACTTAACACTTACTAGCCGTGTGACCTTGAGCAAGTCACTTAACTCCAATTGCCCTGCCTTCTCCCCCCCCCAAAAAAAAACACCTCAAAAAATCTTTGGAAATTCTTTAACAAAATAAAAATACAACACAATATAGATAATGTTAATTTGTAGTTTTCTAAGTCTATTGACTGTGGTTTGAAGGGATCTGTTTCTATTTGAGTTTGATACCTCTGGTGTAGAACACTCCAGTATCACTGATGGTGATTTTTATGGGTCCTCAGTACCAGCTCTAAGGTTTTCTAAGTGAAGAGCAAAAAAGAGACTTTCCAGTTAAAGGTTGTTTTCCTTTGGTGGGGATGGGAGGGTGTTTGAGAGAGAATGGCCAAACTTTGATCCTGTATCTACTATTTGTCCTTTGGCAGATACTGGCAATGGCAGGATTGTGGAATCCCAGAACAATATTCGCCCTGATTCCTACAAACATTTTATTGCTCGATTCAAAGCATCCACCCTTCCCAAGGTAACTTGGGAGGGAGGGCGGGTGGTCCCATGAGAAGGGATAGGGACCCAGAGAAGTTAAATGATTTGCTAGGGTCACACATGAAGTTATTAATTGAACTGAATTTCCTGATTCCTGATGTAGTTCTTTTCCTATTAAACCAGATTGTCTTGTACTCACATTCAAGTCAACTTCTACTTCTGTAATATCTCTTCCTTCGTACTTTCACCAGTCCTTCAGGTCACATCTTTACCACCTCTTTCTACCCTACTGTCACAGACTCTTAGCTGGTGTTCTGGTCTTTAGTTCTTTGCCTCCTGCAATCCAGTCTTCATACCCAGCCATTCCCTTTCATTTTTTTCTTTTTTTTTTTTTGGAGGGCGATTGGGGTTAAGTAACTTGCCCAAGGTCACACGTGTGCGTTAAGTGTTTGAGGCTGGATCCGAACTCAGGTCCTTCTGACTCCAGGGCCGGTGCTCTACTCACTGCGCCACCTACCCACCCCTCCCTTTCATTTTCTTAATGATCAGGGTTGGTTATATTGCTCTTTGTTCAAAAACATTCAAGGATTTCCCTTATCATATTGAGTAAGGTCTGTGCTCCTTAGCCTGTCCTTCAAGACCTTTCACCATCTGTTTCCAGCTTACCTTTCCAACTTTATCTTGCTTTAATTCCTTTCATAAACTTGAAATTCTAGCCAAACTGGACTACTTATTGTTTATTAGCCTTTAAACAAAGTTTTATACATGCCTTTTTTATTTTCGTTATTTCCTGATATACAATTCCCTCATTCACCCTAAATAGAAACCTCTCTTGTGATGAACAAAACAGTTAAGCAAAATTTGTAGACGTGTTAGCCATGCTGGCAGCATAGACAGTGATGGTGGTCCCTCCAGTCTCTGCCAAGAGGATGTTGTTTCTTGATCTTGTCATGCCTCCTCTTAGCCGGGGCCTTTACCTTACCATATCCCACAGCTGGAATGGACTCTTCTCTACCCCAACTTTACCTATTATTCATCCAGCAGACATAAATTAAGGGCTTATCTTATGAAATGTATTCTACTGGGTGCAAAAAGATATACAGAGATATGTAATATGTGGTTCCCACCCCCTGTTAAATTGCTTCCTTTCCTACAAGGACTAACTCGACTGACACTTCTCTAAAGTCTTTCCTTGTTTCCCACAGTTAGATGCAATCTCTCTCTCTCTCTCTCTCTCTCTCTCTCTCTTTCTCTCTCTCTCTCTCGTCTTTGAATCTCTTGCCATTTTTCTAGTTTGTACTAATTGTGATCTCTTTACTTATCTTACCTACCCTTATAGACCATGAACTTGTTGGGAGGAGGAACTGTGTCTTAGTTTCATCTTTGCACCTTCCTGGTTTATAGCACAAAGCCTACAGAGTAGGAGCTTAATAAATATTTGTTGAATTGTGCATGAGTTTGTGTGTGTATGTTAGCAAGGAAGATGGGTATGTGTGTGCACATGTTTGCCTGAAATACGATAGATTTTATATATAGTGTGTCTTATAAATGTGATATGTGTTTTCTTTCAGATAATCTCCTTCCCAAAAAACAACTGTGAGCGTTTGAGGCTGAAAGCTGTTGTGGGTTATAATGGAAATGGAAGGGGAAATATGGTCTGGAGACCAGATACAGGTAGGGACCAGCCAGGGAAAAAAAATGGACCTGGTGGTTAGGAAATTGGAAGTAGAGGAAAGATACCACAAGTCTAATCGGACTCTTTCCTGAACTCGGTTTTGTACCAAAGGACCAGAGAGCACTAAGTGGTACTTGTTGAGGAATTCATGCTTTGGAAGCAGCTTTCCCAATATAATCTGGTATTGTTACTGCCCAGGATTTTTTGTGACTTAAATATGTTGAAGTTTTTTGAAACTAATGTGGCTACATGGCCCTGATATTTCCTATTCAATGCACTGGATTCTGAATTTAAAAAACACTTTATTGATATATTTTTCTGTCATTTTCATTTCTGTATATATCCTTCCTTCCTCCCCTCCTCAGTTCCTACATGAGTCATCCCTTGTAACAAAGAATAAAAAAAAGAGGAAAAATAAAAGCAGCCCAGCAAAACTACCATCATATTAATCAATATGCCGACAGTATGTATATTTGATGTTCCATGCCTATAGGCCTCCCACGTCTCCCAAGGGAGGGAGGTTCATTTCTTTTCATTCTTCTCTGGGATCAGGCTTGGCCATTAGAATTATGGAGCTTTCAGTAGAGTTTGGGGCTTTTTCCATTTATGTGGTTTCAGTCACTGGTTCTGTTTACTTTTCATAGGTTCATATGAATCTTGGCGTATTTCTCTGAATTCTATTCACAGCCATCATTTCTTATGGCACACCAATATTCCATTACTCTCCCATATTTCATTTTACTCAGCCACTCCCCAGTTGATAACCTATTTTGTTTCCATTTCTTTGTTACTGCAAAAAGTGTTGCTATTGGGGCGGCTAGGTGGCGCAGTGAGTAAGAGCGCCGGCCTCGGAGTTGGGATGACCCGAGATCAAATCCGGCCTCAGAAAATGAGCACCCACACACAAATAATGACTAGCCGTGTAACCTTGAGCAAGTTACTTAACCCCAATTGCTTAAAAAAAAGTGTTGCTATTAATATTTTAGTATACTTGAGACCTTTCAGCCTTTGACCTTCTTAGGGTGTATGCCTAACAGGGATCTTTGGGTCAAAGAGGATGGACTTTTTAGTCCCTTTCTCAGCATAATTCCAAATTGTTTGTATAGTAGAGTGATCAGTTCATAGCTCTGCTAGACAGTATATTGGTGTACACTGTTAGGAGAATTGTTTTCTTTCTCCACAGGGCCTCCAACATTGACTTCTTTCATTTTTGCCAGTTTTCTGGGTATGAAATTAAATCTCAGAGTTGTTTTGATTTGTATTTCTCTTATTAATAATTGAAGCAATCTTCCATATGGTTAATAATTTGTAATTCTTCATTTGAGAATTGTTTATATCTTTTGACCATTGGAGAACAGTACCAATTATGTTTGTCTTATTTACTTTATATCTTATATATTAGGTCCTTGTCAGAGATATTTGATGCAAAGATATTCTCACAATCAATAGCTTTCTTTCTTATTCTAGTTGCATTGATTTGGTTCATGAAAAAGCTTTTCAATTCCATGTAATTGAAATCATCTATTTTGTCTTTTGTGATCTCTGTCTCTTATTTGGTAAAGAACTCTCTGTTTAGCCATTGCTATGAAATTGTACCCCAGATTTTTGAGGAAGTGACTGTTAGAGGCAGGGTGGTGTAATGAATAAAGTACTGTACTTGGAGTCAGACAGACCTGGATACAAATCCTCCTCAGACACTTACTTGCCAATCGATGACCAAGTCCATTAACTTGTCGATTTCTTTATCTGTGAAATGGGGATAATGGTGAATGGGGTAATAGGATCAACCTCACCTTGCTGTTGTGAAGCTGAAATGAGATGGGTAAAGAGTGCTGAATAAGTAGTAGTATTTGATGACCTTTTTCTAATTTCTGGGGGATACTGCAGATTGGTCAAGACTGAGCTTTTGTGCACCTTGAAGAAATCTTTTTTTTTTTTTTAAAGCAATTGGGGTTAAGTAACTTGCCCAAGGTCACACGGCTAGGTTTTTGTTTGTGCGGATTAAGTGTCGGAGGCCGGCTCCGAACTCAGGTCCTTCTGATTCCAGGGCCGACGCTCTATTCACTGCGCCACCTAGCCGCCCCGAAGAAATCTTTTAAAATTAAAGTTAAGGTAGATAGGGAGCCCTTTCCTCTGAACTTAGTAACTGTTCTCACTATAATGGTTTTCCTCTTTTTTTCTTCCTCTGTACAGGCTTTTTTGCATATACCTGTGGATGTGTGATTGTAGTGGAAGACCTACACTCTGGCTCTCAGCAGCATTGGCTGGGCCACCCTGAGGAAATTTCAACTTTAGCTGTCAGGCACGATGCCCAGGTACCTGTGTCTGAGAGTCTCCAAATGGCTTTTAATGAAACAATCTCAACTGAACTCCTCAAAGCCAGTACTAGACTTAGATTTACCAGAAATTTTCTTTATTTAGTATAAGCAAGTATGAGTACCCAGGGAAAGCCTGACCCCTGTTCCCATCTAAGTCCAGATTCTTCACATACCAGTTGCCATACTGCCTCTGGAGAAGGCTTAGGATGTGATTGTTCCTTCTCTATTGTCAGAAAGTCTAGCAATAATTGCAAACAGCAAGAAGGACCACACTGGTAGCCCAGCTCTCTCTTGAGGAAGCATGATGGCTAACAGATGGAAGAGGCCAGGTCTAACTTGAGGGTCACTGTGTCATAGGAAAGAGCACTGACTTTAGAATCATAAGATTTTTGGTTCCCAGCCTTCTCATCTACTAGCCACATGACTGAAAAAGTTATTTAACCTCTCTGATCCTCAGTTTCATCATCTATAAAATGGGAACAGCTATTTTCACTGCCCACATCACAGGATGCTTGTGGAAAGTCTGTTTTGTGAGTTACAAAGTGATTGATAAATGTGAACTTATTATCGTTTTTAGATAATTAGATGGGAATAAGGGCCAGGTTAGGCTTGTGAATTCAACAGACTTAGACATTTATTAAATTCACTAGTGATACAAAGGTTTTAAAGCCACACAGTCCCTGCTTCAAGCAGGTTATATTCTATTGGGTATGAGGGTGATCGAGGTGAGGTTTGTAGATACAACACATGCAGATGTATCACATTATTTTGTAATTAAGAAAATCTCAGGTGGGATGGGATTTGGGGTTTTGATATGAGTACTCTATCAATCTACAAACATTTATTAAGCACCTGCTATATGCCAAGCATTATGCCAAGCACTGGGGATACAAAGACAAAGATGAAATGATCTGATGTTTGGTCGATAGAGCACTGGACCTAGAGTCAGCAACATCTAAGTTCAAAGACAACCCTGGACACTTACTAAGTCACGTGACTCTAGGCAAGTCACTTAACCTGACTCAATTTCCTCATCTGTAAAATGGAATAATAACTCTTACCTCCCAGAATTGTGAGGATAGAATGAGGTAATATTATTGTAAAGTACTTTGAAAACCTCCAAGAGCTATATAAATGCTGTTGTTGTTAATTATCTCTGTGATGGCTTCCATTTCTTTATATTTAGTCCTCTCACCTGAACTTCAGTCCCAGGTCATTAGTTGCCTGTTTTACCACTTCAAACTAGATATCTTCAATTCAATATTTCTTTTTTTTTTTTAAATCCTTTATTAACTTCTGGTTTACATCATTCATTTCCGCCAGATTTTTGAGTTACAATTTTTCCCCATTTTCCCCTTACCCACCACCTCAAAATAGCAGTCCCACAGGATATTCAATTCAATATTTCCAGAACAATTCATTATCTTTCCTTCTAAACGCTCGACTCTTCTAAACTTTACTGTTTTTGTCAAAGGCACAACCATCCTTCTGGTGTGTCAGGTTTGTAAATTTGCCATTATCCAGAGTGCCTCACTCTCCCCCCATCCCATTTCACCCTTCACCCATCAAATCAGCTGCCAACAGCTGTCACATTCAATCCCTTCTCTCCACTCACATAGCTACCACTTTAGATAAGTGGCCTTCCTGCCTCAGATGAGTCTCTCCCTACTTTAGTCAGTCTTATACACTGCTGCCAAAGTAATTTTCCTTAAGTGCAGATCTGACCACGTCACTTCCCTAATCTACCAACTATCTTCTGATTGCCTCCAGGATAAAATATTAACTCCTCTGTTTAGCTTTTAGAGTCCTACACAGCCTGGCCCCACTCTCTTTCCAACTTTGTGGGATCCCCTTATATTCTTCAACTCAGCCAAACTGACCTTCTTTCTGCTTTTCACTGATGACGTGTCATCTTCCTTCTTTCTGTAATGTCTTCGCTCCTTACCCCTGTCTCATAGAGGCCCTTTTGCTCTTTCAGAAGCAGCTCAATCACCATCCGCTGAATGAAGCCTTTCCTTATGCCCCCAACTGCTAGTGCCCTTCCTTATACCCCACCATGTGTGTGTTTGTGTGTGTCTGTGTCTGTGTCTGTCTGTCTCTTGCTGTCTTAGTGTCAGTGTCTATCTTCACACATACATATTTTTATATACTGCATTTATTTGTTTTATATATTTTTATGTATGCTTATTATTTCTATTAAAATGTAAACTCATTTCAAGAAGGAATTATTTTATTTTTTTACTTGCTCTAGCATTTAGAACAGTGCTTGGTATATATTAAGAACTTAATAAATATTTGTTGATTATTTGATTGAAATATTGACTCCCTCCTTGCAAAAGATTGTTTATATCTCATGTCCAGTGTGAGAGACCCAGTTTCCACAAACAAAACCTGCAGAAAGTTATGATTTAGGGTTCAGACTACATACAACTTCTGCTTCCCACAAGGGGGCCCATTTCTCTCCCAACTTTAGGGAAATTGATTGGGTACCATAGAAGGATAGAGTTAGAATTAGAGTTAATTAGTAGGTCACTAAACTGTATATTTTTCCATTTTCATTGTGTATCTTTTCTTATTTATATAAGTGCTGTTATCCAGGGCCTTTGTTTTTCTTTCCTGTCCCCACATTTATTTTGCTCCTAATTGGTGCATTTACCAGAGGGAAGATAAAGAAGAGGTAAATCTCAAATCAGTGAATTTCACCACTTAGTAGCAATTTTTTTTTGCAGATAGCATTTTTGGATTACCCATATCTTCCTGTTAGCAGAAATAGTGGCATTGGTGCTATTATCTGTTTGCAGATTAACTGTGGATTAAAATTCCTTTCTGTTTTTTTCTGTATTCCCATGGGCATTGTAATAGTGTGAATTCTAACTGATATATGTGTTTGTGGCCTGACATTGGACCTTTCAAAGTCTGTTACTTACTAGACAAAGAAAAGATTGGTCTATTGGATTGCTCCCATAATGAGTTGATTTTTTGTTTTTGGTCTACCAGGTCCTTGCTTCTGCCTCAGGATGGGGGGATAAGAGCTCTCGTTGTCAAATCCGGATCTGGGATGTGCCAGAGGGGACTTGCCGCAAGGTTCTGTTTCATCATGAGACTGAGGTCCAGGCCATGGCATATTCACATAATGATCGACTTTTCATCACTCTGGGTTAGTGGCAATGATATCCAGAGTTCAGACCCAGCTTCTTGTCTTTTAACTGTTGGCCAGGTATAATATGAAATTATGGCCTTAGAAATGACCAAAAAAAGCTTTATTTCGTTCACTGATTGTCTTTTGGATGTAGGAGGGGCCTGAGAAAAAATTTTGTTTATGGGGACCTTACCTGCAGTGTTTCCTCCCTCCCTTCTTCTCATACCAAACAGTCTGGCTTAAAGTCCCTCTTTGATAAACTAGAGGCTTCTAGATACCATCTAGTCTTCCAGTCTAGTTCAGCAAGCTCTCATTAAATGCTTACTCTGTGCAATCTGACCACTTCACTGTGTTAGGTGCTAAGTTTACAAAGACAAACCAGAAAACATTGTCCACCCTCAAAGAGTTTATACACTGGGGTCTTTGAGTTCTAACATACATCTGACTTCCAGGGGATTACAGCGACCGAACCGTTGCCCTCTGGAATGCCTTCACCTATGAACTGATGTCCTCCACTCGATTCACAGAGCCAGTTCATGAAGTGGCATTTAACCCTTTCAGTGCTAATGAGCTTGCTTGTGTGGGCCAGGGAGCAATCACCTTCTGGCTCATGAAGCAGTGGGGAGCTGATATCAACCTTCAGGTATCTTAGAGCCTTCTGACAGGTCTGGGAGTGCTCTCAGGGTCACCTTCTGCTATTCAGAGGCTGCCCTGTGGCTGTGGGTGGTTACGAAGAGTCATTCACCCTGCTTTCTCCTGGTTTTTCATGAATGCCAGCATTCACCTTCTCTGATAACATGCCCACAATAAAACCTCATCATAATCCATAATATTAGTTGATGTTTCTTATCCTTGGGGCAGGTCCACAGAGTTCCTGTTCCTGAGGAAATAGGACCAGTGGAACTGACATCAATTTGCTACAGCATCATCCCCTTACTCTACAGTGGCACCAACACTGGACAGATCTGTGTCTGGGACATAGGCACCAACCGCTGTTTTATGACCTGGGAGGCTGATGAGGGTGAGATTGGTGAGTAGATACCACCTGCTTAGATCTAGTTGTTCCACATGAAGCAAGCAAAGCTCCTCTTCTGTTCAGTCGCTTCTGGGATTGTTACTGACACTGAGCGGACTTTATTTCATTTTCCACCTGATTTTTCTGAGTGAATGAATGAATGAAGCATTTATTAAGTGCTTACTATATATGAAGTACTGCACAAAGTAAGTGCTGGTAGGGGCTCTTGTTAGATCTTGGAGATACAAATTGAAAAGTTAGACAGTCCTTGCTTTTCACAGAGCTCCCAGTTTATGGAGGAAACAACATCTATGTATTTTGGTCTTTTTTTAAGATTTACACGAACTCTCAGAAGGACAGTTGGGGTTAAGTGACTTGCCCAGGGTCACACAGCTAGTAAGCGTTAAGTGTCTGAGACAGGATTTGAACTCAGGTCCTCCTGACTCCAGGGATGGCACCCCTACTCACTGCGCCCCATAACTGCCCCGAAACAACATCTGTAGAAGGTTTCAGCTGCAAGTGCAACAGAAAGGTTCTGTGGCCCATAGGGTATGACAGTAAAACAGAGGGTGATGCCACTTCTGTAGTGTCATTTCCCCTGGTAAAATCACACCTATTTTTGATGCTGAGCCATTTAATGGTGCCAAGGACTTTGGTGACAAGAACTTTCTTTTCTGGGTCTTCAGTAGCTATGACTGCATCCCATGCAGGTACAGTTTCTAGGCTGCATCTTTGTGGAGGCTACTACCCAGTATGATGACTGAGAGGAGGCCTTGAGGCTCTTGGGTTCTGGGCCCTGGGCTGCCTCCATCATGATCTGAGGAGAGATGGTGGTCAGGGCAGTGAAGGCCTGAGAATAAGCTAAGACATCCAGATCTGTGACTTATCTGAGGCTGTTTGAAGCTTTGAGCTTTCAGATTATTGTCCAACCCAGAAAGTTACCAAAGAGCATCCCTAAGGTGCCTTCTAGCTCTCCCATCCAATTCAGTTCAACAAGCATTTATTAATTACCTGTTACGTGAAAAGCACTGTGTCGTACAGCTACAAAGACAAAATGAAAAATATTACAAAAGTTGTGGGGGAAAATGTGAAAAACACAGTGCAAACACTCGGATGTTGTTTTATTTTTTAAATAAGAGTCCAAACATCTGTGCAGTGTCTAACACCTGTGGCCCTCCCAGCTCTATGAAGAGGTACATTTGGGGTGGTTAGGTGGTGCAGTGAATAGAGCTCCAGCCCTGGAGTCAGGAGGACCTGAGTTTAAATCTGACCTCAGACACTTAACACTTACTAGCTGTGTGACCTTGGGCAAGTCACTTAACCCCCATTTCCCTGCCCTCCCCACTCCAAAAAGAAAAAGCAAAAAAGCAAAGAGGTGCATTCAAGTCCTATTTGATCTTTATAGTTTTGCTGCAGTTACTTTCGGTTTTTTGGTGTGTTGTTGTCGTTGCTGTGTATATTGTCTTCTCGGCTCTGCTAGCTTCACCTTGCATCACTTAATGTCGATCTTTTATGCTTCTTTATATTCACAGCACACATCAGTAAGATTCCACTTGATGGGCACCTACTTTGTCTCTAATTCTTTTCTTATTGATGACTTTCTTGGGGTATAAACCCAGTAATGGGATCTTTGGTTCAAAGGGTATGGATATTTTAGTTACTTTGTTTGAATAATTCCAAATTGCTTCCTAACATAGTTGTGCCAATGCACAGCTCCATCAACAATGTATTGGTGATATTATCAATTCTCATGCACTCCCCCAGCTCTTTCAGTTTCTATCCTGAGATCCCTTTTAACAATAATATTCTGTGGTTCTCTGGCCAGTTCAAGACCTAAGTTGAGGAAATGGATTCATTTCTTCTTGGTGTCCTAGGTGTGCTTTTGTGTTCTGGAAACCGGCTGGTCAGTGGCAGCAACACTAAGCGGATCCGCCTGTGGGCAGTGGGAGCCGTCCAGGAACTGAGGATGAAAGGTTCAGGGGCAAGGTGAGACAGGTATCCTGCACGCACAATAGTCATTTGCTCATCCAGTAAATATTTACTAATCACTGTGTGCCAGGAACTGTACTAAGTGCTAGGTATCCATTACCAGCTGCTTCTTCCTGAGGAGAGCAGTTGATTTAGGGTTCCAGAGCTTGGGACTCAGTTGTCTGATTGTCCTAAGTATGTAGGGTTGAACCAAACACTATACTGTCACTTTGGCTTCTGGGGTATCTAGTGTTACTTCTTTAGTAGAGAAGGGCCATTAAAGCATGTCTCCTCTCTGAGTGATTCTCTGCTTCTCCTTCTGACTCATAGATCCAGCTTTGTAGAGCCAGAAAGGACTTAGACCTTCCGAGCCAGCCTCAGACATACCTCATTTCATAACTTTCATTTTTTTCTTTGAAAAAAATATCCTTTGACTATTTCTCTTTTGGGGAATTTTTATTCTTATAAATTTGAATCAATGGAAAAATGCTTCAAACCACTAATAATGAGAGAAATGCAAATTAAAGCAACTCTTTTTCCATTTCACACCTCTCAGACTGGAAGAGATGACAGAAAGGAAAATGACATTTGTTTGAGTGGCTTGCTGGTACTGCACTGTTGGAGCTGTGAGTTGGTGCAGCAGGTCTGAAAAGCAGTCTGGAAGCATGCCCCCACCGTCACTAAATAGTGCATACCCTTTGACTCAGCCTTTGGCTAAAGGCGTGTACCCCAAAGAGAGCAAAGAAAGAGGAAAAGAAGTCCCATTTACCAAAATATTTATAGCAGCTTTTTTTTAATAGCATGGTAGTATAGCACAGATCCACCTTCTTCAGATACCCAGATACAGGGTCAGAACTGAGCTCCCTTTCTCGTCTTCCATTATCCCTTGCCTTTGGCTGAGTGGATAGGTCTCTGTATCTGAGCCCATGAAAAGGACCTGGCGAGTAAAGAGATGGTTGGGAATGGGGACCAGACAATCCATTGACTGTAGTGATAGGATTCAGGTTCAGGAAGTGAGTCATCATTTTTGGGGGGATGTGGGTAGGAAAGAGAACAGTGAAGAGTATAGGACTGTTTCTTGTCTTTGCCTGGGGACTGTGGATTGAAAGAAAATGATGGTGCTTTGGGGAGTACTGAGCCTTTTGATTTCCAGTTTTTGAAGAACAGATCAATCTCCAAGCTTTAATTATTAAAGTGTCTACTGTGTGCCACGAACTGTGCTAGAGATACAAAGGCAAGAATGAAATGGTCCTTACTCTCTAGGAGCTTATAGGCAGAGGGACTAGGTACAATATGTACACATATAGGCTATACATCTGGGAATTAAAAGAATCTTCAGGGCAGCCTTCTCACTAGAATGTCCTTGAATGATACTCTCATTCCTAGATTCCAGTTGTATTTCTTTTTTTTTTTTTTTTTGGAGGGCAGTTGGGGTTAAGTGACTTGCCCAAAGTCACATGGCTAATAAGTATGTCAAGTGTCTGAGGCTGGATTTGAACTCAGGTCCTCCTGACTCCAGGGCCAGTACTCTATTCACTGTGCCACCTAGCCTTCCCCATTTTTTTTTCTTTTCTGGAGGGGAGAAGGCAGGGCAATTGGGGTTAAATGACCTGTCCAAGGTCACACAACCAGTGAGTGTTAAGTGTCTGAGGCTGGATTTGAACTCAGTTTCTCCTGACTCCAGGGCTGGTGCTCTATTCACTGCACCACCTAGCCGCCCCATTCAGTTGTATTTCAAAAGACAACTGCTTTACACCAGTTTCTCCAAATTCTACTTCCTAGAAATCCTACAAATCCATGTACAGAAAGGGGCAGCAGCCAGGGCAGACCCAGAGGTCATCCCCCCAGGGCAATGACGAAAGCCTGGTTAACTGACTGAGGAGGCTGTCTGAGTCTTCTCTGCATGATGTTCCATAATTTGGTATAGAATTCCTTCTGGTTGGTTTAGGGACTTAACTATCTGGGTCATTTATTTTTTGTGATGTACTTCCAACAATTGGCTCATTTAAAAACAAGTCCTGCTTTACCATGTGAAGCCTGTATTAAGTGAATGATTCATTCATTTGCAGACATTTTTTCTGGACCTGTTTTGTTTAATCTGCTATGCTAGATGCTGGGAGATACAAATAATAATGATAAATAAAAATAAAGTAAGTTTAAAAATAACAAAATAAAAATAAACAAATATATGCAAGTAAATATAGTAAATAATGGCTAAAACATGGTTCTTGCTCTAGAGAAGTTTATACTTTAATAGAGGTGATTAGATATCTAGACAGATAAAAATAAAACCAAATTAGAATATTACAAGTTCATAAGATGAATGAATCTGAAGTTCTCAGAGATCAGTTGAAGGAGAAATTGCTTCTAGCTAGGTAGTTATCAGGAAAGGCTTCACAGAGGAGAGGTGGTTTTTTAGCTGATCCTTTGAAAATCTCTTCCCACTGTTATAGGAACCCCTATGACCTACCTTTGGGCAATCTTTTTCCAAAATAGAAGTAAGAAGGTTTTATAATACCATGATTGAGATACTAGTAATGGCAGCTAACATTTGTGTAACTTTTTACTATGTGCCAGGTGCTGTTGAGCACTTTACAAATATTTTTGTATTTGATTTTTTTTTTTTTTTGCTTTTTGGAGGGCAGTTGGGGTTAAGTGACTTGCCCAAGGTCACACGGCTAGTGAGCGTGTCAAGTGTCTGAGGCCGGATTTGAATTCAGGTCCTCCTGACTCCAGGGCCGGTGCTCTATTCACTTAGCCGCCCCTTCATATTTGATTCTTATGATAACTCTGTGAGGTAGGTACTGTTATTATCTACACTTTCTAGTTGAGGAAACTGAGGCAAACAGAAGTTAAGTGATTTGTCCAGGGTCATAGAGCCAGGAAGTGTCCGAGGTCAGATCTGAACTTGGGTCTTCCTGATTGCAGGCCTGAACCACCAGCTGACTTTGCAGCTTCTCATCACCACACTTTGACTCTACATTGGGGTGGGAAGTCCTGGGACACAATCTGTTAAAGGTCTAGCTCCTTCCACTGGCACATTGCCTCTCTCCAGGTGCAGCTCATAGCACAGCGAGGGCATACTGACTGGCTTTTCCTGGCCCACACCACTGAACTATAACTCTCCTTCATACACTGGCTGGAGTTATTCTCTCTCTGTAGCAGAAGTTCCTAATCCAGGGGCTATGAACTTGTTTTAATAATATTTTTATAATTATATTTCAGTATAATGTGGGGGATGGGGATGGTGGAAATGAGGAGGGACATGATCCTTGAATGCGAGGCTAAGAAGTTTGAGCCTCATCCTAAAAATTTTTGAGTGAGACATTGACTGATCAGACCTCTGTGTTAGGTGTAAACAATATAACATCCTTTAGTTCTTCATCCTTTAGTTCACTTGCTTCCATCCTTCCCATTATCCGCCCAGTTCCCTTTTTTTTCCTGCTAATTTCAGATTTCCAGACTTGTTTTTATTCCTCAGGTCCAGCTCTGTCTTTATGGAGCAGGAGATGACCCTGGATGGTGCTGTGGTCAGTGCCAGTTTTGATGATAGCATGGACATGGGCATTGTGGGCACAACTGCAGGCACACTGTGGTATATCAACTGGGCTGAGAGGACCAATATCCGCCTCATCAGTGGCCACAAAAACAAGGTAAAGAGTCAGAAGGCATAGAGTTTGCCAGAACTCGGGGAGTGAGAACCCTGATGGGCTCGTGTTGTAATGACAGCAGAGAATTAAATGTATTGCCAATGACCTGTCAGCCAAGAGTGCATGAGTTATCTTCTCCTACAGCCTTTTCACAAATAGATTTATTCTCTACTGGGCTGTTATAGGGGACATGAACCTTGGAAGATTGGGGTATTATATCATTTTGGAACTGCAGGGAAAACTTTCCAGAGAGAAGATTGCCAGATAAGGCATTCACTCACCCACCTTAACTTCTTTGAGGTACTTAAGATGCTTTAAAGACACGGTCTGATTCAGCATCAAAGAATATCCTTTAATTTATCTGTGTCCCTACTATGACTATTAAGAGGATATTGTCACATTGATTACTAATACGATATCATCAGTGCAATTATTTGACTGGCCTCACCGTTGTTAAAGAGGGGCGGGGTGGAATGGAGCCTGTCTGGTGTGTGAGAAAGGAGAGTGCTCATGTAGGCCATGCTGGCATCTCTCCTCTCTGTCCTTGTAGGTGAATGAAGTGACCTTTAGCCCTACTCAGTCCCACTGTGCTACTTGCGGTGACGATGGCAGTGTGCGGGTCTGGTCCTTGAGCAGCATGGAGCTCGTGGTACAGTTCCAGGTGCTAAATCAGGTACTCTTGAAACAGAGCCAGGTGATGTCCAGTCACGTAGGGGGCTGAGGATTCTGGTTATTGGGAACCGTCCCTCACTCCAGGGGGCTAGAACCTTAAATTGGGAGTGTGTTCTAGCCCTGAGCTATATCATTCTTCCCAAGTCTTTTCTGTGCCCCACACCTGTCCTTTGAAGGGAAGGGTGAGCTGAGGCCCTACATCTTTCTACTCTTAGGGAGTCTAAAAAGGTAGATTGCCTAAAGGGACTGAAATAGTGGGGAGGAGAGTGGGCTGAAGCTTACAAGATGAAATCTAACAGGGGTAAATATAAAATCACATACTTCTAAAAGATTATCTGTGCAGGGACAGGATAGGAGAGATGTGACTAGGAAGTAGTTTATTTGTGGAAAAGAGACCAGAGTCTTAATATTTGTCAAATTTTACCTCCCTTCTTTGTAGCTATGGCATGGAACACAGGGTGATGTAGTAGTCAGAAGAGCTTATTCTCTGTTGCAGCTTACACTGCATTAATAGAAGCAGAGTTGCGTAGTGAGAGGGTAGTGTGGTAGCTGGAGGTAGCCTGTCCATGGCATGTCTCTTTCTCTTAGAGTTGCTTGTGTCTGGCCTGGAGTCCATCAGCCAGCAGCTACAGAGCTGACCACCAGCAGGTGGTGGCAGGCTACAGTGATGGCACAATCCGTGTATTCAGCATTTCCCGGACGGAGATGGAACTGAAGATGCACCCTCACCCTGCAGCACTGACAGCCATCTCCTTTTCTGTGGACGGTGAGCGTTAACCAGTGTTTTATCTGGCAATTGGGGACCAGCCTCCTTGGGACTTTTGTCCTCCCCAGGTGGTAGCAAGCTTAGGAGAGCCCCCAGCCTGCTGAAGTTGAGTGGTAGCTTTTCCTGTGGTCTGTGGTGGTCCTGTTAGGGATGGGGAGGAGCACTGGGACTGATGGCATAGAACTGACCTCTCCAAATGTGTGTAAATATGGCAGTCAACGTGGTCCTGAAACCGTGCTGGGAGATGCTGGCTTCTGTTCTTTTCACCTCTTAGCTGCATAGTCTCAGGCAAGTCACATAGACTTCCTCAGCCCTACTTTTCTCTGCCCCGTCTGCCTCAGTGGTTGTGAAAAGAACTGTTGTGGGTTGTAAAGCACTAAACAAATGTGAGTTAGGGCAGAGTGCCTTCCTGACTCCAAATCCGGCCTCAGACACCTAGCCCTGTCTGACTCAGTTTCCTCGTCTGTAAAGTGAAATGAAGACGTTAACTTTTAAACCTGTGTTTAATTTTATCTTCTTTCTACCTACCCACCATCACAATTCCAAGGTTATCATAGTGATCAGAATTTTAAAATACATCTAAGGAGCCTTGTTATTTCACAAGACTCAATTTAATCATAATGCTTAGAGTCCTGTCACCTTCCCAGGAAACACAGCTTCTTATTATTGCCTCCTTTGCTGTGATATCACTCAGCCTATCCTTTCTGCAAATCGTCACACCATCCTGCCATCTCTTCTCTCCCTCCAGACCCTTTTTGTATGGACACCTACTACAAAGTAGGGGTAAACCCTCTTAGCACACAGGCATCAAACCTTTTTTAAAAGAACGGTTTATTTGTTTTAATCAGCCAATACCTTCTCAAACTCTCCCTACCCCTAATTAAGAACTCAGGAAAAACAAAACCTATTACAAACAAATATCAAAACAATAAAATAGTCAATCAGTAATCAAAGCAAATTTCCGCGTTGGCCATGTCCAAAGAATATTTGTCTCATTCTGCGTTCTGAGCCCTTCATCTTTGTCAGGAGGTCTTCTGGGATCCTGGTTTGTTATTACACCGATAAAAGTTCAACACAGTAGTGTTCTATCACATTTATTATATCATCATTTGTTCCCTAATTTGTGGGCACCCCCTCAGATTCCCATTCATTGTCACCTCAAAAAGATCTATTATTATTCTCGACCGTAAGCCTATGTTCTTTGCCCTCTGGAATGTTGTATTTCAAGTTCTCTGCTCCTTTATCTTGGTGGTTACTGAATAGTGTGTGACCCTGATTATGGTACTACTTAAATTCTTTCTCGCTGCTTGCGGTGTTTTTTCTTTGGCTTCAAAGCTCTGGATTTTGGCTATCATGTTCCTAGGAGTTTTTATTTGGGAGTTTCTTTGAGGAAGTGACTGGTGGATTCTTTCTGTTTCTACTTTGCCCTCTGCTTCTAAGAGATATGGGAAGTTTTCTTTTAAGATTTCTTAAAATATTATATCTAGGCTACTTTATTAATCATGATATTCAGATAATCCAGTGATTCTTAAATTGTTTCCTTCTCTGTTTTGCAGATCATTTGTTTTTGCTATGAGATACCCTACATTTTCTTCTATTTTTTTTTCAGCCTTTTGACTCGCTTTAAAAATTTCTTCTCGTTTCCTGGAGACCTTGACTTCTATTTGGTCCACTCTAATTTTCAGGGAGTTTGTTGCTTGACTAAGGTTTTGTACCCCTTGTGCTAGGCTGTTAATTCCCTTTCCAGTTCTTTCTTCCATCGCTCTCATTTCTATCTAGTTTCTTCCTCAAATGTTATCATTTCATTTATAAAAAACAATTTTGACTCTTTTTTCAACCTTTGCTTCCTCTTCCAAGAATTTTAGTTAAGTTGGTGCTCAGCCTGTGTTTTTCTTTGGAGCATTGCTTGTACATGTCTTGGAGTCACTTTTATCTTCTGTATCTTGAGCAATCTTGTCACCATAATACCTCATTATGGTGTGATTCTTTTTTTGTTTGCCCATTCTTCAGCCTACTTCCTGACTTCAAACTGGTTTTTCTTTTTTTTTTTTTTTTGGTAGAAGCATTTTATTTAGACAACTAAAAGCAATTAGATGTTCAGAAGCCGTGTACAGTTAAAGAGAAATCAACCAAATAGTTTATCATGTATTCTTTTTTACAACTAAAGCAAAAGTTTTTCTGCTTTCAGAAAAAAGTCAACAAAATAAGCCATTATATTTTTTTCTCCATAATAAGGTAAAATGGCTACAGGAAATCCATTTGAAATAGGAAAAATTGAATGGTGGCTGGCACATGTTCATTCAGAAAGGCTTTAGGAGAGAGGACTAAGTGAACAAACTCTACTTGCTGTTTTCTTTTCTCAGTTCCCTCTTAGAAACAACACCAAATTACTTCCAACAATGGAGCCATCACATTCTCTTTCATTTACTGCCCATGTTTGCCTTATGTTTAGGGCTGAGCTCTGTCACATTTCTAGAGGAAAGGTCTGGACTGGTCCTGTTGCTGCTTTTTTGGGATATTAAGTATTGTGTTATTTTAGAATCTCAGGGACATTTGGGAGATCTGCAAGCTTTCATTGCTCCTAATGGGGTCTGATCCAGGGCAAAGTCTGATTGCTGGCCTCCTGGTCTAAGTTTTACAAGGTTCTGACATAGGTTTGGGTCTCTGCAAGAGTGGACTTCTGCTAGACTCTGCCCCTGTCAGCCACTGGAAAACTCTTTGTTCAGAGTGGTAGAATTATAGCCTCCACTTTAATCTGGGAATCCTGCCTTGGTTATTTCTCTGCAGTCTGGGATAGGTGTTGGAAATGAGACCCTGTTCTGAGTCTGGGGGCTGAGCCAGACTCCTACTGCTTACCCTTGTGCTTCCTCCTTTCTTCATATACCACTGAGGCTTTGCACAGGTCCCATTCTCACTCAGCCCTGGGTTTGTGACCCAGAACTGGGTAGTGGTCAACATAGCTGCTAATTGGTACCTGTCCCCGTGGTAGTGCTTCTGGGCCTGGGGGCGACCAGTCTGGGACACCTTTTTGCCCTAGCACACATCCCCTTCCTGAGCACTGGAGTGTACTTGGGCTTCATGAATTGTGTGCTTCTGGACTGACCAGTGTCCCCATTATTCACAGACCCTCTGTTTGTCTCCCTACACCAAGCCGGACCGGACAAAGGACTCACTGACTTTTTTTTCCTGAATTTCCCCATCAAAATTTGATCTGATTAATTTTCTAGATCTGTTTGGAGGATTTTGTGTCAAACTACCATCTTGGCTCTGCCTTTAGTATTAAATCTGAAAATTACTATCATACAGTTTCCACTTCCTCACCTCCTTTTATATTCCACCTTCCCTTTGTCTCCTAGCAGTTGCTTTAATTTCTTTTTAAAAGATTAATACACTTTTACCTCATATTTTTTAGTGTATATTTTTCCCTCTCTTCCCAGAGATCTGTCCTTTTTAACAAATAACTAAAAGGGAGTGGGGGGAGTACAGTAAAGTAAGCAAAGCATTGCCAAGCTCTGGTTTTACATGTAGCATTTCACTTATATAATCCCCCACTTCTGCAAGGAAAGGAGGGAGATACAAACTCAGGAGGCATCTCCTCTCTATGGTCAGACCTAACTTTCGTAATTTTGCAGTATTTGGTTTCATTTGTTCATTACTCGGTGTAGTCATATAGACTGTTTTCCTATTTCTGATGACTTTTCAGGAGTTTGTGTAAGTCTTAAGTCGTAATTCTTACTTATCCTCTTTGTCCTCTTGTCCATTCCAGTTCCCAGGTAACCATATCCTCAGAATGTTGCCCTGTTCCCTACCAAGCAAGGGGTAAGGGGGAAATGGAAGACCAGCCTTCAGACTTCTTTGAAGTCTTGCCCTGTGTGATCATGCTTTGTGTCTTTGACCTAAGCTGCTTCTCACCCATGCTTGTCTCACTCAGAAGTTTAATCCCTTGGCCACTGTAACAGAGTGGATGGGACTGGGTCACTGAGTCCAGTTCAACTAGCATTTTTAAGTACCCACAGTGTCCTAGATACTGCAAAAGGAAAGATGAAACATTTCTCTGCCCTCAAAGAGCTTAGGTTATAAGGGCAGGAAGTAGCACCTACACAAATAAGTAAATATGAAATATAGACAAAGTTCTTTGGGGGGCTGGGAGGGGACCAGGAAGGGATAATAACTCCTGGAAGGATTGTGTAGTCACTGGCACATGAGCTGAGCCTTATAGGAAACAGAATCAAGGACAGTCTAATATACACAGAAGGGAGGAGGAGGGCCTGCCACTAGAAAGGGATGGAGGTAGGAGGTATTATGTTGGGTACAGATAACATCAAAAAGGCCAGGCTGGCTGGAAAATAGTGCACAAAGGGGAATAAATCTACAAAGATATGTGGGGCTGTGAATGCTAGATTTTGTATCTTATCCTAAAGGAAATAGGGAACTGCTAAAAATTCTCAAGGAAGAGAGTGAATGGTCAGATCTGTGCTCTAGGAATATTAAGTCTGGCAGCAATGAATTGGAGAGGAGAGTGGGCAAGGAAACCAGTTAGAAGGCTGTGGCTGACAGTCCATAGTGAATAGTTACATTACTGTCCTCAGATAACTCCTCCCTCTTTCTCCAACTCCTCCCTCTTTCTCCTTAGGGGAGTTGTTTCTCTGTGTCTTGAGAATTTCATTCTTGAGGGATTCTCTTCCTTCCTGACTTAAAATTCTCAGTCATGAGATTCTGGCTGTCCCTTTTTAGAGTTTTGTTAAATCTGCTCTTTGGAAATTTGTGGTGCGTGTCACACTAAGCCCAGCTTTCTTCTCCTTTCTTGTCCTGCCATGAATTCTAAGATGTAATAGTAACTGCTTTCCAAGGTTCCCATCATTTTCACCCCAACAAGGTCCTCTGACTTATGAATACAACACACTTTTCACTACAGTATCCTTCATCCATACTTTTATCCAATCATCCACCTTTTGGAAATGTCTTATTTTTTTTTTCATTAAACCCCCTGGGGAGGGGCTTACTCTTTAGTTAGTGGAAGTTGTAAGAAACTTTTTCTCCCTAAGTTAAAACAGGCTTCTAATGTGTGTTGGTATTTTGATCTGCTTCCTATATTGATAAAATGTTGTATTTTTCTGAAGCTAAAGGTCACTGTAATTCTAGGGGAGTAATTTCAACAAGCAGTTTCAGGGTACAGATGAATTAACCATCAGCACAAGAACATTGCATTCCCCACTCATTGCACTTCTCTGAGGTGTATCATATATCAAATAAATTTACTTTTAAAAAATGATAAATCATGATGCCATGGGGGGAGGGGGGAGGAGAGGGAGAGGGAAGAAAATTTGGAACTCAAAAGCTTGTGGAACTGAATGTTGTAAACTTAAAGCAAATAAAATAAAAATTGATAAATTTAAACTTTTATAAGTAATGATTAAATAAAAATCAAATAAGCTCAATCTACCTATAAATTCAGTAGTTTAAAAAAAGACCCAAGGGCGGCTAGGTGGCGCAGTGAATAGAGCGTCGGCCCTGGAGTCAGAAGGACCTGAGTTCGGAGCAGGCCTCCAACACTTAATCCATACAAACTAAAACCTAGCCGTGTAACCTTGGGCAAGTTACTTAACCCCAATTGCCCTAAAGGGGCGGCTAGGTGGCGCAGTGAGTAAGAGTGCCGGCCTCAGAGTTGGGATGACCCGAGATCAGATCCGGCCTCAGAAAATGAGCACCCACGCATAAATAATGACTAGCCGTGTAACCTTGAGCAAGTTACTTAACCCCAATTGCTTTAAAAAAAAAAAAAGACCCAAAACTTTCCACTCTCCAAATTACTACTCATTTTTTAAGTGAGATTATATACAGCTCTTTCCAAATTTCCTGTTGTGGGGCTGTGCGTTTTTCTTCAGTCCCTGGTAACACAAAATGAGCAGTCTAGTCCTTGATCAGTCTTTTAAATTTCCACTCAAATCTCATTTTCTAACCTCTTACTCCACTTTAGTATTTTTCTGGGCTCTCATATTACCTCAGCTTTTCTCTTCTTCCACATACATTTCCCCTCCATCCTCTTCTAGTTCTTCCCAGCCCTCAATTTCTCTGCTTGTCACAGTTGGTAAGTATAAGGGTAGAGGAGGAAAGAATGGTAAATGGCATGAATCTATGTGAAGACACAGAAATATATGCAAAAATATGATAAATGTAAAGGATTTTTGAAATGTATTCTACATTTTTTTAAAAGCTAGTGGTTTTTTTTCCAGCAGCATCTAGTTCCTGTACATTCTATAGAAATTCCAGTATGTCCAGTCTGGTATATTATGACTTATTGGAATGTGTAGATTCCTTTTGCTTTTAAAATTCTGTGTTCTGTGATGGCTTCTAAGGACCATGGACAGTGCTCTGAGTAACCTAGCCTCCCTAGAACTAGAGGTAAATGCCAGATTCAAGGCAGAATCAGAAAATAAAGGAGAGAGGGAGCTGATAATTTGACTCAAGTGTTCTGATGAACCAAGATCAATTATAGGAAGGAATTGGTATGGAGTTACAGAATTATAGAACTTACGAATTGGAAGGAATGCACACTAGAAAATAGTAAGTGATCATCCAGCTTTAAAGCCTCCATTGCCAATTGTCTTCACCAACCAGGATGTTTCAGTTCAACTATTCACTCTTGTAGGTAAATAGTTGTTTCCATTCCTGATAAAAGACTTTGTCTCCTTGCATTTGCCTTCTGGCAGCCTTGTTTTCTGCTTTGGTGTGGGTACTCCTCCTGCTTCTATCCAGGGCCCCCACGCTATGAGAGCTATAGTCTTGCCCCATCATTTCGAACCTACAGGTCAGACCATCATTTCTGGAGACAAAGATGGAATTGTGGCTGTGAGCAGCCCAAGGACAGGAATTACTATCCGAGTACTAGATGACCACAAAGGCTCTCCTATCACTGTGATCCAGAGCAAAAGCAAAGAGGTACCATTTGCTAATAATGTGCAGTGAATGTTGGGTGTTAGCCACTGATGCCTAGCCTGACGTGGAGCCTCCTGAACAAGTCTCAGATCAGTTTGGTGAACTATAACTGACAACATGGCCATTGTGGAAATATGTTTTGGATGACTTCGTATGAATATGTTTCTTGTCTTCTTGATGGATGGGGGAGGGGCAGAGTGGAGGGATAGAATTTAGAACTAAAAATAAAAAAATTTAAAACAAATAAAAGAGCTCTGACTGATGGGGAGTTGGAGGCTTAGCCTGTGGAAGGGTCTCATTATGTCAGTTTCTAACTCTTGAGGGCCTATGACTAGATCTCTCTTCCTTTTCACACTCTAGTACTATGACTTTGGTTTGGAAGGGGGAGAGCTATGGTTGGCTGCCAGTGCAGACCGGAGAGTTAGTGTCTGGGCTTCGGATTGGCTGAGAGACAAATGTGAACTTGTAGATTGGCTGAGCTTTCCAGCACCCACCACCCCAAAGGTAAGAGTGTTCATCCAGTTTGGTGGTTTTATCTGGGACATCACTGATCTCTCCCCTGACCCCTCTTACTCTTTACTTTTTTTCCCTCTAGATTCCAACCAACTTACCTCCTTCTCTAGCTAACTTCTGCCCTTGGAACAGCAGCATGCTGGTTTACGTAGGCTTTGGGTTGAAGGAGGAGGTCCTCTTCTACAGCCTCCATCACAAACAGGTACTAGTGTTTCTTCTCCCAGGAAAGGACTGGGCAGGCCAAGTTAAGGAATGTCTAGTTTAAAAAGGTGATCTTTCGGGGCAGCTAGGTGGCACAGTGAATAGACTACTGGCCCTGGAGTCAGGAGGACCCGAGTTCAAATCTGGCCTCAGACACTTAACACTTATTAGCTGTGTGACCTTGGACAAGTCACTTACCCCCAATTACCCTGCCTTGCCCTTCCAACAAAAACAAAAAAGGTGATCTTTGAGCCACAGGCCCATTTAGGGCACAGCATTAAATAAGTCACAGCTTTGTTCAGGCTGTGAGACAGGGCCCCACGTCCCACTGCAATATGGCCTGGAGTAGGTGGATTTAAGCATCATGGAACAGGGCCAGGAGGTTAAATGAGATACCACTTCTTACTAAGTTCCTAGAATTTGGGCCTTCGTGGTACATGCCCATGAATAGCACTGCTTCTGGGTCAGAAGTACTAAACAGAAGGGCACTCCCCAGCAACCTGATCCTCCCTGTTGGGGGCATCAGTACAGCAACTGCTCAGCTGCCTATTGGCTTAACTCAGTGTCACCCTCTGTGTTTGCCTGCAGGTTGTAGAGAAGATCCCCTTGTCTTACTTTGCAACTTCCCTCAGCCTGTCCCCAGGATCATCCCTCATAGCTATTGGCCACTGTGGTAAGTTCCCCCACAGCCACAAAATAAGGAGAGATAACAGGGCTCTGCCCTTGGTCTGTACTTGAAATCTGGAAGCTCTTGGAGAAATGGTACCACTCCTTATACAGTGTTGGTATAACGCTGCTCTCCCCTCTTCTCACTCCTATTTCTTCATCCCCACTGGCAGAAAGTGCTGTGAGTTTGCAGTTTTTCTCCCTATTGGAGGAGACATATTTGTTGGGAGTTTCATTTGCTTAACAGTCCAGGCTTTTTTGGCAGGGAGGGGTGGGTATAGGAGTTCTAACCTTTGTTATACATCTAAAGGAAACCTAATTCTCCTCTAAAGAGGATAGGGCCTTTCAAATAGTAATCAGTTCAACTCAATAAACACTCTGCCTACTGTGTGCTAGGCTCTGGGGTTACAAAAAGAGGCAAAAGACAATACCTGTCCTCGAGGAGCTTACAATCTAATGGAGGAGACACCATGCAAATAAATATATATATAAAGCAAACCATATATAGGGTAAATAGGAAATAATGAACAGTGGGGAGGCACTGGAATTAAGAGGGGTTAAGGAAGGCTCCCTGTTGGAAGTGTGCTTTTATTTGGGATTTAAAGGAAGGCAGAAAGTTCAGTTTGCAGAGCCAAGGAGGTACAATGTTCTAGGCATGGAGGACCGCCAGAAAGAATGCCTGCAGCCAAGAGATGTATCTTGTTTGTGGAATAGCCAAGAGGCCAGTATCACTGGGTCAAAGATATGCATTAGTGTAAGGAGACTGGAAAGGCAGAAAGTTAGATTATGAAGCCTGAGGGACTGGGAGGATGGTGTTACTGTCTATAGTGATTGAGAAGCTAGGATGGGAGTAGGATTTAGGGGGAAAGATAATGAATCTTGTTTTGGACATACTGAGTTTAAGATATGTATTGGGCATGTGAGGTTGGAGGTCAGCAGAGAGATTGGATCAGGAAGGGAAGATTTAGAAATGATTAGCATAAAGATTGTAATTAAATCAGTGGGAGCTGATGTAATCATCAAATGAGGTAGTATAGAGGGAGAAGAGGGCCCAGGACAGAGCCCTGAGGATTAACAGTGTTAGAGGGTGGGATCTAGAGGAGTATCTAGCAAAGGAGATGCTGAAGGAGTCAGAGAGGCAGAAGAACCAGAAGAGAGCAGTTTCCTGAAATCCTAGAGGAAAGACAGTATCACGGAGGAGAAAGTGATCAAGTGTCAAAGGCTGCAGAGAAGTCAGAGAAAACGAGGACAGAAAAGTCCACTGGATTCGTCAACTAAGAGATCCTTAGTAACTTTGGAGAGACCTGTTTCAGTGGAATGATGAGGTTGGAAGCCAGATTGTGAGAGGAAAAAGTGGAGGAAACGATTGCAGATCGCCTTTGGAGGAGTTTAGCTATAATGAGCAGAAAAAGAAAGAGGGCAACAGAGAAGGAAGGATTAAGGAGGGGGTTCAGGATGGGGAAGACACAGGCATGTGTTTAGTTGGTATTGAGTCATTTTAGTCATGTCAGACTCTCTGTGACTCTGTCTGGGGTTTTCTTGTCAAAGACACTGGAGTGGTTTGTCATTTCCTTCTCCAGCTCATTTTACAGATGAGGAAACTGAGGCAAGCAGGGTTAAGTGACTTGCTTTGGGTCATACAGCTAATAGGTATCTGAGAGTGGATTTGAACTCTGGTCCTCCTGACTCCAGGTACAGTGCTCTATCCACTGCACCATCTAGCTGCCTGGGTGTAGGGCAGTAGGAAATGAGCCAGTAAAGAAGGAGAGACTAAAATAAGTGAGAATGGATATTACAGAGGGATCGATCTTTTGGAAGAGACAAGATGGAATGGGATCTCTTGAAGGAGCAGAAAAGTTAGCCTTGCTAAGGAAAAACCTGCTTCAACATATGAAACAAGGTTGAAGAAAGTGACAGAAGGTAACCTGACTGATTGAAGAGAAGGAAGAAAAAGGAGTTCATGGCAAATGGCCTTAATTATTTCTGTAAAATATGAGGCAAGGTTCTCTACTGAGAGAATGGGGAGACGGGAAGCCATGGGTGGTGTGAGAAGGGATGAAAAGGTTTGGACAAGCTTCTGCACAGAGGGGGATAAGTGAAATATGACTGGGAGTTCCCATATCCACTGCCCTGCTTTCCATGATGAAATGCTTGTTTCTGCAGGCCTCTGCATCAGAATCGATGGCAGGGGGTGTGGCTAGAGGTGGGATGGGAGAATTTCAGGGAAAATCCTGACCTATTGGGTATTCCTGCTTCTGATACTTAGGATTAACATGATTTTGGTTTCTTGGCCTAGACTGGCTGGATCACTCCTTAGCTTCAGACTCAGATTAGAAAAATGTATTTTAAACCATTGAATTGTGATAGTATGATTTGAGTACCTTTCCCTTGCTGTTTTCTGAGGCCACCAAAGGGTAGCACAGCTCCCAAAGGAAGGGCCATAAGACTGTTTACTCTTATGTCCCCACAGAACGATTGCTGAGGCTTATTGACTTCATGTCCAAGACTGAGCAAGACTTTGTGGGGCACAACGATGCTGTCCATCTCTGCAGATTCACACCATCTGGCAAACTGCTCTTCACAGCAGCCTACAATGAAATCCTTGTGTGGGAGGTGCTGGGCCCAGGAGCAACAGCATCCAGAGAGACAAAGAACACCCCTCTTAGACCTCAGATGGCTAGATAGACTTCTGATCTTCCAGGGACTCTTCCACCCAGCTTGCTGACCTGAGTGTGGTTCAGTTAAAACTTGTTCCATAAATCACATAGCTCTTTTAAAAAAAAAAAAAACAACCCATTTAGGCTGAAGGAAGTCAGCTTCAGTCAGGGACTGAGAACTGCCTCCACAGACCGATTTGGTAAACCTAGTGTGTGGGGTGAGAAGGCTGGATTACTTTCCTCACTTGGGTAAAAGCTACATCTACTAGTCAGGTACATAGTAGCATGGGCTTGTTCCTGTTCCAGAACTGAAGCCTTTGACCCTCCTCCAATAATTTTCAATGATCTAGCTCCCCAGAAAAACTGCCCCCAAAGGAAAACATGCTTAACAGGGCAGCTCAACTTATTGCTTGTGCCTTTGTTTAGAGCCTGTGTGTTTATATGTATGTGTGTAGATTTAAATATATATTTTTGCCCTAAGATAAATCCATTTTGAGGTCTTCAAGTGTGGATTGGCCTACAAAGACTTGATGAAATGATTTTTACAAATGAAACAGTGCAAAACATATTTTAAGTGTTATGGAAATGTAAAATGTAAAATACTTGCTGCCCTTTTATTTTTAGGGTTATTTTTTTTAAATGTTTCTAAACTTGTACAGTTTTGAAATAAAAATGAGTGTTTTCAGTGTGGCTGTAAGCCTCAGTTGTCAGCCCCTTGTTGGAGAATGTAGGTGATTGTGTTCCTCAGGGCCTTAGCACTTGCCCACTTTGCCCACTTGATCCATTCTAAGGAGGAAGAGGAAACTTTTTTCATGAATCCTAAGAAGGAGATCCATGGCTTGGCTGGGAGAAGCCAGCGGTTATAGGGAGGGCTCCTTTCTAACTCTTCAGAACCTCAGTTCTTCTCCCACCCATTACCATTATTCCTGTGTTACAGATGAAGTCACAGACAGGTTGGGAGCTCCCCCAGGAGTCAGGCAGGCCCACTGACAAGCTGCCATCCCTAGCCCATTCAGCTCCCTCCATATGCCCTCCAGGTTCCTGGGTAAAGTCCCAGGCAGGCACCCAGAGGGTCAGATGATTTGAAGTGAGCTTCCCATGGCCAAACAGCTAGTGTCAGACCCAGGTCTCCTGACTTCAGGGCAAGTGCTCTTTGTTTAAAAAAAAAAAAGTTGGTTACTTTTCACCCACCCCAACTGTCCCTTCGGACATGCCTCATTCTGTAGCAGCAGTGGGCATGGCTCCGAAGGCCGGGAGCAGGGAGAACGCAGCATTCTCGGGAGGCCGGCTCGGGTGGCTGAGTGCAGTACTCATCGCGGAGCACCAGGGGGCGCTGCTGCAGTGCGCGGCAGCGCCGGCCGGGGTCCGCTCTAGGCCGCCGGCTCTCGGGACTCTCTGGCGCAGTTTGGCGGGCCGGGTAGAAGCTGGGCCGGAAGTGCGGGCTGGGGAGCCAGCGGCCGGCAGACCGCGGCCTCTGCTGGGACCATGAAGCGGGACGTGCGGATCCTGCTGCTGGGCGAGGGTGAGCATGGTGGCGGGGAGCCGAGGTCCCGTCCGGCCGGGGCGCCCGCGGGCGGCGGGGGCGGGGGCGGCAGGGCACCTGCCTTGACCTTGGGCTGACCCGCCCCCTTCTCTCTCTCCCACCCCCGCAGCCCAGGTGGGGAAGACCTCCCTGATCATGACCCTGGTGGGCGAGGAGTTCCCCGAGGAGGTGAGTGCCACCCCCGCGCCCGCACGCCGGCCCCCGGGCACGTAAAGGCGTCTGGGCCTGGGCTGGGACGTGGCCGGCGGGCCCGGGGTGGGGGGCCCGGGGCGGGAACGCTGTCCTGGAGCTGGACGGCTCAGCGGGGGCGGGGTCTGCTGCGGGCCGAAGGCGGGGGCTCCGCCCCGGGGGCGTGGTGGGTCTTGCCGGGGCCCTTCGGACCTATGGCTCTTCCTCTTTGCGAGAGGGAGCTCCAAGTACCGTAACCTCTCTGTGCGATCACTGGTGCAGCTGGAAATGAGAGCGGGCGAGCAGGTCGGAGCACGCCGCGGCCCCGGCCCCGTGCATATGGGCCAGCGGAGCCCTGCGCCACACAGCAGTCGGGACCCCTGGGGCTTGAGCTCAGGCCTTCAGGGCGGCCTGGCCGGACAGATGCGGCCCAGATGCGGGGTCCGAGGCCCCGCCTTTGATGCCCAGCCCTCCTGTTCTGGGATTAGCCGCTCTGTGTGCAGAGCCTGGGATTAGCCAGTGCCCTTTAAGAAGCTGCCCTGTGCTCTTGGTAGAGGGGCCAGCTTGCAGAGATTAATGCTCCCGGACTGAGCAGCTCTATCAGCCCCAGGAACCCCCGAGTCTTCAAGCCGGTCCCTCGGGGTGCAGGCCGGTGGAATGGGTGGGAAGACCTCGGTTCATGCTTTTTGCACGTGGTTTGCACACAACTACTGAAATTTACCACCTGTTCTCAGGCAGTGAGATTGAGACGTCCCTAAAGGCCACCACTTCCAGATTTTCTTATCTTGTGTTTCTGCCATCCGCTCAGCAGTTACTCACCACGAACTACTCTGTTTTAATAGTGTGGAGAGAAAAAAGGAAAAGGCAGGTAATGAGGGCAACAGAGGCTCAGTTAACCAGTTAGCCATTATTAAGCACCTGCTACATGCAGCATGCTTAGCCAGGCACTGGAAATACAAGTGCAAAAGTGAGACAGCCCCCACCCACAATGAGCTTCATTCTACACCATGTTTACAAATAAATAAATACATAACATATACAGAAGAAAGACAAAGTTATCTGCTGGGGCCTGGAAGGGTGACTAATGATTGAGAATTAAGAAAAGGCCTCTTTAAAACAGTGGCTCTTGAGCTGAGCCTTGAACAGAGACTAAAGATGTTCAGAGGGGGAGACTAGACTGAAAAGGTGTGAAGCTGAAATATTGTTCATGGGACTAGCAAGCATGCTAGTTTGCTGGATCGTAGAATACATCATGGGGAGTAAAGTGTAATCACCTTAAAAAGGTTAGCTGGAGCCAGCTGGTGAAGAGTTTTAAATGTTTATGCTAGAGACAATAGGGAGACACTGAAGCTTCTGGAGCAGGGGAGTAGCTAAATTTGGAGAATACTGTCTTGAAATGAGGAGGGGAATCGTTGTGGTCCAATGGAAAGGACACTGGCTTTGGAGTTCAAGGACCTAAATTTGAATCATGGCTCTGCCATTTCCTGCCAGTATGATTGTAGGCAAATCATCACATCAACTCTTTGGAACTGTTCCCTTATCTATAAAATGGGGAGAGGGGAGGGAAGAGAGTGTTTAGGGATGGACTAGGTGATCTTTCACGTCCTTTTTAGCTATAAGGCTCTAATTCTTCGAGCTCATGTGAGTGAAGTAAGGTTATTTTTTCCCTTTAGTTGGAGGATCATAATAGGATATGAAAATGTTATTAGGCTACATCTCTTAAAAGGGATACTTGTAGGGGACTGATGCCAGTGTTATAGGGAAGCATCATCTTTTCTCCAGCTTCCAGGTTGCCAGACCAGGTGACTCACCTTTTTTTTTTTTTTTGGCATAGTTTTGTTTTTTTTTTTTACCTCAGTGTTGACATTATTGAGGGAATTGATGAGAGCAATGGGCTAGGCTACTAAGTGTTTCTCATCATGTGTATCAGGGTTTCCCCTGAATCACAGGGGCAAAGGTGCCAACTGGTCCCTGGAACAGTGGGTACAGTTATCTATGGGTAATGATTGGTGTGTGAGAAAGGTTTTATGCTATTTAGCCTTAGGGTCTTCATACCTTAGGACTTTGGCCACACTCTTGGACTAGCAGAAGTTGTAAGTGTTTGTTTTTTTTTTTAATTTCTTATTGACATATCCCATCTTCATTGTAGAATCCTATTCTTCAATCTCTGCCCTTTGTGAACACTTGTTTTTTCTAAGGTTCCCCCTCGAGCTGAAGAGATCACAATTCCAGCTGATGTTACCCCTGAGAAGGTGCCCACTCACATTGTTGATTACTCAGGTAGGCCCCTTCCCCAGCGTGGCCAAGTCTGCTCCCAGGAGCAGCCTCCTCAATGGAAATCATCCTACACACCCACTGTCCCGAGTGCTTATCCAGGAATCAAGTAGAAGAGGATGGCTCAGAACTGGGTAATGGTGTCCTTTCATTTCAGAAACGGAACAGACAGAGGAAGAACTGCAGGATGAGATCCACAAGGTGAGACGGAAATTATGAACAGTGAGGTAAAATGGTCAACAGAAAGAGCCAAGGTCGTAGAATGTAGTGAAAACCCTCCAATCAAACAGGAATCTAGAAACCTGGTTCTTACTATGACTGCCACTTATTTCTGTTTGACCTTAGGGCTTCTAACAATGTTTCCATTCATATTGTGAATAGGATGAGACTTAGGTGAACACTGAAGCAAGCGCCTTCCAGCCCTAACATTCTAAGATTCTAGGGTAGGAACTATGTGATGCTGGGTAAACAAGGTCTTTCTTCATAAAGAGGCTGACTTTGATGCCCTAATGCTCGGTCACCCTACCTATTAGAAACATCTTCCATTGTAAATGGAAGTAAAATGCCAATCAGGGTCTCCACCTCTGAATTGAGCCTGGCATCATTGAAGCTGGTGGGCACGGAATGTAGTGAGTGGCCTGAAGTTGAATAGGGAAAGAGAAGGATGGAATGATTTTGTAAGCAGAGGTCTCCCTCTTCTAGGAGGAACATTAGATGGTCTAGCTTCTAATATCTCCCCATTCCTACTCTGGATCCTTTTTGCAGGCAAATGTGGTATGCATGGTATATGATGTTTCTGAGGATTCCACCATTGAGAAGGTAAGAGAGTAACTTTCACAGTCAAACTATTGCCTAGGACCTACAGTTGCTACTTTCGCTCAGAAACTGGTCCAAAATACTTAGCTGCCACAGTGTACAGAGACTGATAATGAGTGCTGTAGGACAGGATTGGGGAGGAGAAATCCAAAAGAAACAAGATACAAGCCCCATCCTAGAGTTACAAAAAGTCTATGGAAGGAGGTATTTGTAGGGAGCTCTTTGGTTACTTTATTGCTGAGATTTTTTTGTAGAAGCCTCATAAAAACAGCTACCTCTCAATCATTTGTTACTGGGGCCAAGAAAACTTTGATGATTGGAATCTATAGAAAATCATTCAATCTCATTTAAGCAGTAATTTTAAATTCCTTACAGTTCTCCCTGTCTTTACATATCTTTGCCTTTTCCCCTGTAGCTTTAAGAAGTTAAAAGGCAGTGAAATTTCTAAAGGCTAAGAGGAATGAAAAAGCCCTTAAAATCCACACACTGCATAGTCCCCTCTATAATATCCAAAGAATATTACAGAGCTGGTTGTAAGTACAAGAGCACTGCCAGTTTATATTTTTATATTGCCTGCTCTCTTCTCTAGAAGGAATGCAGACAGTGAATTTTATTTTCTTTGTCATATGGCATAAATCATTTCTCATCTTGGAGGGGCAAGTGAGTGAATAAGGGGTTATTTTGCAAAGCTTTCCTCTTCTGGTGAACCTTGAGCATCTTCCTGAGTGGCTATCCTGTTCTCTTAAGGACAAACTGTATAAAGGAGAAAGCCCCTAGTCAAAGGGCAAGGTCACTTGGATCTGTACCAGGATCTGTACCAAGAAGAGTGTGATTTAGTTCTCATGGGAGATTGAAGACCTATAGCCTACAGTTGGATTCTTTTCAGGTTGCTCCCCACAGTAGGAATTTGGAGCTAATGTATGGCTTTGCCCAGGACACAGCTGGATGTGCCTTATTGGTCTGTTTGACTCTCATGGTATTGGCTTAAATGTGACCCTCATTATTAAATTTTCCCTGATTCACCTCAGCTGAAAGTAAATTTCCCTTCCATTTAACTTCCATGAAACTAACTGTACTTTCCACAAACAGCTTCATATTGTAGTTACTTGTGCAAATCTCTCCAGTTAAGAGTCAGCATGGCATAGTGGAGAAAGCTGGCCTCAAAATTTGGGTTCAAGTCCGGCTTCTGACACATACTGCCTCTGAGATCCTGGGTAAAGCACTTAATCTCTAGGCTAGAGGTGTCAGACTCAAGGGCCACAGTTCTTAGGAGTGCTGCCAGAATCAGATTAAAATGTAATTGGGAAATGTTTAACAAATTAAAAATATGTTATAACATAGATAAGGTTAATTTGTGGTTTTCTAAGTCATACAGCTACAGAGATCTGTTTCTGTTTGAGTTTGACACCATTGCTTTAGGGCAAGGCTGTAAATTCTGGAGGAGGTACTGCCCTGCATTAGTAGAGGGAGTTCCCTCATCCAAGAATTCCCTATTCCAGTAAAATCACAGGTTCAGTTTGTATCAGTCACTTATCTCTAGTACTAGAAAGAAAGTTTCATTGGGTAAGATCTGTCTTACTCATCTTTGTTTCCTCCATACTGTTTCACATATGGTAGATGCTCAATAAATGTTTTTTTTTTCTAATGTTGTTGGGGGCACTTTGCTTTTCAGATCCGAACAAAGTGGATTCCATTGGTGAATGGGAGAGCAGAAAAAGGGCCCAGGTAATAAGTGTGATTTCTCTGCTTGCTTTTTTTTTTTGGAAAGAGGAATCTAGGGCAGTTGGGGTTAAGTGACTTGCCCAAAGTCACATGTCGTGTGTGTGTGTGTGTGTGTGTGTGTGTGTGTGTGTGTGTGTGTGTATGTGTGCCTTTCTGACTCTGAAGCCAGATTTTAACTCAGGTCCTCCTGACTCCAGGGCTAGTGCTCTATTCACTGCACCACCTACCTGCCCCTATATGATTTCTCTGAAATGGGTGGGAGGTGACTGGTATGGCCTGCATTCCAAGCACAACCCTTTGTATCACTTGTACTTGGGTCAGACAATGCTTATCCACTGGACTCCAATCCTTCCCCTCTAAAAAGCTTCTACTTGTCATTTATATTCCCAGAATCCCTATCATTCTGGTGGGGAACAAGTCAGATCTACGCTCTGGGAGCTCCATGGAGACCGTTCTGCCAATCATGAACCAGTTTTCTGAGATAGAGACCTGTGTAGAGGTGAGTGACAGCCCAGGATGGGACAGGGGGCACAAAGGAGATGTAGAGGTAAATGCTCAAAGGGTCATTTCAGCATAGCTCCTCCCTCTGGGAATGTCTGCTCCTCTTCTGAATGATTTGTTCTTAATTACTGCTTCTTAAACAGGGACCTATTGTGAAGGAATCTAGTGATTTAAAGGGAGATATGTTAGGTCTGGGATTTTTTCCACCAGGTTTCCTCCACCTGATATATGTTAGCACTGTTGTAGGGCCATAGAGGATTCAGAAAAATTAGGGTATCTGCCTTTAGGAAGCGTGTAATCTAGTTGAAGGATAAGACATACAAAGAAAACATAATGCAAGCAGCAAATGAGGGATAGAGCCAGGAAGAACTGTAGGAGTCAGGAATTCATTTCAATTCTGTTGGAAAAATGGGAGAAAAATCACCAGCTGGTGTGATCAGGAAAAGCTTCATGATCACATGAAAAAAAAAAAGAGAGGATTTGAACTGTGTGTTTATGAATGGATAGCATTAGGGCAAGTGGAAAGGAGAGAGAATGATATCCAGGTGGTGGAAAAGGAAATAATCCAAGTAACAGGAAGTTGGGGATGATGCAAGATATTTTGGAGGGAAGTTCAATAATCTGCTTCACTAGAGAAATTTTCTGAGGGGGAGGAGTGGGAAGTAAGACTAAGAAAGGGGATTGGAGCCAGCTTATGGAGAGATTTAAAATGCCAAGCCAAAGAGTTCAAACTTCCTCCTTGACAGTGGGGAGTAATCCAAGGTCATCCTTTCATGTATTCAACATGCTTCTGCCCTGCCATGGCTTAGAATCAGATGAATTGTTCCAGTTTGCAGGCCAGGGCAAAGAAGAACACTTTTAAGGAAAGCTGTGTCTTACCGCTAACAAGAATACTAACGGTAGTAGTTCTACATTACTGTTAGTTTTGTTCCTGAATGGTATCACTGATTTGGTTCCTCCTGACCCTAGATCCATCTTCTAGAATCTCTCCCTCATGTTCTGTTTTGTTGTGTTTTTCCTAGTGTTCTGCCAAGAACTTGAAAAACATCTCAGAATTGTTCTATTATGCTCAAAAGGCAGTTTTACATCCTACAGCCCCTTTGTATGATCCAGAAGAGAAGCAGGTAAGAATGTGGGGTATCTATGTGAAGATGGAGCCTGCTTGGGTTTGGCCTCCACTTTGAAGCCAAAAGTGTCTGAATCCTGACACTCAATATTCCCCTGCCAAGTCTTTTAGTATTTCTTTTTCCCTTGTTAGTTTTCAAGCCTGATTCAGGAAGGGCAGCTTATATTGCTATAGAGTCCTTTAATCAGAGAATTGTAGCCTTGCAGACTAGAAAGGATCTTAGTGATCACCTTATCTAATCAGCTTATTTTTCAGATGAGGAAACAGACCTAGAGAGAGGAATAGACATGCCTAAGGTCACATAGTGAGCTAGTAGCATAGCATAGTACCATAGTAACCCAGATCTGCTTACTTTAATGTTCAATACTTTTTCTAGTTGGCCTTTTGGCCAATTTTAACTTAGTTTAACTTGGACCGAAAAAGCTCAAGACTGAGACCCCACAAGCAAAAGGTACTCGTAGGGCTGGGAAACAGACCCTTGTGTCTGGGACTCCCAGTGGTGCCACTTTTTTGGCACCCAGCACACAACACTGATTCATATTGGATACTTTTGGGGTCCACTTGTATCCTTCTAGCAAAAACATGGTATTTAGTGATACAGGCCACAGATGCTATCCAGGGGAACACAGCCAATTCTGAAACGTTTGTACCAGTGGGGGACAATGGAACCATATGTTATTGCAGGATATACTCTTCAGACCTGGTTTTAACCTGAAATTCAGCTTCTTTCCCTTCCCAGCTCTTGCCTGACCTGCTCTCAGAACAGAATGGATAGTTATATCCCCCTTCTTTTTTGCCCCATTTGCTCTTGGTTAAGAGTGACAAAGAATGGAATGATGGGAGCAGGGGGAAGAAACACTGGCTGGCTAATGGGAAGTAGAGCAGAAAAAGACTTTACCTAATGCTCTTTCCCAAGTCCCACCATTTCCAGGGATGTTAGACTTCTTTGTGGTTTATGGATTGGCTTCATGTGGCTTTACTAGGTGAACAGGTTCGGTTTGTTTCCTCACAGCTAAGGCCAGCTTGTGCTCGAGCACTCACCCGAATCTTCAGACTCTCTGACCAGGACAACAACCAGGTGCTTAGTGATGAGGAGCTCAATTACTTCCAGGTGAGTGCACAAGGACAGCGACAGCTGTAGCAGGGACTCACTGCCATATTAGAAACAGCTCCTTGAGCATTTTGGCATTTTCCATGTCGTGCTCCTGCCCTGTCACATACCATTGGAATAAACCCTACCAGTTCTTTGTTTCTTCTGGGTTTACAACCAGTCCTCTGATAGAAGCTCAGAGCTGCGGCTAGCTAGGTATGTGCGTGGCTTTCTGTGCAGCAGCAGGGCTGAAGAACCTTGCCTTCTCCGCTTTCTTGATCTAACATCTGTATTTCTCTTGGGATCAGAAATCATGCTTTGGAAATCCTTTGGCCCCCCAAGCCCTAGAGGATGTGAAAATGGTGGTGTGTAAGAACACGACAGATGGCGTGAAGGATGATGGGCTGAGCTTGGATGGTAATTTTTGACCTGTATGCATGCTTCCCTTCACTTCTTGTTGAAGGAACTTCCCATCAGGTTGTCTACACCAGGATCTCACACAGACGGGGAGGTGGCATTGCTGCCTTGTTGTATTGCCAGATTCTGCTTTGAGTTCCAGGACAGTCAAGACAGAGCTCTCTTCCTAAGTATCCTGGATGCTTCTGATTATCTTTTTCTTCTAAGCTCATAATGCTTTTAATAAGGTCTCCAGAAAGTTAGATGACTTGCCCAGGGTCACAGTGAGTGAGAAATTAGACTGGGATGGATTCCATTCCCCCCTGATGTCCAGTGTATTGCTTGATCCATTCAGCTAGATCAAGGGGGCTTGTCCTATCCTTGAGTTCAAGAGGCTTGATAATGAATCTGAAAGGGCTCCCTAGATATATATGGCTCTTCTGACTGCTGCCTCCACTTCTCTTATAGGTTTCCTCTTTCTGAATACCCTCTTCATTCAGAGGGGTCGTCACGAGACCACCTGGACCATCCTACGCCGCTTTGGCTATGATGATGAGCTGGAGCTGACGGATGACTATCTTCACCCACTGTATGTGACACTCTGAGGTCTGAAGGGGAAGGAGCTAGAGAATCTTGCTAAGCCCTGGTTTCCCTAAGAAGCCAGGCTCTGTGCCTCTCTGGTTAACCTGAGGCGGTGTTGTGGAGTCACCGTGCCAGAATTAACGGCAGATCTGATGGCCCCGATTACCCCTTCTGTATCAGGAATGCCATAGCCAAGAGTAGAAGAGCCAGTGTTCCCTGTGACTCCCTTGGGGCCGTCTCAGCCACTGTGTGTCAAAAGGGCAAGTTGTATTTGGGGTGATAGAACTGACAGCCAGACATAACCACGTTTTCCAAACAGCTGCAGATCTGAACACCATCTTATGCATAAAGCCCATTTGGTGCAAGAATCAACCTGCTTCTTAGTCAGGTTAGGGTTTGCTGCTGTTATTCCCCAGCCATCTTAGCTCGGTGCCAAGGACAATAGGTTTCCTGTCATCGGGAAGAAGATCATTGTAACCCAAGCTACTTCCCACAACCATTTCTGATTTGGAGATTTCTAGCTTGTGACCTTTGTAGGAAGGAGAGGGCTGGAGCAAGCTAGGTCTCTTCTTGTGTGTGACCTGCATTCCAGAAGCATTGCCTCAGAGGTGGCCAATTAAAAGGCTGTGTACTACAGTAACAGCGACATTGTGGGATGATCAACTATTATTGCCTCAGCTCTTCTCAGCAAAAAGATGATCTAAAGTGATTCCAAAAGATTGGAAAATGTTATCCATATCCTGATAGAGAACTGATGGAGTCTGAGTGTAGATCAAAGCTTTATTTTCACTTTTTTTGGTTTTTCCCTTTTCTGTTTTTCTTTCGCAACATGACTAATGTGGAAATATGTTTACATGATTGCACATGTATAACCTATATGAGATTGCTTGCTGTCTTGGGGAGGGGCGATGGGAGGGAGAAAAAATTTGAAACTCAAAAATTTATTTAAAAAAGACAGTGTTGAAAAATATCTTTACATGTAATTGGGAAAAATTTAACAAAATAAATAAAAATACAATAGAACATTTAAAAAAAGAGGCTATGTACTGAGTTCAAATTTATTAATTGGGCAGATGGTAACTGCCCTCCTGTAGGGAATACAATTCTGGCAAGCAATGCAGTAATGCCCCTGGAATGCTGGCCATAATGAGCTTGTACCCTCCCTGGTCAGGTCATCTTTTATTGAGTTCCGACTTCTAGTAGTCTTAGATAAGAATGGTTTACAAAAGATTAAACTTAATTCCTTTAGTTCAAATGGATCTAGGTCAAGAATAACTTGTGTGTAAATATTTGGATGAGAAATCTCTCTGGTTAGGTTAGTGTCATGTTCTGAGTAAGCCATTTGTTACCAGTGGTTAGCCAGGCATGAGCTATGACCAGTGGAACCTAGCACTTGGGAGTAGGCCGCAGTCCTCATCATGGCTGAGTAAGTAGTTAACTACTTCAGGCCCCATCTCGCCACCCCACGTCCACCTAACAATTTTCCTTCTCTGCCTCCAGGATCCGTGTTCCTCCTGGCTGTACCACTGAGCTCAATCACTTTGGTTACCAGTTTTTACAGAAGATGTTTGAGAAGCATGACGAGGTAAGAATAAGAACATACTTCAAGTTCACCCTGGACAGCCAGTTACTCTTTTCACTAGGGCTTGCATGCTTCTCTGCATCCTCTCCCATATTCCTTTGTTTATGCCCGTCTAAAAACTATAAACACGTTCCCCTGCCCTATTCTACCTCCCCAGCCTTGATGCAGCCACGGCTGTGCCATCATAGCTGCACTGGACCACCCTTTCTCAGGTGGTCACTTGAGACACTTCTGTGTTTCCAGGACCAAGATGGAGCCCTCTCCCCTTCTGAGCTTCAGAGCTTCTTTAGCCCATTTCCATCTCTGCCTTGGGGCCCTGAACTCTACAATACAGTATGCACCAATGATAAAGGCCTGCTTTCCCTGCATGGATTCCTCTGCCAGTGGACGTAAGCGTAGTCCCTCTCCATCCCCCTTAACATGTGTTCACTTAGACTCCACTTGCCCTTCCCTTGTTCCTCATAACTGGCTGCATTCTCTTTTCTTGCTTCCCTAGATTAGTCACCTACCTGAACATCCACCACTGCCTGGAGCACCTTGGTTACCTGGGTTACCCTATCCTGTGTGAGCAAGACTCTCAGACACATGCCATCACAGGTAGGAGGCCTCTCTTCAGTTCCCATGGAATGTGAGGGATCCTTAGAGACCTCCTTCATGATCACTGACTATGTCATGTGTTTTCCCTGCTAAAGTCACCCGAGAGAAGAAGATGGACCTGGAAAAGGGACAGACACAGAGGAATGTCTTCCTCTGTAAAGTGATTGGTGCCCGAGGCGTAGGCAAATCGGCATTCCTACAGGCCTTCCTTGGGAAGAGCTTAGACGTGAGTTTGTCCCACTTCCCATTACGTGTATATAGATCTATCTGTCTCACTGTCTGTCTCATTTCTGTAGCCCGTGGTTAGTGAAGCCATTGTGTCTTGTGCTCTCTCATCCCCAAGTGAGGAAACAGGTCCTGCTGGGGGTGGAGGTAAAGGAATCTTTTGGGTATGTGTTTCATCACTTTAATATCCTTCTATTCACCCATGCCTGCCTTGGTTGCAGGCCCTCAGGGAGCACCCAGGAGAACAATCCTTCCATGTCATCAACACAGTGCAAGTCAGCGGGCAGGAGAAATACTTAATAGTAAGTCTGGGGACTTTCAGAAGTGGTGGCAGCCCAGGGAATGGTCTTTCTGCTTTTTTTTTTTGAGGGGGGGAAGGCAGAGCAATTGGAGTTAAGTGACTTGCCCAAGGTTACACGGCTAGTAAGTGTTGTCAAGTGTCTGAGGCCAGATTTGAACTCAGGTCCTTCTGACCCCAGGGCCGGTGCTCTGCTCACTGTGCCACCTAGCCGCTCCAGGAAGGGTCTTTCATCTCTGCACATAAGCACACAGGTTTGCCAGATGATGGGATTGCAATTCCTTTGGACAGTTCTAAGAAGGAGAGACATGGCCATTGAATAGTTCTCTCTGAGGCAGAAACAAGGACAACCTACCATCTCATGCCTGCTTTTGGAATTGAGGTGCCATTCCCTCAAGGCCATAGTACAATTCCATTACTTTGGGGTGTTTGCATTTGAAAATACATGAAGCAATTTTACATATTTCTGAGGACTTTTCTCTCCTTGAGAGGAAGTTTAGGGGTTACTGCTCTGGTAGCTAATTCAGGTAGGGAAACTGCTTCCTAAGAAGTAGAGTTTTCTAGAAAGCCTGGATTCGTATTATTTTTGTATACTCTTCATCTGTCATGATAGCTTAGGTATCTCTTGTGCATCCAGATATCACCTTTGCTTGTAACTAAAGACCCAAATAGAGGTAACAAAGCACTTGACCATGCTCAAAGGCAAGGGTGACCAAGTGAGGATTTGAACTAGTAGGTCCAGGCCTATTTCCTCAACTGAGGAACTCTGGGATGTCAGTAGTTAGTGCCAAGGCAGCTGTGGGAAGCCTTCTTTCCTGGCCCTGGCCTGATGGGGAAGTGACCTGCAGCTCATTGGACTGTGGCCTGCTGAGAACTGACTCAGTGCTCCCTGCCTTTGTTGTCTCCCTGTCCCTCAGCTGTTTGAGGCAGAAGCAGATACACAATTCACTACAGCATCCAGTGCAGCCTGTGATGTCGCCTGCTTGATGTTTGCTGTGAATGACCCTAAATCCTTCACCTACTGCGCCAGTATTTATAAGGCAAGTCATTCATTTGCCCCAGATCCTTTTCTTAGAAAGAAAAGTCCACGGGGCTTGCTGTTCAGGCCAATACTGAGTTTGGTATGGGGAGAGCGTGGGCCTGCACATGGCAGGGTGCCCACCCATCAGAGTTGTAGGCATTTCTTCAGTGCCTGGTCATCTGCCAAGTAAGGTATACTTCTCCTGGAAACCTTGGTGTTCTAGGATCCTCCTCCCCAGTGGGCCTGCAGACATAGCCATCACGCTGTGACCTGAGTTCTTTTTTTTTTTCTGTAGCAATACTATATGGACGGACAGATACCCTGCCTCTTTGTTGCTTCCAAGTCTGATCTGCCAGAAGTAATCCCACCCCGAGGGATGTCCCCAGCTGAGTTCTGCTACAGGCATCATCTCCCTCCACCGTGTTACTTCAGCAGCAATGGACCCAGTGCTCCAAGCACCACTGTTTTCACCCGGCTGGCAACTTTGGCCACTTTCCCGTGGGTACCATGGCCAGCACTCGAACCAGACAGTTGTTATTTTGAACAAAAAGATTCAGATTTCAGTGTCCTTGGGGTCCAGTGGGAGAGTTAGCCTCTTGAGGCTTTCTCAGGGAATCTGATGGGATTGCCCCTTGAAGAAGGGATAAGAAAGAGATGGAACAAGCATTTATTAAACACTTACTATAGGCCAGGGTTTACAAGAGGGAAACGATAATATTTTATGTTTGTACGTCACTTTACATCTATTTGCTTATTTGATACTCAACAAGCCTATGAGGTGTGTAGGGCAGGGACCGTTAACCCCCTGTGGACGATGAAAGTGAAGGTCAGAGACTCCGGTCCCAGTGTTCCAGCGCCTAGGCTAGTGTTTTTCTCATTGTGATCATTTAAGGTTACCTGTGCTACTCAGAGTAAGCTTCAGTATTTCAAAGACTTGGGAGCCTATTACAGGGGGTTTCATCACCTTTTCTCTTATCCATTTTTATCCAATCAGTTTGAACAGGGTCAAAACATAGCCATTGGCATTTCTGCAGCACTTGCAATGTGCTTTCATTCCCCTTAGAGTGAATCATGAAAGAAATCAGTTCTTGTCTTCCTCACCATCCTGCCTGGGGGTATAAACCCCCGCTTCTGAGGCAGACGATTCTGCCCTCTGGTCACCTTTCACTGACTGGCACCAAGGGAAAGTTTAGGAGAAAAATTTCTTGCTTATTCTAAGATGCTGGTGTCAGGTTAGGAATATACCATAAACATCCCTCAAAAAAGCAAAAGAGACTGGAATACCTGTGATTTATTACCAGTGCAGGTCTGTAAATATTTAAAAAAAAAAAAAAAAGGCTCTTCGCCCCATGCTAAATGCTGGTGGGAAGTTCAAAGACCCTTGGACTTCCCCTGCCACGGTTCTGGGTAAAGAACGTGGGCAGACATTCTCACAAGTAAGGAATTTTTTTTCCCAGGGTTTTTATCAGTCTTTGAATTAAGAGCTTCGGGATTTTCCTACGTTCATTTGGCTGGAATCAGACTCTTTTTTTAGGAATGAGAATGACTGAAGAAAGGCTGCTCATGGGGGAGGATGATAGTGCCTAAGGGAAGCACTGGGGGATGAGTCTGGGCTCCTTCACCACATGGTTGTGTCTCCTCCTTTCCTACAGGCACTTGAGCGACTTAGAGCTCCGAACGGCCTCCTTTTGGCTCCGGGTGACACTGGGGGCCACCGTGGCTGCAGTCCTTGGATTCACCCTTTACAAGACTCTGGTGAAAAACAAGTAAGGGGAGGGTCTGGGTCACACCAGACACTGTTGCTGTAGTTGGCTCCTCCTCAGCATCCTGCCAGGGCAGATCAGGGCTGCCCATATCCTGGAGGAACAGTCCCTAATGAGCTCTGCTGTCTCTGCCTCAGAGCCCCTTCTATAGCCTCCACTGATATTTCATGATGCACTCTCTCCCCACCTTACTGTCTCTTCTAAACTTAGTGTTCCCAATCTCAGGGTCTTGGGAGGGGCTGAGGAAGCAGATGGACCTCTTTCAGATCATAGTGTGTATTTTTGGAGTTTTTACAGTGTTCAGGCTTAGTCACCTAAAGAAGCCACCTATCTCTGTCTGAAAGGAGACTTGGGGCTGGCTTTGAGAGGTGGGACATCTCTACCTTCCCTGCTTGATTTTAGGGTAGCAGGTGTGAAGGGAGAAGGAACCTCAAAGCCCCAGAGGAAGCCCATAGTGGTCAACAGGAAGGTGTTGCCTCCTGACCCCAACTTTCAGCCTAGGTTTACAGTGGGGACAGTTGACACCCAGGGAGACTGCAGAAATGCAGCCTGCAGGATTCTCAGCTGTGCAGATCTCCCTCCATTAGTCACAAATTGTGCCCCAGCCTGTGCTTACTCATTTGTATCTGACACACTGATTCCCAAAGTAGTATCTCTAGCAGTGTTCTGGGCCATATCTCTTCTCCTTCCTTGGCCCGATTAGATGTTCCTGAATCTCCATCTTCCTTCTCCCAGCCTCATGCCCTTCTCCTGGGTTGCAGAGTGCCATATACTCTGCTCTGAGGGTTTGTGCCATGCTGGCATTATAGGACTGGTGAATTCCAAAAGAGCCAATGGTGGGGACGCATATGACCTCAAACCTGGAATTCTCCTTAGCTAACCTCCAACTCTGGGTCACTTCCTTCCTTTCCTCACCAGGCTTGGGGCATTGTGGCTTCCTGAGCTAAAATGTATGCTGAAGCTCATGGGTCTGGGAATGGGGATAGAGTCAGGAGACAGCCCCTGGAGTGAGGGAGGCCGTTAAGGATTTTTCAACCATGAGTGACCCAGATTTTGGACTAATGAAATAATCCGTCCTTTGTTCACCACTTCAGTATGTGTACGCATTAGGGCATGAAGAAGTAATTTTGTTTCCCGTTAAAACTGGAAATTTTATCTTTTCTATTGCTGAGACCTCACACTTTGAAAAATGTCTTTTTATGTATGCCTGAAACATATCTCTTCATCCTCAATCTTAGCATGGGCTGGAATCCATGCGCCCCCCCCCCCCTTCCTCTATCCCATTCCATGAAGGCATATCTCTTGGAAAATCCTCCACGAGGAGCGATCTGCCCATTGCATCCATGTCTGTAGTCCGTCCTTTCCCTGTTGGCACTCAATGCCTCATTTGGCTCGTGAATCCGAGGCAGGGGTAGGAAGCAGCCATTTAAGCAGGGAGGAAGCACTTGAACCTTTCAAGTACACTCAGGGTAGGGCAGTTTACATTGTGCTGTTGCAATAGTGTTATGTAAACTACCTTTTTATGCAGTAATCTATTTTTAAAAAGGATCTATTTTAGAGCTACAGCCTAGATACATTCCAGACCTGGTTCTGCGTATCTGGAGCAGTGTTGTGTGCTTGGTGCACTGACATCAAGGGTCTGTGTTAATCCTTTAGTTTACTTTAAAGGGGAGGCTTCATGTATTTAAAATAGGTATTTTCCATTTGAGGCTGACTGAGCTATGACTTTCCTTTCTTAGCAGAAGAAAGGGGGTGCTGCATTTCCCTACAACAATCTCTTAAGCTTCTCCACCCCCTAGATTCCAAGCAGAGGCACAAGGTTGGAGCAGGAGAAGGGTGTTTGTTCACTGTCTTGTTCAGCTGGGATCTTTGTCCTGGGGTTGGCGCTGTGTAGCTCTGCCTCATGCTGTCAAGAGGTCTCTGTCACTGGGAGTGACATGGATTCTGTTGGGGTGGCTTAAAGAGCCCCTGTGGCATATGAGACAAGACTTGGTGGACAGAGAGGTTTAGGCCAGCTTCATCTCCTAAATAAATATCCACTGAACATTTGCTCTTGAGTTTGTGTTCTCAGGCCATTTCTAGGCAGAGACTGGACTGATTCAGCCCAAGAAAACACAGGGCAAAAGCCACAGTGTCCTAGAAGAGAACCAACTTGGGATGAATGTCCGTTTTCTCTGTGAGACGTGGTTTTCAGTGTTGAGGGAGCAGGAAAAGACACTGACCTCGTGACTTTGAGAAGTGGGCTTCTGGCTCCCTGCATTCTGATTTCCACCTTGGGAACAGATTGCTCTTGAGAGCCAGTGCCCCAGCCACTCTGTATTCCCATTCTTAGATACATGAGAGGACATTGGGATTTTCATAGTGGCAAGGGGCCACAGGTGGGTTTTGGGTGTGGGAAAGAATTCTGCTCCTGTCAGGAGGCCCTGCTGGTCTCCAGCCTTCACCAGTAGACTTTGGGTTAACAGAATTCTCCCCAGCATGACTTTGGAGAACCTAGCCAAGGGCCTCAGCCTGGGCTGTCTCCTTTTGTCACTGGCTGTTCTCCATGCTGCTCTACCATCATTTGGACCAGTGTCTGCTGCCAGTGCTGCTACCATCCAGCCCGGGAGGAGCAAAGTCTGGGTTGGGACACTAAAAAATGCCCCTTGTCACCTCTTTCTGTTTGAGTATCATGATCGTTGTCCAAAGCCATATAATTTTATGATGGGATAAATACTTTTCAATAAAAACAAGTGTGCACACTAAGACTGGGTTTGATCACCTATGTTAAGCAGCTGTTGTAAAGACCACCGTCCACTTGGCTACCCAGAGCTCCAACAGAAAGACCACAGCTCAAAGGGAAGAAAGCCTGCCTTTTCTCATCAGTGTTTTCTGTCCATGGCTTACAACAGTGTCCTTCATATCTCTAAACTAATTGCATCTTGCACCTGACCCCTGCTAGTTAGAACATACAAACAAGGGGCAGCTAGGTGTCGCAGTGAACAGAGCACCAGCCCTGGAGTCAGAAGGACCTGAGTTTAAATATGGCCTCAGACACTTAACACTTACTAGCCATTTGACCTTGGGCAAGTCACTTAACCCCAATTGTCCTCTCCCCCCCCCAAAAAAAGCAAGGAAAAAACCATACAAACACTGGTTTCTACTGTTGCCTGAGCACTGCTGAACTCCTCTGCCAGTCAATGCCCCCTTCTAGTGAGGCAGCCCAGACTACTGGAGGAAAAAGTCTAGTCTGAATCAGAACCTGGATTCTATTAATGTGACCTTTAATAAGTCACATCACTCTAGGAATCAGTTTCTCCATTTGTAAGATGGATGATAACATTTTACCTCATAGGGATGTGAAGATCAGATAGTGAAAATATGGTAGGTTCTAAGAAAAGCACTATATATGAAAATAAAGGGCATGTAAAAGAGGTTTGTGTTGATTCTGGCCCCATAAACTAGCATAAGGAACATCTCCCACTTTGTCCCTGGGCAAGCTCTTTCAACCTCTGTGTCTGCTGCTTCCCCCTCCCCTTCTTGTATGCTGCTGAGGGAAGCTTATGCCCCTTCTCTGAGCAGCCTATTTCTGAGCAGGGCAGCTTGCTATTTCTAACCTTCCAGCATCCTCTGGGGGCATTAACTGCCAGGAGTAATTGCTCCTTTTCAGCTCCCCGACAGGAGGTTATGGGTTTCCGAATGGTCCTTGGAGGGGGTTACTATGGTAACCCAACAGCCTCTGTTGTAATAGTCATAAGGCCAAGTCCACTGGGACCAAATTTATTTCCCCTGGCATCCTCCCAGTTCTGTAAATTTTGATGAATTAGCATGTGAGCTTGGGTTTGGACCCTCAGAGGACAACTCTTTTTCTGTCCCACTGATAGACAAGGATGGTCTCTTCCATCCTTATCCTCTTCCTGGCTTAGGAATAGGTCCTCCTTATGTAGGGATTCAAGAGCTATTCTAAGGGAAGATAACTGCAGAAGGGCCATCTCTGTCTTTGTGAGCAAAGGGGTGCCTGGAAGGCTGCTACCTGGAGTTGAACCCAGTCTGGGGATTTACACTCATCAGAATAAGGTTTCACTTCCAGGTTAGTCATGGCTACACAGGCAGGCAGCTCTGCTTCCACCTGATGCTTGTCCAATTTTCTCATTAATGCTACATTGTATTCAAAGGCCCCAGGCTCAAGCTTCTCCCTAAAAACAAAAATAGACCCCCACCCACCCAGTCAGGATCAGGGTTCTGGGGCAGACAATGAGCCTGTGTTTGGGCATTGCTTGTGTCTCATTTCTGAGCATCTCTCCAGAGTCTGTAGTGACTGCTGCACCTTCAAAACTGAAAAATTCACCGTGCTACTGTTTTCTTTGGCAAAATTCTGGTGTGTATCCTATGGAGGAGCCTGCTGTTCTCTTCCCCTTTTCCCCACCTGTGACATTTACCCAGAGCATATGTGCATGTATCGTTAAAGTATGTGTGCTGGGGAATGGGGAGGAGCAATTTTTTTTTTCTTCCTGGGCTGTAGAAGGGGACCAAGCCGAAGAATCCTGGTGCACAGGGCATAGGATGGGGAACTAGCCTTTAATATTCCAAGAGTGTTGCTAGGACATTGGGAAGGGGGGACAGAAGAAAGAGAAGATCCCTTAAGGGATTCAACCTCTATTTGGGGAGAGCGTCTAACACAAATGTTTCTGTATCAAATTGACCAGAGGCCTTCAGGAAGTCATGAAGGAGAAAATGAGTTCAGTATGGGCAGGAATATTTGGGAAAGGATTTTTTGTAGGAATTTGGTTTTGAAAGCTGAATAGGATGTAGATTGGGGGTGGGAGGCATAATTTACCATCTTTTCCCATAAATTGGTCTTAAGTCCTTCTAAGGCAGGATGTAACTTCAGCCTCTGCCTCTGGCTTCTCTGACACTGAGTCCTGCACCTAACAGATGTTCCACAATCAGTAGCTGCTGGTGATAAATGCATGTGGTAAGTGGGGTGGAATTGTTCCAGAGGGCAGTGCCTCAGCTAGCTGGCCACAGGACTCCCTCTCCATCCTGTGTCACAGAGCATGCCTCTCCAACGCTGACACTGGGAACTTGTCAAATGGCAGCGAGGGGATCTACTTGGGTCTCACCATCACCTCCACCCCAAAGTACATACTTAATCAATGTGTGCTTAGTGAACGTTGGGTCTTGTGGAGAGCTTTATGTATGTTACATATTTGTGATTATACGTACATGACACGTGAAATTTGGTGTACATATGTGACTGTACAAGTGGTTACCATGTGGGTCAGAATGAATGTGGATTGCACCCCTGAAGTTAGATCTTTGAAAGGTAAAAAACTACAACTAAATCTAGTAAAAATCCATCTACAAAATATAGTGCTAGCTAATACGTCACTCTTTAAGGGACTCTACTTTGCATATGTTATCTCATTTGATCCTCATAATAACCCTGTGGGGTTAGTGCTATTATTATCCCCATTTAATAGGTGAGGAAACTGAGACTCAGAGAGGTAAGCCCAAGGTCATATGGCCAGTGTCAAAAGCAGCATTCAAATCTAGGTTCCCTTGACTCCCCTTTTGTACTCTATGTTGTGCCACAGATATTTTTCAGTCATGTTTTTGAGATCCCATTGGGGTTTTCTTGGCAGATATACTGGAGTGGTTTTCCATTTCCTTCACCAGCTCGTTTTGCCGATAAGGAAACTGAGGGAAATAGGGTTAAGAGATTTGCCTGGGGGCCCAGCGCTAGTATCTGAGGCCGGAAATGAACTCAGTTCTTCCTGGAGTCCAGGTCTGGTGCTCTATCCACCGTACCACCTAATGACCCCCAAAATGCTCACTGACACATAAATGTGCTCCATTTGTACGTTTGCTATTGGCTTTTCTTTCTTAAAATTCTAAGGAAGATTTTATTCGTTCCTACTATGACAGGTCTACCTTCCCTGATCCCCCTAGTTAATGCTTTTCCTTGCTCAGATGATTCGTTTCTATGTTGTTTTCTCTCCAGGAGAATGTAAGCTCCACGAAGGAAGGTCTGATTTCTTTTTGTCACCCTATTCCCGGTACTTAGCAGTGTCCTTGCACGTAGCAGATGCTTGAAAAACGCTTGTTGGATTGGATTGAGATGGCAGATTTGGGGTGGGACGGGAGGAATGCAGCCTTTATTCAGGCCAATAAAAGATGTTGTAAGCATGTGACGACACATAGTTGTGACTTCATTTGGAGAGTGGCCCTGTGACCAGGTGCTGAGCACCTACTCTGTGCACAGCGCTGTGAGAGATGCAGAGATGGCTAGGACAGTGTCTGCGCTAAGGGAACTCCTTGTTCTAATAGGTGCACACTGGACGGGACGCAGCAGGACGGAGACCTTAGTCTTCCCCTGCTGGGTTTAGCCGGATGCCCTTATAAAAGATGGCCAGGAAATGGGGAATGAATGAGCATTCTGTAAAATGAGGGGCAACCTGGATCCATGATAGGTCCTTTTAGCTCCAGATCCTGGGCCTTCTGAGTGTGCATCGCCCCGCGCCCCCAGCGTGTGTGTGTGTGTGTGTGTGTGTGTGTGTGTGTGTGTGTGTGTGTGTGCGTGCGTGTGTGTGTGTGTGTGTGTGTGTGTGTGTGCGCGCGCGCGTGGGAGGGAGGAGGTGGGAAGCAGAGCAGAGGGGAGAAGCGCGGGGTGTCTGCGGGTCTAAGCAGACGTGTGTATCAGAAAGCGGGAGCAGTGGGCTTGTGGCTCCGGGAGAGAGTGGCGGAGCAGAGAGGGGTGGGACGTGCGGGTGCACGGGCGCGCGCGCGCCTGCATGTGTGTCCAGGAGAGGAGAGGAGCGGGAGGGGGCAGGGGAGTGGTGGCTCCGTGACGCGCTGGCCCCCGTGTTCGGCAGCGGCGGCACTAGCTGGGGCCGGGAGTGCGGCGGCGGCGGCGGTGGTGGCGGCGGCGGCGGCGGCGGCGGTGGCAGTGGCCAGAGCGGACAGCGGAGCGGAGCTGGGGCCGGGCCTGGGGCCGGGGCCGGGGCCGCAGCGCCGGGTCCGCGGAGCAGCCGCCCCCCCGCCCGGGCAACTCTATGGACAGGAGCTCCCTGCTGCAGCTCATCCAGGAGCAGGTGCGGAGGGGCGGGCGCGGGCTCTGGCCGGGGCTGGGCTGGGCTTCCTGCACAGCCCGTACTCCCTATCTCCCCCATCACCGCACGCCCCCTGCCCCCCTGCACCCGCGCGCACACACGCACACACACACAAGCGCGCACACACGCATGCAGAAAGCCTGTGTGCCGCCTGCACCTACGGCCAGGGGCTGGAACTTGGCCGGCCCGGACAATTGCACCAAACCGCGGAGCGCCCCATGGGGGATGCTCCCCTTCCCTTCCCAAGGATTCCGGCCTGGCATGGCGTGCACTGAGCCCCTCAGACGAGGGTGCGAGCCTTCCCTGGGCGCAGGATTCCCCGGGGAGCCTGAGCGCCTAGGGGCGGGCCGGCTGGGCCACGCTTTGCCACACCCCTGTGCCTGCCTCCTTCCCAACCCTGGGACGCCCTGACCTCCAAGGCCCCCAGCTGACTTGTGAGCTCGGCTCCCTTACTGACACTGGGGGGACCTTCTGGGGGTGATGCTCCCCAGACCACAGACTCATGGCCTGGCAGAGGTGGTGGTGTGGCTGGGGAGCCAGGGGCAAAGGGCCTTCCTCTTCCATCCCTGCTCACTGCCTCCACCTTGCAGTCACCTGGCTAGCTGTTCTGCCCCCTAAATTGGAAGGATTGTCTGGCCCAAGCATGGAGGACATGAGGGACTCAATCTCAGTATGAGTCTGAGAAAGATTTATAGGTGCAGAAAGTTGTGTCCAAGTGTTCCCTGACCTCCAACATGATACAGGTCAGACCCCAGCAAGATTTCCTGACAACAGTGTATTGTTGGGTGGCTGGTACCTGTCTAACAAATGTATAAGCAGTCTCCTGACTTGAGAATGTTCATAAATGGGAAGATTCTCACCTGTCTGTGGAGTTACATTTGGCCTGCTTAAAAAGAAAGAATAGGACTGCAGACCCCTTTCAATCCAGGGATTTTATGCAGTTTTATCTTAGTGATTCATAATAACTACCCTATTCAAGGGACCCAGGGACTTATGGCTTCCTTCTCCCAGCTCTGACCAATAGGGACAATAAGCAAAGCAGGATAGGATAGGGCTGTGACACTTGTATTTGATGTCTAGACAGAGGATAAGTATCTAGGAACACAGAATAGGGGTGTTTGAATTAAGTCAGTGGAAGCACAGGTAGAGGTGACCTGAGAAATGAAATGAAGCAGCCCAGGAGAGCCAGGGACCCTGGAGGGACCCTGCCCTTTGAGATAGAAGAGCAGTTCTATTTTTTACATCACTAGATACAGAAAAATAAGCTGCCCAAGAACTGAGATATTTTCCCTATCCCTCTCTCCCTCAAGTATGATGTTTAAGGTGGGGGGGGGGGCATGGAGAGGGAGAGGTGTAAGTCTGGAAAATGCTTGTCCTGACCCAGTTGTCCTGCCTTGTTTTGGGCCTCATCCTTTCCCACCTCCCCGACTACTGCCCCACCCACTCTGTCCTGGGCCTTTCCTATCTCCAGCAGCTGGACCCAGACAACACTGGCTTCATTGGCGTGGAGACCTTCACTGGCCTGGTGCACAGCCATGAGCTGCCACTGGACCCTGCCAAACTGGACATGCTGGTGGCATTGGCCCAGAGCAATGACCAAGGACAGATCTGCTACCAGGAGTTGGTAGACCTGGTCAGTGACAGGGGTCTTGGGCCTATCTTTTCAGCTTCCATTGGTCCCCTGGATCTTGCTTCTGGGGTGATAGTGGGGATCTTCGGGGAGAACTCCCCCTTACTGTAGTTCATATTACCACTCTAGCTGGGGGAAATGGGCATTGTTGGCATTAAGGGTCTTGAGGTCATGATGCTTTTCTGACCCACCCAAGTTGGTCTGAAAGAGATGGTTTGGTAGAGGAGGCATTTTGGTCCAGGAAACAGGCATCAGAAGGTAGTGGGTTCACATCCTAGGCCTGCTACTTACTCCCTGTGTGATTTGGGCTTTCCTCATCTTTAGAATGAGAGGGTTGGATTAGATCATCCCTAAGGTTCCATCCAGGTCCAAATCCTTTGTCCTCTGACTGTAGAATTATTGCTTGAGGATGTCTGAGTGTATACTCAGTGTCTGACTGTAAGCATGTGGGTACATAGTAGGTAACTCAGTAATTATCTTGAATAGAAAATGAAAGTGGTGGCAATATCTATGAACAAATCCTTATTGACTACTGGAAATCTGGTCCACAGAAAAAAGTTCACGTTCTCCTGTCTCTCTCCCAAATGGCCCTTTGCATCCCTGTGCTGTCTACCAGGGCCCTTTTTCTGCTCTTCCCTGGCAGATCAGCAGCAAACGCTCCAGTAGCTTCAAGCGGGCCATCACCAATGGGCAGCGTGCCCTGCCTCGGGATGGGCTCCTGGATGAGCCAGGCCTTGGTTTCTACAAGCGCTTTGTGCGCTATGTGGCCTACGAGATCCTTCCTTGTGAGATGGACCGCCGATGGTACTTCTACCAGCACCGAACCTGCCCACCGCCAGTCTTCATGGCTACTGTTACACTCACGCAGGTGATACCCTTGGGTAGCCCATTGTCAGCCCTACACTATTTCACCATTTGCAGCCTCTGAGATAATTTTCATCCCCAGATCATCGTGTTCTTGTGTTATGGGGCTCGACTGAACAAGTGGGTGCTGCAGACCTACCACCCTGAGTATATGAAGAGTCCTCTGGTATACCACCCTGGCCACCGTGCCCGAGCCTGGCGATTCCTCACCTACATGTTCATGCATGTTGGGTAAGGGGATTGGCCGATGTAGGGGCTTCTAATCTCTCCAAATGAATTTTCCCTTAAGGGCCCAGGCTGGAAGTGAGAGTCAGGTGAAGCTGTTCTGCTCCTTTACACAGCTGTTCAGTCATGGGACTCCGAGGAAATAATCTCATGTTTGTACCCTCTTTTGTCCTTTCCAAAGCCATGTGAAGACGGCCAGGTAGGGATGAACCCTGTTTTACAGAGACTGAGGAAAAGGGACTTGCCCAGGCCACACCACTCACTTGTCACGGGCAGAGCTCAGGTAGAACCCAGGTCCCCTGAGTGCAGCAGTCATTCCCTCCCTTGTCCCCACTTCCCAGGCTGGAGTACAGGAGGCCTTAGGCAGATGGAGGTTTTCAGGCGGACAGCAGTAATGCTGGGACGTGGCTGGAATGCTCCAGGGCTGGTTTGTAAGAGGCTTTGTGGCTGATGCTTGGTCAAGGTCCATATTGCTCTGACCAGTGTCATATCCCCCCATCCAGGCTGGAACAGCTGGGCTTCAATGCTCTCCTACAGCTCATGATTGGCGTGCCCCTGGAGATGGTGCATGGGGTGCTTCGGATAGGATTCCTTTACTTGGCAGGCGTGCTAGCAGGTGAGGTGGGGAGTGGGAAGCTACCTACCCTATCCCGAGGTGTTTGCTGAGGGAGCATGGCTTGAATCCAGGCCTTTTGGGACAGCCCTCTCCTGACCTACTAGCCCTTTCCTTTCTTCCCATAGGTTCCCTGACAGTTTCCATCACAGACATGCGGGCCCCTGTGGTAGGGGGTTCAGGAGGGGTCTATGCCCTCTGTTCTGCCCATCTGGCCAATGTTGTCATGGTAAGGAGAGGCTCTGTCCTGGGCTGGGGGGGTAGAGGCACTGGAGATTTTGAAGAAAGCTAGCCACGTCCCCTCTCACTTCTTGGCCCATGAGGGTGGGCCTTCGGAGCCTTCCATCCAAACCCTTACCAGATGCTCCTTCTTCCTAGAACTGGGCTGGGATGCGCTGCCCCTACAAACTGCTTCGGATGGTGCTGGCCCTGGTGTGCAGTGAGTATTGGCCCTCCCAAGGGTGTGTGTAGGAGGTGGGGAAGGGCTAAATTTGGGTCAGGAAAATGTTTCCCCTGGCTTCAGGAAGTCCCCATCCCTTCACAAGGCTCTGAGTAAGGTGTATAGGGTTTCTCTACCCCTCTACCTCCACCAGTTAAAGGAGGAACAGTAAATGGCTAGCAGTCAGCAACACTAGGAGGGAGGAAATCCAGTTACTGCCACCCCAAGGGTGTCATTCCTTCTCTAGAGGACATTAGGTGCCTTCCAGGGCCCCCAGATCCCTCCACATCCTGAGGTATGAGCAGCCCCTGCCAGGCTGGGGCCGCCCTAGAGATGTCCTTGCCCTCACATCTTGCTCCCCCCCTACCGCAGTGAGCTCAGAGGTGGGCCGAGCGGTTTGGCTCCGCTTCTCCCCACCCCTGCCTGCCTCAGGCCCTCAGCCCAGCTTCATGGCCCATCTGGCGGGCGCCGTCGTGGGCATCAGCATGGGCCTGACCATCCTTCGAAGCTACGAGGAGAACCTGCAGGACCAGTGTGGCTGGTGGGTGGTGTTGCTTTCCTATGCCACCTTCCTCCTTTTTGCCATCTTCTGGAACATCTTCGCCTACGACCTGCTGGGGGCGCAGGTCCTGCCTCCCCCCTAGTACCCAATGAAAGTGCCAACACCGATGCTCCGGTGCCACCATCTGCCAGGCAGCCAGGACTCGGTTATTTCTCCCTGTCAACGTGAACCTGACTGAGGTGGGTCTAGTGCCCAGCCCAGTTCTCCAGTACCAAGAACAACATAAGGTGCCAACTTCCCACTGGATTCTGAGCTGGGCTGGGCATGCAGGTGCGTGCATGTGATTTTGTGTGCAGGCTAGTCAGGGCACGGCCCCCTTGGCAGGACCTCCAGGTGTGGGCCTGCATGTCCACCCTCTACTGAATGTATGTTTTAAAGCTGCTTCTCCCACCCCTGCCCCATGTGCCCACCTGCCTGGGAAGGGCCGGGGCCCCACTGCTCCTCCCCTCCCCCCACCAATTTCCCTCAGCTGGCTCTTTTCTCTCTAACTCTTCCCCGTTGCTGAGGGTACTTCAGTCCTAGGGCCCTAAAAGCTACTGAAATCAGGGCCTCTTAAGCCTTACACTGGTCCTGGGCCTAAATCTTCATCCAAGTCCCCCTGCCACTAGGGAAGCCTAATTTGAGGTGCCCTGTGGAAGGTAGGAGGGGATATGCCTGAAGGAAGTCGGGGTAGTACCAGAGGAGAGCATGTAGGAGAGCAGAATCGAGGCCCCCAGCCTCCAGAGCAAAGAGCCACTTTGATGGATTTGCTGTCTGAGCCTTTTTGGAGTATGAATAAATATTTTACACAGCAGCTGGCCAAGCAGTCTCAAAGTAAAACGCCAATGTCGGCTCCCAGCCTGCCCCCCAACACTGCTCAAGTGACCTCCTCTCTCCCTTCTTCCCCTCCTCCCGAGGCCCTGCTGTTGGGATGGAGGCCAAAGCAGATTCCCCTGGGATCTCCTCCTGCTATTTCCAGCTTCTGGTCTTTCCCAACAACTTTTCAGGCCTGTTAAGATTTTCCCTCCTCACACCTCCGAATTTAGGCTCATGTGTGAAGGCAATTAGGAAGCTGTTTACACCTCCTGACAGAGCAGTTAGCTAAGAGCTGCTGAGCCACTAGGGCCCACCCCATTCATTCCCTGAAATCCCACAAGACCAAAGCTGGGCCCTACCAGCTTTTAAGCACCTACCACCTTCTCTAGTTTCTGAATTCAGGAAAGCTCCAGTGCTAGGTGCTTTAACTCTTGAAAACTAAGTTCCTTCTGATTTTCCTGCCTCTTCCTGGTTTTCCCTGTGAGCATCAGAGCTCTGTTTGATTAAAGATATTAGACTATCTGAAGGAGGTGGGACATCCCCCTACATCACATATATGACAAGAGAAAACAGCACTGGGCATACCTGAGCCTTGGTCTATGGAGAAATTGAACACAGCAGAAGAAATGATTAGAACTGCAAATAAGTGACTTCCCCAAGGGCAAATGAGTGATGGAATTGGAGCTACGAACTCCACCTTCCTAACTCCCAGCTCAATCCTAGCCTGGGAGAGAGTATCTAAGGAGTTGAAGTCCGAATGAGGTTGGGATGGAAGGCAATTTTAATGGATGACAGTGGTTACCCACTGCCCTGAGCTCTCCATGGACACAAGGAGAGAACAGGAGTCTGGCTTCAGGTTACTGTAACTTGATGCATTTCTCTTGGGTGGAGTGTATACAGACATCCAGGATCAGTGAATATTAGTTTTTCGTTTCTTGAATGGTCTAACATCTTCAGCACCTTTCTTGGCTTTGGGGGCTCTCCAAGAAAAGGAGGGCAGGACTGTGGGACACAGTTTTTGGGCCACAGTCCAGGTCCAGAGGCACATTTCTATCTGGTGAGGAGTCCACTCTGATGAAGCATCAACTATGAGAAAAGTCCAAGGAGGTGAGGAAATGAACATGCAATTCTGGGCCTACTCAAACCAACCAAGCATTCCTGCCAGAAGTCTACCTGCCCAGAGGCCTGAGGCACCTTTACCTACTACATTTAGGCCTAGTCATTCCCCAAACCCGTCTGGCACCAGAGGCATTTGGTCAGTCTGTCGACTGAGTCTACTGTGGTATATGCATCCCTCCAGCAGTTAGCCCTTACCTTGGTTCAGTCTCTTAGCACACGCCCGGATCTTGTCCAGATACAGGATATAGTGTTTGAGAGTATACTGGAGCACAGGGAGGTCAGGTACAGCAGCCACTGCCTCATCTGCCATGAACGCTATTGTCTCTGGGGCACCTGCTGCCAGAATTGCTGAGGGAAGCACAAGTGGGGTTATGGAAAAGCAGGGAATCCTCCCAGTCCAGGCCCATTCATACTTTCCATGGATCCTAAGACCTGAATGTCACCTCATCTTAAGCAAGTTCCCCTGAAGCCCTAAGTCACCACTTCTGCTGAGGCCCTAACAGAAGAAATCTCTTAGTGGTATGAGGTCAAATTTGGCCATTGGTTAGAAAAATGTAGAACTGGCCTGATTAAAATAGTCTAGTTCTGATGTTCCAAGGCAGCAGGTGGGGGAGAGGATACTCCCAAGCCTCAAGGAGGGCTGGAGAAGGGATGAGTACCTTGTACTCTGTCAGCATCAGTCATTTCAGGTCACACATACTTTTCCACCCACTGAGCTGAAGCCTCGGATTCTCTCCAGGTCTGGAGAGTCAGACCTCAGGATGTTAGAGATGACACACCCAGCTTCCTTCTCCACCTCACAACATCCCCTAAGGGACCAGGAGACGCAGGGGTCAGTGCTGGTCCAGAGGTTACAAAGTGTCAGCTGGCTGCTGGGACCCACCCTCAGCTCCACCCCTCATCGTCCCTCACCAGAGGCAGTGGCTGGTCCCACAGCCTTAAGCTGGCTCAGCTCTGTGATGGCAGCTTCCACATTGGGTAGTAGAGAGAAGGCTGATGCTGTGCACCGCTTTACCAGTTCCTCTGGGTTAGTGGCCACCAAATGCTGCAGTCGAGGTCTGAACTTGCCCCTCTAAGTATGTGTTGGGGAGGACGGGAGCAGGAGGATAAGAACATGGTGAGAACATACAATTGGATTCTTAGTGACCCTCTGCTTAGCCTCACAATGTAGTCCAGGTATCTCACTGAAGTCCTGAGGGGCTGTCACACAGGTGATAAGTGGCAGAACTGGGATTCATGACCAGTTTTTCTAACTCAGGTTCTAGACCAAGTAACATACTCCAATCTCTTCTCCTTAGAACCACGTATCTTCTTTCAATGGAAATACCTCTCCATTCCCTATCAATTTCTAGGATGCAACCCCTACCCCAACTTGAAGAAGAAATCCTGTCTTACAAACATGGGGACATGAACAGGGAAGGTTTTATTAACCTCAAGTCCCTGAACCAAACAGAGCTCTTGCCTGGGAACAAGTCTTGGGATTTGACTTCACTAGGATTGGAATCAGAAGATCTGAAAGTTATAAATCCGGCATTAACTCAGTACATGACTTTGGATAAGACATTTCCCCTTGCTGGGCCTATTTCTGCCTCTGTGAAATGAAGAGGTTGGACCATAATCTCTAAGATTCATCTAATACTGCTATTCCATTTCCAACATTCTGGAACCAAGAAAGTAAAGTGAAACAGTAACCTACCCATCCATCACTCACTGGACATCAATCAACAGGCATTTATTAAATGCCTGCTATTTTTGAGGCACCGTTGGGTACAAAGACAACTGAAAACAGTTACTGCCTTCAAGGAGTATTGAGGAAGAAAACATACATATATAGATGTGTGTGTATACATATATACAGAGAGAGAGAGAGAGAGAGAGAGGCAGAGAGCAAAAGACAGATAGACACAGAATAAATACAAGATAATTTAATTTGGGGGGAGGGAACTAGCAGTTTGGGATCAGGAAAGGGACATGTTTAAAGGCCATGCTAGGTCAACCCTCTGGATGGGCCTAAGAATTTCTTTTGTGCTTTCCCTGTTCAGCCTGAATTTGTGCCCATCCCTACAGACACCACCTTATTCAGATGGGGAGCTTACCGCCAGCTTCCATTCCATCAGCTTCACCAATTCATCTCGAGTTAGGTATTTTTCCTTTCTCTCTCTTACAGAAACTGGCAGTTCCTCCTGATACCTGAAACAGGCATCCACTTACAAATGGAGTGGTATGTGTGTGCATAGTAGTGACAGGGAAGGGTCAGTGAAGGTCACTATACCATTGGGACAGCACTCACCAAAGTCTAACCTCTGGATCTCAGGATAGAGAGCCTTAAGCTACTTTAGAGCAAGATGCCAGATGCTGCTACACATGGAAGGGTTCCTGTGTCCTGGACCCCTTAGGGACTAGCATGACGTCCCTTAGATACTAGGGCCTCTTTGAGCATAATTTCCTAGGGTCCAGGTTCTCAGGGAGAAGGGAAGAGACACAGCTAGGCCTCATATCCTGTCTAGCCATCCACCAGGAAGCCGGGGATAAAGCTTATGAAGGTATCTTGACATCTTCTCTTATTCCCCACCCTCCCTGGAGCAATCAATTCAGCTTTGGAATTTCACTCTGGGTTTGAGTTGCCCTGGGTGGTAGATGAGTGATCAAGTGACTCTCTAAGTCCGGCTGGCCCCAGATCATGCTGTGGATCACACAGGGCCTCCCCTGAGGGATGCTGTCGCCTGCCTGGCCAACCGCAAAGAACACCCACGTGTGCTTCCACCCCTGGCTCCGGGGTTGCCCACAGCTCCCCTGGATATCCCTGCTCTCTCAGGACATTTATCAAACTCCCAGCAGTGTGCTAAGCATAGATGTTAGCCCCGAGCTGAGGGCAGCGGCTGTGTCTGCAGGGCCCACCACGGGGCGGTTCTCCCTCCCTCCACCCCGTCCTGGACCCTGGAGGATTAGGGACGAGGTCCAGGCTCTGCTGGAGCCTGGGCTCACCATGCATCCAAAGCCACAAGTTTCCGGGACTTGCCCTCTTTGGCTCTGATAGCCTCCTTGTAGCAGCCCAGCACTGCCGTCCAGCACTGGGGGTCGTCACAGCCATAGAGACCCCCGCTCTGGCCCATGGCCCCAGCCCCAGGCGACAGGAATCCGGGCGCTTCCTGAGTACTGGAGGCTTCTCCAAAACGGGAACGGCCTTCGGGGAAAAGAGCCCCGAAGTGAGATGTAAGGGAGATGGACTTCCCTTCCCCAAGCTAGGACCACCCGCTCGGGCCGCGCACGCGCAGACACGCGCCCCTCCGGAGCGCCTTTTCTCCATCCCGCCCCTAATTACCCCGGACCAATCCCCCTCCTTCAGAGGCGGACACGCCCTCCTCAGCCCCGCCCCTTTCACAGTCAAGCTCCGCCTCAGCCCCGCCCTTTATCCCGCGAAAGCATAAAACACAAACGTCTGCCTCTTCTCTTCCCACCTGTCCTGCTGGGCTCAGTCCAGATCCCCGTTACTCTTACGTACTGACGCACCCAGCTTGTTTCGGGCCTACCCCGAACTCATTTTTTCGGTCGCTGTCTCCTGCCGGCCCCGCCCCCTCGTGCTCTTGCGCTGAATCAACACGCGGCGGTGGCCTTTGCCCCGCCCCTTAGCTCCTCGCTTTTTCCGGCGTCCTTCTTCACAGGCTCACCCCTGCTCTTCCGGCCCCGCCCCCTCGCTCTCCCGGGCCGGAACTTCCGCTTGGGTGACGGCACCGGGTCTCCGCAGGGAAGAATTCGCTGTTTCTTGGGACCGAGTTCGGGGGTCCGAGGGGAGCCGCGGGCGCTCTCTGTCGGCAGCGCCCGAGTTCAGACCTGAGTACTGCGGCCGGGGCCGGGGGCCGTGATCGGATCACGGGGCCGGGCCGGGGTAGAGGCCGAGGCCGGGGCCGGGCCGGAGCCATGAAGGGGAAAGAAGAGAAGGAGGGCGGGGGCGGCGGCGGCGGCGGGGCCCGCTTGGGTTCGGGAGGCGGTGGCACGGGCAGCCCCGAGAAGAGCCCCAGCGCCCAGGAGTTGAAGGAACAGGGGAACCGGCTCTTTGTGGGCCGCAAGTATCCAGAGGCAGCGGCCTGTTACAGCAAAGCCATTGTGAGTGCGGAGTCCCGGCGCTGGGGGGCGGGGCAGCGGAGGGCGCCAAGCTGGGAGCGAGGAGGGGAGCCCGAGCTGGGGGTGGGGGAAGGGCGGCCAGTGGTCCCGGGGGTCTCCTTCGAGTACCAAAGCCCCCTCAGCAAGAAATGACTCCTGCACGCCTTTGTCCGGGGTGAATGGGTGTAGGGAGCGCCCGCTCCTTCCCCGCCGCAGGAAATAAGTGCTGCCCTCTCCCACCTAGAGTCTAGGACTGGGGGAACTTCTGAGCTCTGGGCCGGCCGTGGGGTAAATTCTGTGTGTTCAGCAGTCATTCATCAGAGCCTGAAGGATCCCCCTGGTCTTGTTTCTCTTGGGTCTCCAGCTGGGAGGACATCGGGGCAGATCCTTACAAAAGCACTAATTCATTTCTGCGTCTTGGGATAGATTGTTGAACTTAGAGCTTGGAAGCCTCGTTCCAGAATGCCCAAGGACTGGGCAATGTCCAGAGGAGTTGAGATGAAAGAGTGGGGTTGATCAAATATATTTTCTGAGTTAACATGAAAGGTTTCTTAAGTGTAATTACAGATGTAATGTTCTGGATTAGGCAGAGGAACCCCTTTTTATTGGTCTTTGCTTCTAGGAACATTTTTAAGTGACAGGTACTTAGTATGCAATTCCTTTTTACAACAGTGTCTTATGTACTGGAAAAACTAAAAGCATTCGCTGAATTGCAGAGCTTTGTTCTAGGGGATATGGAGAAATAAATATCAGAGCAAAGTTCCTATGCTTGGGATTCTGAACTAGTGTGCTTCCAGAATGTGCCATTTTGGATCACATAAGGATAAAAGGATGGAGGAGAAGCCATGTCTTACAGTTTCTAGGGATAGTCTAATTCCTCCTCTTAATCCATTGGGCCTTGAAGAGTTAGAGGCCTCAAACTAAAGCTGAGGTGGGTGATTTCAGTGGGCCAGAACAGTGGATAGTATCTGGGTAAGGTAGGGGAAAATAAGGAATGAGGGTGTTGAAGAAGGGGAGAAAAGGAGTATCTGAAAGGACAAAATGGAAGGAAGAACCTAGAGAGTATACTCTAGGGAGAAAAAAGAATCCCGAGGCAGTTAGGTGGCAAAGTGAATAGAGCAGGCTCTAATAGAGTCAGGACAATCTGAGTTCAAATCCTGCCTCAAACACTTAACACAAAAACTAGCTGTCTGACCTTGGCCAAGTCACTTAACCCCAATTGCCCTCCAAAAAAAAAAAAATCCCAAAGTTCCTTGTGTTTGAGGTTAAAGGGGAGGGGTAGACTAATGACAGGCATGTCATGACAGGGTGTCATCTTCCTTTCTCTCAAGAAACCTTTTTACACGTCTCCATTCCTTATAGCTCCACTTGGATTTCCTATAGCAAAGAGAACCCATCCATGTGTATGGAAATCAATTGTTTATAGTCAGGAACCTTGAAAGGCTGATCTATGAAACCCCTTTAGCAAAGGAGTGACTCCTAAATGTCTTTGTGATTCTGACAGTTGGATGGGTTAATTGAAGCATCAGGGCATACTAGAGGGAGTGCTGAATCAGCAGTAGGAAGCCCTGAGTTCATATCCCAGCTTTGTTACTATTTGTATGACCTTAAGCAAGTCATATCACTTCTCTGGGACTCAGTTTCTTCCTATGTAAAATTACCTCTTAAAGTCCTTCCTGATCCTAAATTCAAAGGGGAAGAGTATGTGAGGTGGACCCTTTGGTGACTCAGGTTGTTCAGCTACATCTTAATGTAGCACCTTGTACTTGTCATCTGCCTGGCTTCCTAAGCATGCTTTTCAGGACTGTGGAGGTGGCTTAATGCCTATGGTTTATGGCCCAGTTGACTCATAGGTGAACTGGCGTTTAGGAAGGGACCTATTCACAAACCTGGGTCCCTGAGAAGGTAAGAAGGGTAGAGACCTCACTTGAGAGTGACTGCCAGATATCACCCAGGAGATCTAAAAAACCTAGCCAGGACTAAGGGTGGTTTTCTAGGGAAACCTGCTCAGGTGAGACTGTAAATTGGAGGATGGAACCCCTGAGGTAAGAGCCCAGGGATAGCCTTTTTCCCCCTGTGGTGAGCCCTAGGAATCAAATCTCCTTCCCCATATAGCAAGTAAAGTTAAAAGGTTTTCATGTTACTTGGTGTCAAAGGCTGACATGGAAGAAAGGGTCTAGGAGGGGGAATGAGCCAGGCAGGTACTGAGTTTTGCATCCCCTGCACCTAGCACAGGGTCTCCTCCTCATTGTCTTTGTCCTACAGACAACTGGGCAGGCCAGAACAGAGTAGGGCTATGGGACTTTAGGGGTCCTGTCCCATTTTGCTCTTCCTTATTTCAAAGGGCCCGAGTGTTTCTGAGCTGACCATGGAAGAGAAGCTGGGTGGAAGGATGATGAAGCAGAGAACTGAGATAGGACAGAGCCACTGAAGACACCAGGCTTCCTCCCCTCCCATCCTTTCACCACCCCCAGTATCACAAGGCTCACACTTAGTCACACTGGTCAACTTTTTCTCAGTTTAGTTCTTGTGACCTTGTTCCAGTAGCTGATAGCTTGGTGTCTCTTGCCTGTTTGTAGCAATAACCAATCAGTAGTTACATTGCCCACATACTTAGCTCACCTAGCTCATTCATCATGGTCCCCACTGTGGGTGGGTGGGTGTGATACCACTAAGGTCCAATTATTGGCTCACAGTAGACATTCCAGTACTTGCCATTCCTGGTCAGATACAGCTTGCAGCTGGCTGAAAACAGGGAGTAAAAGGCAATTCCCAAGAATCTGAAGTTGGAGCAGAGTGATGAACTAGGGAGTCAGAAAGCCTAGATTTTAATTTCGGCAACACCTCACCTTTGCATGGGTTGTTAGAGTGGCTTTTAAGGGGAAGTGGGACTCTTCTTGGAAAGTAGCCATTCTGCCTGAGCTTGACCAGAAGACTTGAATTCAGAGGCCAGTAGGGACATCAGCAGGCTTTCAGGGTTTGCTGTCCTGCTTCCCCTCCCCCCCCAGACCCGGAATCCCCTCGTGGCTGTCTATTATACCAATCGGGCACTGTGCTACCTGAAGACGCAGCAGCATGACAAGGCCCTGGCCGACTGCAGGCACGCTCTGGAGCTCGACAGCCAGTCAGTGAAGGCCCACTTCTTCCTGGGCCAGTGCCAGCTGGAGATGGAGAGCTATGACGAGGCCATTGCCAACCTGCAGAGAGGTGAGCCAGGCCCCACCAGGCCCCACTGGGCCACAAGGCCCCTACGCCCGGAGCCTGAGGTCTTGTGCCCAGCAGCATCCACCCTCTTCCACAGCCTACAACCTGGCCAAGGAGCAGCGGCTGAACTTTGGGGATGACATCCCAAGTGCGCTGCGCATCGCCAAGAAAAAGCGCTGGAACAGCATCGAGGAACGGCGGATTCACCAGGAGAATGAGCTTCATGCCTACCTCACCAAGCTCATCATGGCAGAGAGAGAGAGGTGAGCAGGTCACCCCAAGCCTTACAAGCAGGAATCAGGCTAAAGCAAAGCTTTCTCATGTGACTGCCCTCACCTTCCCCTAGGCAAAATCAATCCCTGGGCATGTGAGTGGGGGAAGGCCTGCCATGTACATGACCCTGTGGTTAACAGTAGTCTGGGGGGGAAAAGGAGTGGAGGAGATCGGTCTGGATCTGAGACTCCCTCCAGAGATGCAGGTGGTGGCCCCCAAGTTGCCTGGGAGCACTACATTGTTAAAAGATTTAAGTAGGTATCAGAGGCAGGTCTTGAACCTGGGTCTTCCTTATTCTAAGGCTGCCCCTCCGTCCCATCTTGCCATGATGCCTGTCAGCACTGGAGTTATTTTAGAAATGAAATAAGAAACAATTCTTGATGTCAGGGAGCACAGTCTGAGAGGAGGAACAAAGCACAATATATAGACAGCTGTAATGTAAGGGAATGTACAAGCAGAGTTTTGGGAAAGATGGCTTATGACTGGGGAGGATGTCATGAATTCAGAAGCAGGTGTCAGTGGAGGCCAGATAAGATGTAGGTAGGTAGGATGAGATACAGATGTGGTAGGTATATATATAAGTTAGCAACTGAGAAAATAAGAGGGCAAAGTAGAACCTGATGGCTTCCTTCAGGTGTATCTCCCATTCCTCTCCCTTGGCATCAGTCCGGGCATGATGCTGCAAGGGGTAGTTTTAACTGGAGACTGGCTGTTTCTGCTGTCAGGATAAAGTTTAGGGTGCAGTTAGGGAGACAGTTCTGGACTGATCACTATCCAGGCTATGGCAGAAATATTAAATGCTTTAAGGGTTTGGAGAAAGGGGATTAGGTCTGTGGCTCCAAGTGACTGGGAAAGGCCCCTGGGGGAGTGGCTAGTTCTTTTGTGTGGGCCATCCTTGGCTCCCCTACTCGAGGACCCTGTCATTTTGTCTTGTATTTCCTGCAGCGTAGCAGAGCACAGGGCTGGACACACAAAGTAGGTGCTCAGTAAAGGCTTGTTGATGGATTACTTCCTTGGCCTCCCCAGGGAGCTGGAGGAGTGTCAGCGGAGCCAAGAGGAAGACAATGGAGATGAAAGCCGGAACCGTGCCCAGCAGGCCAGCATCGAAGCCAAACACGTGAGGCTTGCCCTATGTATCTAGGCCTGAGGGCAAGAGGGGGAGATGATAGCACAGCTGGGGAATGGTTCTGCCCAGATTGTGGTCCATCATTATTGATAGCAGCTGGCCCAAAGAGGAATGGGATGAAAGTCATACATGGGCTCAGGAGAGCATCTTGGCGGGAGACTGATTTGGAACAGAGCCCAGGCTCTGGAAGGAAATTTCAGTGCTCATGTGCCTTCTCTTCCCTAGTTATTAAACCCAGTGTCATTGTGGGTTCAGTGCTCGAGGCATGGGGTGGCTGGGCACATCTATTTATGGGCATGACCCCCAGTGAAGGAGGTGATTTCCTTTTCAGGATAAGTACTTGGCAGATATGGATGAGCTTTTCTCCCAGGTGGATGAGAAGAGAAAGGTGAGGACAGACTTCTAGCCCTTTGTCCCTTTGGTTGCCTTCTCTTGTGCTCTGCTTCCTTTAGCTTCCTGACCCTAGTTGGGGAGGGGCCCATAATTACTGCCCAAGCAGGCAGCAGCCTGAGCTGAGGGACCTGGAGCCTACAGACCCCTTGAGCTCTTGTCTCTTTTCCTCATGTCACAGAAGCGAGACATCCCAGACTATCTGTGTGGAAAGATCAGTTTTGAACTGATGCGGGAGCCATGCATCACTCCCAGTGGCATCACATACGACCGAAAAGATATTGAAGAGCATCTGCAGGTAATGTGCTGAGCATGGCCAGGCTGGCTCTCTTGGGCATTGGTAATTGTCCTGCTTACTACCTAGTTGTGGGCCTCGGTGGCTTCTCAGTGCGGCTCTTTTTCTCTCTGTCTCCAGCGAGTGGGCCACTTTGACCCTGTGACCAGAAGCCCCCTGACCCAGGAGCAGCTCATCCCCAACCTGGCTATGAAGGAAGTGATTGATGCCTTCATTTCTGAGAATGGCTGGGTAGAAGATTACTGAAGCTTCTAGCCTCTTTCCTGGAGCCCCTCTGTCCCCCAGGGCCAACACATGCCTTACTCTCCATCTGGTCTCTTACCCTAACCTGCCTGCTGGGTACTGAGCCAGCCTCCCATCTCTGTACTGCCTGTGGATTGGGGACCCTGGGCCAGGCTTTGGGGGCTTGCTGGTTTCTGAAGTTAGAGGGTGTCTGCCTCCCAAAGGGTAAGACTTTATCCTGGCAGCAGCCAGGTTCCTGCTGCGGAGGTTGGCATGGTTTTCTAGCAACTACCTTCCATGTCCCTTTCCCATGTATATAATTTGTGTTCACTCCCTCCTTTCTCATTTAACAGCCATTACCTGTTCTGAGCCATGACCCTGGCCCTGGGGGAGGGCTCTCCCCAGCCCCACTTACCCTGTGCTGCATTGTCTGAAGGGGCTGGAGTAGGAATGGACTGAAAGAAGCTCTATGGAGGGTTAATAAAATCTGTGAGCAATATACCTTTGAGCTGGTGTGAGCCCTGCACATGCGGGGCTGGCAAAGAAGAGACAAAGGCCTACAGCCTTCTTCTCTCACTCGACACCTTCTGGACAGATTTCTTTCTCTTGATCTGAAACCCCATGGGATGTATGCTTACCTTTCCTCTTCCCCCTTCACTTCATGCTGATTTGTCTTCCAGCCCTAAGCAAGAGGGCAGAAAGTGACTGGCACAGAGACACAAGACAGCAGAGCCAGCACCATTACTTCATTGTAGAGAAACTGTGGCAATAAATTAACAGCACTTGGAGTCAGAGGGTGGCAGCAGGTCGGCCTTAGCCTGGAGGATGCTGTTGCCTCTAGCCCAGAAATGTGGAGATGAAGACACTGGTGTCCAGGTTCAGGGTGGCATGCCACCAACGGTCAGGGAAGTACAGTACCTGGAGATGGCATGAAACTTAGCATAGGCCTTTTCTTCTTCCCACTCACCCAATAAAGTGAACCCTTCTGACCTCACCAGCCTGGACAGTACACTGTAGGGGCCGTTCAGTGATTGGGAGTGCTGGGTATGTGTCCCGTAGCCAGGCCAAGGTGGTTTTGTTGGGATGAAAATCAGGTGTCTTCTCTGGAGGATACAGGAACCATCGCTGTTGGGGATGGGGAAGGAAGACTTAGAACTGGCTTACCTTTTGCCCCTTCCAAGATCTAGGGAAACTTGTCTGCCTCACCTTTCGTCCAAAGATCACCTCAGAATAGCCTGGCCCATGCCAGTGGAAGGGTACTCCAGAGCCAGCACCTGAGGGAGAGAGGGATATTCCATCAATAGATCTGGATTCCCAGCAGCTTCTTGCCCCTGAGGGTAATACTGACCTGCAATTCCAAAACTGTAGGCTGCAGTAGTGCCCAAGAGACGAAAGGGAGGTGGGGAGTAGTGTTGAAATAGTCTGCCCCACTCAGTGAAGTTATTGTCCCCAAAGAAGTAGAGAGTGTCTGGTGGGAGGAAACAGAACTGAACAGTGTTCAGGCAGTGACTCAGCCCCTCACTGCCCTGTCCTTAGGGTGGCTCAATGTTGCGAGCTTCATTGGCCCTTGAGAATAGGAACTCAACTCACCGTTCCCTAGGGAGTTTGGGTCTTGAGGCTGTAGCAGCTGTTCAACATAGTCTTGGAAAGAGAGATCTACTGTGGGGAAAGGAAAAGGCTAGGAGTCAGGACAGTCCTGCTGGAGGTTGCACGGAAGTGGTGTTAGGCACAGTTGGCCTTACCTTTCTGATAAGAATATGTGTTAGCTGTGCTCAGCCGGATCCTGAAGTCCCCAAATTCTGCCAGGAGCTTCTCTTTGGAGCACAGGTCCTGGAACAGCTGGGGAGAAGGGAAGGGCCTCGCGATTAAGATAGGTGTGTCCCCCACCTCACCAGACTACGTTCTTCGGTGGAGTTAGATCTGAGAAGGGTATTAGGGATGGGCTGGATAGCCTGGTACTTACGGAGTTGTTGGTGAGTCTTTGTAGAATGACGGGCTTAGAGAAGGCGTATCTGTGAAGCAAGGACAAAGGGCTTGGGCAGTTCCTGCCAGGTATAACCTTTGGCGGGTCCTCTGCCCTAGGCAGTGCCAGCTTTGTGGGGTTTGTGCTTAGGGGCCCTAGTTCCAGTCACCCACAATGACCAAGGAAAGGACCCAAACGTTCCTCCTTCCCCTACGTACTGGTGGATGAACTCTGCGTAGGTCAGGTTGGCTCTTCGGTCCACAGTACACCTCTCCTCTTCCTCTAGGGCCAGGTTCCCACTCAGCTCCCTGCGTGGGGGTGACTGTAGGGTAGCTGATGCCTTCCCCTCCCCCCCAGCTTGCTGTCGGGCTCTTGCCTCAGCTATGGGTTGCCGGGTATGACCACTTCTTGAATGCTTAGTCTGTATCTAGTTTTCTGGCATTCTCACCACGCCATTCCTGACTGCACTGTCTTCGAGCCTAGTCAAGCCACCCAGGCGGGAGTGATGACTCATCGGGGCAGGTTTGGGGGGAATTTCAACAATGTCAGTTTTCTAGGAGTCCGGGTAAATTTGGCGCCTCTCGACTTTCAAGCCAGTCTCTGGACTGGGGCCTTGCCTACCTCCTTTTCTGATAGGAGGCCAACTCTTCCCTGGATTGGCTGACAAATCAAAGCATTTCAAGAACCCTAACTCTAATTTCATAGCTTTGGTCCCCCACTGATTCCCTTTTTCACTGTCCTCTCTGTGAGCGGGGCAAAGGGTGGGATGGCGCCTGCTTCCTCTTCGGGATGCAGGAAGTTAAGCAGCTGGCGGGTGGAGCACACGCCCCAGCCCCAGCCCCTCTGCCCTCGCCTCGCTTCCATAGCGCTCCCCAAGGCCGCTCCCCTCCCGGACCACCCTGCCCACCCCTCCGCATGCTCACCAGCCCCCGCCTGCAGGGGTCCCGCTCTCGGAGTAAGCGATGGCTACCAACACCAGGAATAGGGACCGCATCCCGCGCCACCGCCACCGGCCCGGCCCCATGAAGACGGAACCCGCCGAGGGCTGCGGAAGCCAAAGCTCCGGGCTGGCTTCGGATCGAAGCCCCGCCGCATCCACCGCGGAGCATTGTGGCCTTTGCAGCAAGGACTACATCCCCCAGTAGGCCTCGCGCGAGAGACAGCGCTGAGATTGGCAGAAAGAGCGGTTGCCTTGGAGACTCCCTCAAGCAACCGGAAAACTTTCCTAAAGGGAACGTGCTTCCGGTCGCACTCTCCGCGGTTCCCTCCGCCTTCTCTTCCCCGCCTCGGAAGAGAGCTTTCCTACTTCACTAATAAAGTACGGACTGCCTGCTGCGCGCGCACCTCGAAATTCACTAGCGGAGGGATGGCTCTTTGGCCGGTCCAAACAAGCCCCCCCGCCCGTGGCTCTTGGTCCTCGACTGCAGTCTGGCCCGGCCTTTCAGCGCTGCCCCCAAACGCGTCTGGGTCTCCCCCCGCGCCCCCCCTTCATTTGTCTCCTTTTCTGTCATTCCAACCGATCTCTCTTCTCCGCCTGCCAAACGCACATGCCTAAAACACGAATTGGCCTATTGGAAGAATATATTTAAACTGAAGATTTGCTCAGCCATCCTGCCTTTCCAGTCACTCCATGTTACTCCAAAGCGGGCTGCTGGCTGTTCCCCCACACGCAGGTATGCACCTTGTCCTCATGGTGCCTCAGCGAAGCCCTAGCTTCAAGGCCCAGCTCACACAAGGCCCTTCCTGATTCCCAATGGCTAGGGCACTCTCCCTCCCGAAATTATCCGGTATTTACTTAACTGTGTGTCCCCAGGAAGGCATGGCCTTCTTGAAGGCAAGGATGGGTGTGTTTTTTATCCTATTCCCCACCACCACTTAGCACTCAGCCTAGACATTTAAAGGTATTTAATGTTGAATTGAGATGAATTCCATCCTAGTCTGTCCTGCTCCAGAGTCTCTTCTGGGAACTATCAGGAGGAAAGAACATTCAAGTACTGTTATCAGCCCCCAATAAAAACCAACTCCTCCAGTTATAGTAACAACAACTCATATTTATAAAGTGCTTTTCTTCCAACAGCTCTGCAATTTTTACAGAAGGGGAAACTGAGATTGGAGAGAAGCCATGACTTGCTGGCAGAGTTCAGTCTTGAACAGAGGTCTCCTTTTTGGTCCAAGGAACAGCTGACATGAACTCGTCTTTCTTCAGAAGAGGGCCAGAGGCAGGAGCATCTCATGGCATGGCTTGGCAGTCTTGTGCTGTTTCCATAGAGGCCCTGTAGACAGTTGGTGCCAATAGCAGTTCCTCAGGGGCGGCTCAGGTGTACTCACAGAGATGGCCACAGCCTGCTGGACAGTGTGTGCTACTCTCCAGCCACTTGAGGATATGTTGTAGATGGCCACCATGGCTGCAGCCCTGGCACCACACAAACAGACCCTTTACAACATGGTGGCACACAGCACAAGTACTGGCACACTGGCGGCACCTGTGGCCAGCAGAACAAGAGAGGAAGGGAGGAAAGTGATCACCAAGAGTCCAAGGAGACCCTTCGATTCCCATTCCCCAATTCAGCACAAGATCAAGGCCCTGGGATGGGACACTAGCCCTCACCAAGCCCCTCCTCCTCCCCGCTGTCCCCCTACCCGGCCGGCCAAGCCTCTGACCTGTCACAGATCCAGCCCTTGTTGCTCATAGGCCTCTTACAGTTGCTGCAGTTGACATGCAGGGTGGTGGATGCCTGGTTCAGACAGGTGATGGCTCGACAGGTACTTAGTTTGATCACCTGGTTAGATATGTTCCAGAGCCTGAATCGCTGTAGCAGGTCAATATAGGAGGTGTACCAGTGCTCCTGGGAGAGAGGAGACAGCAGGCTAAAGCAGAAGAGAGCCCTGGGCTGGTCTGCTTTCCCATGGTACTACACTGTGGCCCTTAATCTCCTGGGTCCTGGAGGAGCACAAGGGGTGACCCATGATAGATGTGTCAAGGACAGCAGAGAACACAACTTCTCCCATGATGATAGAACTCTCACCCCCCTGGCAACTAAGTGGTTAAGTATAACGAGTCTGGAGTTAGGAATCAGAAGACCTGAACCCCAAGCCCATTTGAGCAAGACACTTCTTTTCTGGGCCTTTGTTTTCCTCATCTACCAAAGGGAGATTATAAGCCCTCCTCAGCATGGGAAGTGATTGTAAACTCATAGGGATGCTAGGACTGGATGGGAAATTGCTTTGTGAACTGCAAGGTACCCAGAATTATCCCACTTCGATAATGTCTGGGATTGCCATGCACGTCATCACTCCCTTACTGAGTATTACGACTAGGTTCACTCTAAATAGAAGCCTTGGAGATCTGTCTGAAGACTATCCTACACCCAAAAGCATTTGTGGCCATGCTAAGGGTTTGGATTGACCCATACAACTACCCAGCTTCCTCCTCCTGCTTACTGAGCACATCTGAGGAACATAATCTGCCTATTCCAGCTTAACTGCTACCCCCTCTCTTAGCTATCTAACCTCTCTATTCCTTCCCTTCTCCTGTCCTGTCAAAGTCTGAAAATTTTACACTTAATGGCCAGAGGGACAGGCAGAAGGGCACAGTTATGGAAATGAACTCTCTTCTGAGAGGGTGGAACCATTTGTGGTTAGTAACAACTGACATTATATATATTGTGTTTTGAGGTTTATAAAACACTCCCAATGCAATCCCAAATTAAAGAAAATGTAGTTCATAAAGGAAGAGTAACCAGGTAGGGTCACAGTCACACAGGGGACCCAAAGTGGTAAATTTGATCCTGCTGTCACACCAACCCCCCAGAACACATGATCAGAAGGGCACCTGAGTTTGCTCGTCAATCTCCTTTCGGATGCGCTCGCCCAACACGATTAGGACGGATACGGCCATCTGCACATCACCCTGCTCAGCATAGAAACGCAGCATGTCCCTCACCAGTGCACTGAAGAAGTCAGGAGGCAAACGGCTCTCATAGAGTGTGTGGGAGATGGAAATAAGCGAGAAGGACTCCACAGGGGTCAGGGATACTGTTTCTGCCTCATTGCCGCTCACGTGGGGTGAGTCAGCCTTGTCTTGCAGGTGGTCAGGACCAGAGGGATTGTCCACGATCTCATGGCGGAGAGGGAAGGCTTCCTGGGGCAGCACATACTCTGGCTCCTCCGCTGGGGCGGAGGGGTAGACACACCATTAGGTTGGGGGACATCGACACTTCCCACACCGACAGGCCCCACTGGGGCACCCCTGCCCAGGCCCTGCTGCCACTTACTGTGGGCATTCTCATGATCCATCAGATACAGCTCATCATCATCTACCTCCACGTCGCCCAGGAGGTAGTCAGCAGGGACATCGCTGCCTTCTGTCTCTTCATTCTCTGGGAAGAGAGGAGAGGAAGTCAGGTATCTACTCGAACTGAGTATGACCATGTTTCCCCTGCCCATTCACTCATGTATCATCAGATGGTGCTTGGAGCCCATCTGTCCCAGGCAAGGGAGAAGCAACTTCGGGGAGGCCTACAGAGGAGCAAGTGACAGCAGGCTCCCGTCACCCACCTTACCATCATTAGTGATGAGGGTGGTAGAGGAGTCCAGCAGAATGTTCTCGCTTCGGTTTTCCCCCTTACTCCAATCCAGTCGGCCCTCACTCCCCATTCCAGAGGCCATGTCCTTCAGGTTGAAGCTTTTTGGAGTGTGGACAAGAGGAAAAGAGGTGAAGCCCAGAGGAAAATGAGCCAAGCAGGTGGATGGTGCTGCCACCACCAAGTCCCTCCTCAACACCCCTTCTTTCCTGCCCCTCCATTACCTATTCATAAGCGGAAGGTTGGTGCTGCCCTTCCCAATGCTGTGGTTCAGGTTGGCAGAGGGCATGGTGCCAGGACTGCAGTAAATAATTCTCAGCATGGTCCACGTTTGAGCAACCTACCCCAAAGAGAGAGTAAGCAACAGCCCCTGATCATGCACTGAGGAAGGGTGGGGTGGTGGAAAGAGTACAGGGAAGAAGTCAGTCCACTTACTTCTCATTCTGGCTAAGTCTTACGTCCACTAAGTAAATCTCTTCCCTTCTCCAGGCAGCAGGTTCCCTATTTGTAAAATGAAGGGCCCAGATCTCCAGCAGCCCTTTTGGAGATGCTGCTGGTTAGACTCTGTTGAGTTAAATGGAAGGAAAGCCTGACCTTTACCTTACAGCCTCTCTCCCTCTAATAAAAGAGAAAAGTTCGAAGCACACGTTTGAATCCACTTGGCCTAGGTCCGTCAATCTCCTAGCTGGGAAATGCAGTTACTGTCAATTCAGCAAGCATTTATATGTAAGATACTATAAGGGTCAAGGACACAGAGATGAAAAATAATAGTTCTTCCCATTAAGAAACTGATAGTCTAACTGGGTGAAGGTAGTGGTGGTGGGTTAAAATGTACAGAAATAACTAAGATAATATTTCAGATTTTTTTAATGTATTTTTTTTGGTGTTTTGCTGATTTTCTCTTTTCTTTTAAAAATATTCTTACACAGAATGGCTCTCTGGGAGCAGGGAGGGAAATGGATAAAGGGGGAGATTTAGGTGACAGAAAAACAAAATATATTAAAAAATTGTAAAAGAAGTAACGACGACACGAGGCAGACTGTAATAAGTGCAAAGACGGCCAGAAAGATTACATACATCTTCAGGGAGGGAAGAGAGAACAAGGAAATTTTTATAGGCAAGGTCGCAGCAGAGGTGGCCCCAGAGGGACAGTGAGAGAAAGGCATCATGAGAGATATAGGCATGAGAGCAACGAAGGACAAGAGCGGCAGCCCATGAAGAGTCTGGTCTGGTCACACTAGTATGGGGTGAGGACACTGTGGAGGGTCGTGAATGGCAAAGGAAGCTGATGTGCACTCTCCTGATGTACCCAGGCCCAGGAAGCTGCCTCATGAGCCTGCCCCAGCCTTGAGAAAGGCAAGGGCACATCTCCAAAGACACTGCACACAGCTCATGTGGGGAATCACAAAATGACAAGAGTTTAGAGGTGCAAGGGACTGTCATGGCCATGCAGGCCGGCCCCCCCAGCATGCCCTCCACATCAGGGCAGGCCAGCCCGCTTCTGGACACCTGGCTTTTAGGACATCCTTCTCAACATCCAGTCTGCATTTGCCTCTTTGCAACTTCCACCCACCGCTTCTACTTTCAGAATGAGCTTTCCCCCTTTCCCAAGTAAACTCAAGACAGTGATCGTGTCTCTGCTGTGTCATTAATTCTCCAGGCTAACCTTCCCCATTCCTCCAGCTAATCCCTATGTGGCATGAACTCCAGACTCTTCATCACCCAGAACATTCTCTAGACTATCAATGTCCTTCCTAAAACACAGTAGCCCAAATTGAAGATGATTATTACCAATGTGGCTAGACAAGCACTGAGGACAGTGGCATCATCACCTTCTTATTCTCGGAGGCTGGGATTATCTTAATGCAGCCCAAGAACAAGCTGGGACTTTTGGAAGCCCTTTCATGCTGTTGGCTCATATTGAGCTTGGGGTCCACTAATCTCCCCAGATATTTTTCTTTTTTTTCTTTGGAGGGGGGAAGGCAAAGCAATTGGGATTAAGTGACTTGCCCAAGGTCACACAGCTAGTATGTCAAGTATCTGAGTTCAGATTTGAACTCAGGTCTTCCCAACTCCAGGGCTGGTGCTCTATTTGCTGTGCCACCTAGCTGCCCCACTCCAGATCTTTCTCAAGTAAAATTGCTATCCACAACACCTCTTATACTTGGAAAATGGATTTTTTTGGAATATGAGTTAAGATTTTACATTTATTCCCATTAAACTTAATTTTATTGATGCAGCCCAATGCTCTGGCCGGCCTATTAAGATCTTGCCAGATCTCCACTATGCCATCCAGTGTGCTGACTATCCCTTTCAACTCTGTGCCTGTGAGGTCCTACCTCCAAAACAAGGCACCTAAGCCACACACAGGCACTTTCCAAGCACTGTCTTAAGAGACGCCAGAGGCATCTCCATACCTTCATGGACATCAGAAGACTCTGGGGAAGGGCACTGCACATTACAGGTATTTAGGAAATGGCTGAAAAAAGTCTCATTTGTCTATACGCCCCTCCTTTGTGTCCCAAAGATAAGCTGCCTCATTTGAGGACTAGAACAATATTGCTCATCACCTACTCTTCCCTCCAAGAATTTTCATGACCCTGCTCTCAGTGCTTTCTCCATGTATGACCATTCCTCCTCCTCCTCCACCTCCTCATCTGAATCTTCATCCATGCCACACCTGTTAACTGGGGGTGCCCGCAAGGCTCTGTCCTGGGGCCTCTTCTCTTTGGTCCCCTGGGTCTAAATGGCACCCGACTGATAAACATATCTAGTCCCAGTCTCTTTCCTGGGCTCTGGTCCTATGTGACTTTACTCTGCATTTTGAAATGGATGTCCTCCCATAAGCACCTCGACCTTAACTGTACAAAACAGAACTTGCCAGCTTTGCCCTGCCCCCCCAACCCTCCTCTCAACTTGTTACCCAGGTCTGCAACCTCAATGTCCTCTTTGCCTCGTCACTCTCACTCAGCTCCTAAATCTTATCATCCCTAGGATGACATTAAAAATAACGTTAGTGACTCCATTCTGCCTTTATCCAACATTTGGTGAAGCTAAGTTTCAGCTGCTTGTAAGTCACCTGATTTTGCATAAGACACAAGATTACCCCATCTCCCCAAAGTCACAAAACCAGCCCTCTCCCTCTGACCTCAATGTCTCCCAATTCCCTCCACCAATAGGAAGCCAGGTGTCTCAGTCCCTAGAATACTCTTTTTCCCGTTTTTTACTCCCTCCAAATTGTATATTAGCTTTGTAGAAAACAAGATTCTGGGTCCTTGGCTACCCAGAAACTTGCTAAATAAATAATTTGTCTGGTTTTTTAATTTCATTGTAACACTGCCGTTTCTTTATCACCCATATGTTCCCTCTTCTCTACCCACACTGTCACCACCCTGGGTCAAGCTCCCATCTCCTTTCACCTAGACTATTAAAATAGCCTTTCTGCCTCATTTCTCCTCACTTCAACCCATCCTCCACACAGCTGCCAGCATTTTTCTCAAACCAAATAAACTCTGATGGCTTCCTAAGGTCCCCAGGGCCAAATATAAAGTCTTTTTTTTTCTTTTTGGAGGGAGAAGCTAGGGCAATTTGGGTTAAGGGACTTGCCCAAGGTCACACAGCTAGTTTTGTGTGTGTGTGTGTGTTTTAAGTGTCTGAGGCCACATTTGACCTCAGGTCCTCCTGACTCCAGGGCCGGTGCTTTATTCACTGCGACACCTAGCCACCCCCTATAAAGTCCTTTTGTTTGGCATTTAAAGCCTTTCATAAACTGGGCCCCTTCTACTTTTCCAGTCTTGTTCTACTTCACAGCCCTCTATGTGCCACACTGGCCGCCTTGTTGTGCTTCATCTCCCATCTCAGTGCCTTTGCACTGGCTGCCTCCCAGGCCTGGGATGCTGGCCCTTCTCACCACCACCTCTTAGAACCTTCAAGATTGCTTCAGAACTCAGCTGCGGGGCCACTTTCTACAGAAGGCCTTTCTTGGTGCCCTCAGTGATAGAGACCTTCCATCTGCTGTTTTTACTTTGTATACACCTATCTATATACATGTAGTCTACCCCATTAGAACACAAGCTCTGTGAGGGCAGGTTTTGCCTTGTTTTGTGTCTCCAGAGTTTAGCAAATTGCCTGGTCCAGCATAAACACTTTAAATATCTGGTAGTTATTAGAAGTTGTGCCCAGTACAGCTTAAGGTTCTCCCATTGCCCAATAACTGCTCCAGCATACTGAATGAAAGCTGACCATGTGCACAGCCCCTTTGCCCATTCCCTTCTAAGGGCAGGCATCCCTCGGTCCCCCACTCAAGGGGTCTGGAGCCAACCCTTCCCAGCAGCCTTGGCACTCACCTGGTTTCGGCTCAGCTCTTTGGCAACCTTGGCATTGTGATCACAAAGCTCAGCCAAGGACCTGCCAGCCAGAGCATAGCGCCGAGCTGTGTCCACAAACCAGCCCATGCTGCTGCTGTCTGGCTCTGTCTCAAAGACACTTAGGGCACTGGATGACACGGATTCGAACTGCTCTGTGGGATCCAGCTTGCGCTTGAAAAAGATGGGGTGGCGCCGGTCACCCGGGTAGGGCTTGCGGTTTGAGTCAGCTGTCACCAAACTTTCCTTGGCTGCAAATGCCAGGTCCCCAAAGAGCCCATAGCATAGGCCTTCAGGGTTGGCCCGCTCAATGGGCTGGCTTGCATCTTTGAAAATATGCTGATAGAGGGTACTGTCCTTGGAGCCTGACAACAGGAAGTAGGGGTCATGAAGGTGGCGCCACACAATGCCGGTTGTGACGTCTCGATGCTCTTCGAACATGGCAGAGGGAATGTAGGGCCGGCGCACATCCCACACATAGATATTGTGGTCCACCATCATCGAGCAAGTAGCCAGGTGGTGTTTGCATTCTGGCCTCCACTTAACACGGGCCACTGAGGCAATGCTCTGCACACAGTAGATTTCTTTGGCTCGGTTTGTATTCATGTCCCATACTTTGACCATCTTGTCACGTCCGCCTGTGGCTAACCAGCCCCTGTGAAGTGAAGGAGGTGTGGGAATGGAGGGCTGCTCTAACCCTCTGAGAACATTCACATATTTTACATTCTTTTCACTCTACCTTGGCTCTCCCTCCCCTGTCCTCCTGTCCCTGTTCTTAATGAGGCTGAGGACAAAGAATGAAGCTGGGGCTCAGGTCAGATGGCTATCTGTGCCAGCCCTTGGAGCCCTACTGCCACCTCAACAGACATCCAATGGGAAGGGCAGGAAGGCAGATAAACCAAGAGCACTTTATTACAATCTTATCCCAGACTGAGGATTTTCCAACTCTCTGAAGTCAGCTCCCACCATGTCCATACTGTGGTGAAGGTCTGGCTCATTCTCTTTCCAGATCTCACCTCTCAACAAAGGCCACACAACTGGTATCCGAGGAGCCACTACGGCATAGTAGAAGTAACACCAAACTGGAGATCTGGTACTGTTGTCTGCCACCAGCATCACGACTTAAAGACTTCGACTCCATGAAATAAATTTTTCTTCTCTATGTTTTAATACCTCCACTAATAAAATGGGGATAAAAATCCTACTCTCAGCATTGTGCCAGACCAAATGAGAAAGGAAGTGAAAGTGCTTTATAAAGCACTCTACAAATGAGGGGTTGTACAATGTAGTTGGGAAAACACTGGTTTTAGAATCAAGGGTCCCAAATTCTAATCCCACTGTACCACACAAAAGCGTCATGTTGGATAGATCCCGTCACATTTCCTGGTTGGTTTCCTCTTTTGCAAAATAAAAGGGCTGAACTATATAACCTCTCAAGTCCCTTCCACTGTTCAATACTGTGATCTTTTTCTTTTAAGGATTTGGTTGTTCTGCCCTCTGCCCTGAGAAACCCCCAGGACATCTTTGTCTGCCCTTTATTCCATACCTATCTTCAGGGTGCCAGTCACAGCAGAAGACAGGGCCATTGTGAGCAGTGAACATCCTTTCGTATCGATCTGGCCTCCGGATGTCCCAGAGCTGCACATTGCCATTCTCAAAGGTGGCAGCAAAGGTAAAGTAGTCACGGATGCTGAACTGGACATCACGTACACTCTCTGACTGACCTGGCAGGGAGTAAGAAAGGAAGAAAGAGACAGCACTAGTAAAACCAACTCAACCACTAATCTGACCCAGGTAATTCCCTAACCTTACCATTCAGCACTGGTTTTTCTCTCCCATTACCTTCCTTTCCTTACTTCTCAACACCCAAAAGACATTCACTCAGTCTCAGTGGTGGAAGATAGGGAAGGCTGTGTAATATGGAAGGTCAGGATCAGACTGGTACTGAATCTTTTTTAGACCCACAGAGAGATTTATATGAGACAGGGAGATGGGGACGTTGTACCCAAAGCTGGGGCAAGGACTCCTGGAGAGGCTAGATATTATCTGGTGGCCCCTCTGGGAAAATGGCCTTGGACAGGACCAAAGCCCCAGGGGTGACCTTCCAGAGCAGTTTCATCTTCACTTCATTACACCATTAGAAGCTTTGAGGTCAGGAGCAAGGAGACCATAGAATCTATATAAACCAAAGGCTCTCTCAAAGGGCCCCTTCTAAATCCAAGCTATTAACAGTCATATAAAAAAATGCTCCAAATCACTCATTATAGAAATGTAAAATAAAGTACCTCTGAAATTCTACCTCTCATCCGTCAGATGGAAAAGATGACAGAAAAGTGAAAATAACCAATGTGGAGTAGTTGCATGAAAACAGAAACATTAACACATTACTGGTAGAGCTGTGATGCCTGTGACCAGGCATTCTGGAAAGCAACTTGGAATTAAGCCCAAAAGGTCAGTAAATTCCACATGCTCTTTCAACCAGGGATACATGGTAAGATTAAAACTCAGAGAGTCAAAGAAAAGAACCTGTAGTCACAAAAATATTTATAGCACCTTTTCTGCAATGGCAAGAAACTACAAACTAAGAGGGTACGCATCAATTGGGGAATGGTTAAATGAATATAATGGAATAGTATTTTGCCATACAAACTGATGAAAAGGATGGTTTCGGGGAAACCTGGTAAGAACTGTATGAATTAATGGAGAGTGAAGTGGGAAGAACCAGGAAAAGTTTATATACTAACAACATTGTAAAGACAAAGCACTTCGGAGGACTTAAGAACTCTGTTCAATGATGCAATGAACAACCACTATTTCGGAGGAATGATGATGAAACATTCTACCCACCTGACAGGTGATGGACTCACGATGCAGAATGAGACAAACATTTTTGGACATGGACAATGTAGAAATTTGTTTTGCTTATTTAAGCATATTTGTTATAAGGATTTCCCCTGGGGGGGGGGCAGGGAGGGAGGGAGGGAGAGGCAGAGGAGAGAAAATAGATGCTTGTTAAATAAAAAGAAAAGTTACATTACAAAAGGGCCACTTCCTTCCACTGAGGTGAGGCAGCCCTAGCTGGATACTAGCTTTTCCCCTCACCTCCCAAGACCTCCTACTTGCTTTCTCTTCAGTTAAAAAATTCAAACCATGACCGCAGAGCTAAGTAACAGTTATTCCAATAGCCTTCAAATGCCCACAGAGCCCTTTTGAAGATGCATCTATTTTTTTTTTTTAAAGTTCATACTTCAAGCATGACCCACTTATGATCTCCAAGTGCTTTCTGAGACAGGAAGAAAGGAGGAAGGTTCTTATTCCCACACTACAGAAGGGGGTGGGGAGTAGGAAGAAGAGCTATCAGACTAGATATGGAGCTAGAGAGTAGCCTTGTCTCCAAATATTCAGCTATTGGCTGAGCATTTAAACTCTCCCCTCCAGGTGGAATGGAGAATGAATTATGTCTGCTACCATGACAGGCCCAAGAATTTTTACCATCTTGGGGGCGGCTAGGTGGTGCAGTGAATACAGCGCCGGCCCTGGAGTCAGAAGGACCTGAGTTCGGAGCCGGCCTCCTACACTTAATCCACACAAACAAAAACCTAGCCATGTAACCTTGGGCAAGTTACTTAACCCCAATTGCCCTAAAGGGGCGGCTAGGTGGCGCAGTGAGTAAGAGCGCTGGCCTCAGAGTTGGGATGACCCGAGATCAGATCCGGCCTCAGAAAATGAGCACCCACACATAAATAATGACTAGCCGTGTAACCTTGAGCAAGTTACTGAACCCCAATTGCTTAAAAAAAAAAGAATTTTTACCATCTTGGCACCTAAAGAGAGTCACAGGGTGGGTTCTATGCTACCTTCTCAGAATCCTTATCCTGGCACAAACATTTCAAGAATTCCTTTCCGAAGGGAAGTTCTATATGTAACATTCATTGGCCCCAACACCACTTATTCTAGTTCTTCACTAGAGAGTAAAATTCAACGTCATGTAGTTTCCCCTTCACAGAGTTCTGTTATTGAAGTATGAAGGCCCTTGCTATATGGCATTATCACAGCTGAAGGACACATACCAAGAATAATCCCACAGAGAGGAGGTCCCAGAGTAATGCTACTTTTATTTATTCTGGACCCACCTGTACCTAGTTTTGGAATCAAATGGGCATGGCTCTTAAACTTCAATGTGTACTTCCCTAGGATGGGGGTCACCTCATCTGCTGTCTCTTACAGTGTGGTTACGAAGCTACCTCAATAGACCTGAGGGTCTGGAGTCTCAAAGTCTCAAAATCTGCCACTGACCAGAAGTGGGGTCTTGAGCAAATTACTGTCTTCTGGGCTTCAGGAGTCTCATCTATGAAATGATGATGATATCATCTTCTAAGATTGTTGTGAGAAAAGCATTTCCATATATAAATGTGAGTTATTATTACTATCAGTAAAACTACATACCTAAACAGGTAGGTTAGGATCAAATGCAAGTGTATGCAAATGCCCTCCATAAATGGAAAAGTACCATATAAATATAAGCTTTATTATTAACAACAACTGACATTTAACTAGTACTTTAAAGTTTGCAAAGTCCTTCACATACATTATAATGCTTGGTCCCCTAAACAAGCCTGTAAGCAAGGAGGACAAGTGTTATTATCCCTGTTTTATAGATAAGGAAGGGAAGCTCAGAGAGACTAAGTAACTTACCCATGTACACAGAGCTTCAAAGTGTCAGAGGCAGGATCTGAACACAGGTCTCTCTAATTCCACATCTAGCACTCTATCTACACCACTTCCCTTTTGGATGAGGTAGGAAAAAACACAACATAGTCACAGTCCATCCCTCAAGCAAATTACAATCTGATGGGAGATACAAGATTTATAATATGTGGAAAAAAGAATTACAACAAGTCTCACGGGCTTAGTAAGTAGCATAAAATGTAGCACAGGATGGAGAGATTACTGTGGGCTGAGGTGGTAAGGCCTTGAGGCTAAGTTTTAAAAGACAGATTCAGTTAAACAGACAAAAGGGGACTTAGTTAACAACTGTAAGTAAATTCTTCAAACTATGGGCTTCTGTTCATGCCTTCTTTCACCCTTCTCTTACTGCTTAACTGTTTACATCCTGTCTGGTCTTCAGCTGCTATCCTCTAGTAACTGTTCTCTCTTTTTATCTCCTAGCATTTATATACTTCTTTAGTCCTTCAAAAAAGTGCTGTGGTAAAACATCCAAACTCTCCTGGTGATGGGTCTCTTTTGAATTAAGCTGGACTTTGGTTAACAGAGTACAGTGTCGGAACTATACTCATACTCTTTCTAGTTTGCCAGGACCCGCCAGAAGAGTCGGCAGAAACTATAAGAAGCCAGAGTTGATAGGGTAACCTGGCCTAAATGAAAGAGCAATGAAGTGAGGTGTACAGACAGCAGGCTTCACATACTGGTGAGACACTAACTGGCTATGTCACCTTGGGTAAGTCATGTGACCTCTCTGAACCTCAGTCATCTGTCAAACGCTATTTCAAACATGATATTTATACTATCTCATGGGATAACTGTGAGGAAAGGGCTTGGTATAATTAAAGCACAAATGTAAGGTTTTTATTATACTAGAGTAGAATTTTAGTGGGGAGGTTTTGCATTTATTGTATCGTAATTTGCATCTCATGTATCAGAGTATATTTTAATCTCCCTGTGACTTAGATCATAAAATTCCTGAGAGTAGGGACTCTCGAAGTGCCTAGCAGACTCCAGCAGAGTTAAGCCCTTGATAAATGACTATAAGAGAGAGAGAAAAAGGAAGAGAAAATCACTGGTCAGCTGATTACAGAGCTCCTGATCTTAAGGAAAGCAATAAGTGCACCCCCTTTTACAGAAGAGCCAGGAGCCACAAGGAGTTCTGAGAGCTGGCCCAGCATTCATCACATGAGGTACGTGAAGAGAGGCTGCCCATACCCCAGGTGGGAGAGCCTCCTCTCACCAGAGAACGTGCTGACCGAGTCCTTCTTGCGGAGGTCAAAGCACTTCATGTAGCCGTCCTGGGAGCCGCTGAGCAGCATGTAGGCCTCGGTGGGGTGGAAGCACACCTTGTTGACCGTGCGCTTGTGCTCGGTGAACAGCTGGTCCTGCTTGTTGCGGGACGGCTTGCCCAGGTTCCAGGTCACCACCACACCGTTGGTGGCCGCCGTGGCCAGCAGGTTCTCATCCATCTGGTGCCACACCACGTCCGCACAGCTGAAGTTCAGCGAGGGTTTGCGGCCCACGCGCAGGTTCAGCTTCTCCACAAACTGCTCCTCCTCTATGGCGTAGATCTTGAAGATGTTCCGGCCGGCCACCACCACCTGGGCGGCGTCCCGACACACGCTGATGGCGTTGGCCGGGGCGTCCAGGTGGCAGTACATGGTGCGGCCCGTGAGCGTGTTGCCCCCCAGGGCTGTGGTGACCCGGGCCATTTTCTCCATGTGTGCTCCGACTCCTCGCGGGCTCCCCGCCCCGACAGCTCAAGGCACGACCCTTCTGGGTCAGAGGTCAGCTCCAGATGGGCTCGGCGGACATGAGCCCTCGGCCTGGGTCAGACACGTCCTGGGGCCGGGCTGCCGGGAAGCCCCCGGAGTCATGGGGAGGGAGGGCTGGGCGGAGGGGGCCGGTCCTCCTCACCCTCGTGCTGGGGGACACAGGGGACAAAGCGGCTCGGGCAGGCTCCCGGCACGGTGGCCTCTGAAAGAGAGGGGGAGAGAGAAGCGGGGCCGGGCCTGAGGCTGTGATGGAGAGAAGTGGGGGGCAGAGACAGGAGGGACCCAGACCAGAGAGAGCCACGGACGGGGGCAGTTAGAGAGACGCCCACGAGGAGACCTGGGGACGCGAAGAGCCCAGGACGAGAGGGGGAGGGGCGGGCGGCGGCGAAGACCCCTGCCCCGCCCCAGCCCTCAGTCCTTGAACCCCTCACTCACCCAACCGGCTCCGCCCGCCAGGCGCGCCACAGCGGAAATGACGTAGCCCGGCGAGAGCCCAGGCAACGGAAGTGGTCCTTCTCCAAGGAGGGGCCGTCGACGCCACAGTGGGTCGGAGACAAGCGTTCCGGCCTGGGGCGGCGCTGGGAGGCGGGAGGTGGTGTCGCCGCGGGGAAGGGTCGGGAGGAGGGGCCCACGGTCCAGGCACACCCCAAGGCCCGCCCCATTCAGACGGGTCTTTGGAGCCGGTCTGAATGCTTTCCCTTGTACCTTTAACAACCTGCCACTCCCCGAGCCTCAGTTTCCCCTCTGTACAAAGGCCTGGTCCCTTAGGTCCTTCCCATCTCTGACATCCGGTGTTCTACGTTCTGAGGGTCACTTCCGGCTCTGCCGGTGTACGCCGTATGTTCTCAGGCTCTTCCCAGCTCTATCTACCTTCAGCTCTAACCCGATCCTGTGTCCTCAGAGGGCTCTGTGCGCTGGTCAGAGCCATGTTGGGGTGGGTGCACGCCGTTTACTAATGCTGGGATAAAGCTCAGCCGCCCCAGTAAAAGATATGGAAAAAGACTTGATTTGAAAGGACCTGGAGAGCTTAGTGACCCGAAAGCTGGGCGGGAGGCAGCCGGCGCGAGCCCAGCATAAAAGCAGGATAAAGGAAGGGCCGACAGGCCCAGGCAGTGGCTTCCAGCTGAGGCCAAACCGATATCTTAGCCTCTCCCCTCCCCCACCCCTTCTCCTGGCAGGAGCGAGGCTGTGCCGGGCTAGAACTGTATGTTCCCTTAAATACAGTTAGTCAGGGTTCTCAGGTTCCAGTGGTCTTCTAATTGCTTTTTTTTAGTTGGGGGCAGCAGCAGGACCCCAAGCTTTGTATTCAGGGCTTGAACTCTTTCCCAACACATACCAGTTCCACTTTGAACAAACTTAGCGATTAGCATAGAAACCTATTTATCCAATTCTATAGCCAAACAGAAGTCAGAGAAAGAGAAAGAATATATATAAATAAAAATACAATATATATATATAGTATAATACATTGTATATATAAATTGTGTTTATATATATATGCATTGTATTTTATATATGTGTGTGTGTGTGTGTGTATACGATAATATAGAGTGATGGAGGGAGTGAGATAACAGTTTGACTAAGAAAGAGTATCCTAGATGTCATCTGAGGGAAAGTGACCCCAAGTCTTTAGTGAACAAGCTGGAGATAGATAGAGACATAATAGACTGTCAGCTCCTCTTAAGTCAGCTTCTTCCTAAAGTTTTTTGTTTTTTTGTTTTTCTGCCAGCAACCTGAAGTGAGGCTGTTCTTGTTCATCTTGTCTATCTAAGCTGGAAGCCCAAAGATACCTTATGGGACTCTCAAGCTTGAAGACAACAAGCCTCTCCCATCTCCCTCTCTCACTAATTCTGCCCTGCCCTTCACCCAGGACCAGGACACTGATCTTCACCAATGAGGAGAGAGTCACATACCAATGGGCTTTGGGTCTTGGGTTACTCTATAGTGGCAGGAGTGCTAGATTTGGAATTAGAAGGTTTACATTGCAACCCTAGCTTTGCTATATGTTTGACCACGGGCAAATCACTTTCTATCTCTTGACCTCAGTGTCCTAATGTGTAAAATGAGGAGACCAAATTAGACAAACCTTTGAGGACCCTTCCAGTTCTAGATTCTCTGATTCTAGAAAGCATGTTGCTTTGATCTCTAATAATTTGTGCATTTCTGAATACCAGGTTTTTGTTTTTGTTTTAAGCAATTGGGGTTAAGTAACTTGCTCAAGGTTACATGGCTAGTCATTATTTGTGTGTGGGTGCTCATTTTCTGAGGCCGGATTCGATTTCGGGTCCTCCCAACTCCGAGGCCGGCGCTCTTACTCACTGCGCCACCTAGCCGCCCCTGAATACCAGGTATTTTAATCTGGGACATCAACAAGCTAGAATGTGGCCAGAGGAGAGTGACTAAGATGCTACATGAAGATTGACTGAAGGAAGCACAGATATTTAGCCTGGAAAACAGAAGACTTAGAGGGGACAAAATAATTCTCTTCAAGTATTTGAAAGGCTGTCCCTTAAACTTGCTCCACTTTTCCTAAGAGGATAGTACTAGAGAGAATAGGAAGAATTTATGGGAGACAGATTTTTAGGTTAATTTTTTTTCAATTCTGAACTGAAATATCAACTAAAATGAGCATAAAAAGAGGGGTGTACATGAAACTGGGAATCTCCACTACATATAGGTTGCTTATCCCTTTAAGTGTGTGTTATAAGTTCAACGTGTTACTTTTTTTTTTCTTTTTGGAGGGGGGAAGACAGGGCAGTTGGGGTTAAGTGACTTGCCTGAGGTCACACAGCTAGTAAGTGTCTGAGGTCACATTTGAACTCAGGTCCTCATGACTCTAGCGCTCTATTCATTGAGCCACCTAGGGGCCCTATAACATATTACTTTCAAAGTTGTCCTATTTGTGATTCTTTCTGACTTTCCTTCTGTTCTCTACACATTTGGAAAATATGTTTCAATGACCTCCTTTCTTTTTTCTTTTTTTTGGGCAACTCTACCCCAGCTCCTTTCTTCTTCCTCACTCTGTCCCCCGCCCCCAGCTGAGAAAAAAGAAAAAAAAAGCTGTTACAAATTGGTATCATCAAGCAAAAAATAAATTCTCATATTAGTTGTGCTACAAAATATATGTTTCATTTTGCAACTTGAGTGTCACAGCTCTATCAGGATGTTGATCAGTAAACATTTATTAAGCAGTTACTATGGGCTATACACCATACTAAATGCTGGGGATACAAAGAAAGGTCAGACAGTCCCTGATCTCAAGGAGCTCATAGTTTCATGAAGGTGGCTTCATCATCAATGCTCTGAAATGATTATTGGTTATTACATAGATCAGAGTTCTTGAGTTTTTCAAAGTTGTTTTGTCTATACAATGTTATTACTATATAATGCCATTCTTCTGGTTCTTCTCTCTCCCTTCTGTATCAGTTCACAAAGTCTTCTGAAATTTCTCTGAAACTGTCTCTTTCATCATTTCTCAATAACACATTAATGTTCTACTACATTTATATACCCTAATTTGTTCAACTAATCCCCATTTGGTGAACACTCCCTTAGCTTCAGTTTCTTTGCTTCATCAGAGAACTGTTACAAGTATTTTTGTACATCTGAGTAATTTTCCTGTTTCTTTGGGATATAGGCCTAGTAATGGTATCAGTGGTTCAAAACCTATGCACAGTTTAGTATTTCTGGGACACCAGATAGTGCTGAATTGCTTTCTGGAATGGTTGAACCAGTTAAGTCCAACTCCACACAGTATAGAGTTCCATCAACAATGTCTACAGTGCCTGTTTCCCCATACCCAGAGAAAGATTTTAGTTCAATTGCAGAAGGACTTTCCTAACAATCAAAGCTATCTCCAAATAGTATGGGTTGCCTTGAGAGATGGTTTTCCAATGACATTTTATGACCACTTCCCAGAGATGATGTCAAGAAAATACTTGTTCATTTAAAGTTGGACTAGATGAACTCTAAAGTCCCTTCCAATTTGATGATTTTGTGATTCTGCTTTTTATCATGACCAGTTCCTGCTCTTGTGGCCCTCCTGGGGTGTGAGAAGGATCCAGAATTTTTCTTGTGAAGGCCCTGACTGGTTCCTTTCTTTCCCAAGCTGATTTTCTCCTTTCCTGTTCCTCATTCTTCACCTGTTCCTCCCTCACCATTCTTTTTTTTTTTTTTAAAGCAATTGGGGTTAAGTAACTTGCTCAAGGTTACACGGCTAGTCATTATTTATGCGTGGGTGCTCATTTTCTGAGGCCGGATCTGATCTCGGGTCATCCCAACTCTGAGGCCGGCACTCTTACTCACTGCGCCACCTAGCCGCCCCTTTAGGGCAATTGGGGTTAAGTAACTTGCCCAAGATTACACGGCTAGGTTTTTGTTTGTGTGGATTAAGTGTTGGAGGCCTGCTCCGAACTCAGGTCCTTCTGACTCCAGGGCCAGCGCTCTATTCACTGCGCCACCTAGCCGCCCCCTCCCTCACCATTCTTGTCCTTGGCTCTTCCTTGTGCTGGTCGCTTTATCTTTCTTTCCATTCATTCTATCTTCCATCATGCTCTCCCTCTTGACCTGTTTTTGTATTTCCTTTGTATCACTCCCTTACCCTGTGACTTTACCTCAGTTTTTCTTAATGCTTCTCTGTCCATACCTCTTTATGTCTATGTTTGCTCACTCTCTCCCTGTCTGTAGCTATCTGCTTAACTCTGTCTTAACTCTAGACTTCAGAGTTGGAAGGGCTCTCTCAAATTATCTAGTCCAATCTCATTTTACAAGTGAGAGAACCACAGCCAAATCATGGAAAATTACTTCAACAAGGTCCCATCAGTTAGTTAGTGGGAGATCCTGGGCTAGACATAGGTCTTGATTCCTAATTCAATGGTTTTATTTCTTTCTCCCTTGTCCTGAGTCTGCTTCTTCCTTGGCTCTTCTGTGAACTCCATGGGCAGCTAGCTGCTCACTCTCCTGTAGAGTACCTTCTGTCCATTCCAGTTATTTTCCCAATCCTCTACTCCTGGACATCCTTTGAGAAATGCTGGGGCAACTCCTTCCCCCAAAGGAATCTCCCCTCTGTCTCTTGGGCTGTGGATCACAGGGAGAGTAGCATCAATGGTGTGGGTGAAGGATCCCATATGGGAAACCTACCATAGCAGGTAGAGTAAATTCTTGAGACAACATGGTAGTGTGATAGGCTGACCCTAGATCCTTTAGCAAAAGCTGAAAGTCCTAAGAGGTAAAGGAACAGAAATACTCAAAGGTAAAGGAGAAGACCTTTGGATTCAAAATCGCTATTATATACCTTAGGAAGGACCAGAGGTTTAAATAGCTAAATTGTCTATGAAAAGACCAGCAAAAGCAATTAATGATCCTTCAACCAGTCCTCATAGGGTGTAGTTTCCATTAAGTCTCCACCTTAGTCACCTTCTTTTGGAAATACTCCAACTGGTCAATGTTCTCCCTCAAATATGGTGCCCAGAACTAAACACAATATAAATTTGAAGAATGTCAGAGCTGGAAGGGACCTTGGAGAGCATCTAGTCCAAAAGCTTTATTTTACATATAAGGAAACTGAAGGCCAAAGTGGGGAAGTGAGTTTGTCCAAAATCATACAGTGAGTCAGGACTGAAGACAAGACTTGACCCTAGGTCTTCTAATCCATAATCCATTCCTCTTTTCATTCTAACAAGCAGGGTGGTAGTAGCAGAGACTAGGATATAAGACTAATATATATGTATGTATGTATGTGTGTATATATATGCATATTACATATACATAACTGAGTAGTTATAATTTTACAAAATGCTTTACCTCAATTTCTTCATTTGTAAAATGAGGCTAATAGCTGCCCTACCTCCTAGGAACATTATAAGGAGTAAAAAGTGCTACACAAGGTTTATAATATTTGGATGAGGAGGGGGAGAGTGGGTTGTTCCCTTCTCAGGGGCTGAGTCCTCAACACCGTTCCATCACATGTTATCAAGATCAAGAAACACACTAAACACAGGTGTTTTTTGCAACTTTTTTAATATATATTTTTATAAACAGGTCACGTGATAAAATAGCACAAGAAACACTTACCAAATATAAGGTTATATCTTCCGCATATACAGGAGAATGAGGTTGTTATGTACAGTAAGAAAATGGTTTTCAGGGTTGATTTTTTTTCCTATCTCCCTTTTATTTTCCTCCTACAGTAGTTGGAAATATCACAGCTTCAGTTACTTTAATACTTTGGACCAATGAACACCTCTCCCATTCCCCTCCCTGACCCCAGGGGGCACAAAGCAGAGGAGGGGGGTTGAGAAAACTGGCTTAGAACCAAGTCAGCCCGGAGCCCCAGGCCAGATGGTCTGGCTCCGAGGGTACAGGAAAAATCTTTGGGCTGTCAAATCATTTCTCTGTTTCACTTCAACAGTCTCTCTCTCTCTCTCTCTCTCTCTTTCTCTCTCTCTCTTTCTCTCTTTTTCTCTCTGTAGGGTAAGGAGTGAGGGGGGTGGGGGGAGTAAAGCTTTAGGGATAGGTTCGTCTCTTCCAATCAGAAATAATCTCTTCACTCCCAGGATGGTGTCTGTCCCAGGATGAGGTGAGGGGGAGCGGTGTCTCCTGGGGATCTCCTGTTTGGAATAGGAGGGGACCCAATTTCCCCTCCTCAGCTTTCTTGCTAGGCTGGTGCCAGCTTTCGATTCCAGAATCCAGGACTTCCAAATGGTTTAGGATCTTATGCGGCCATCATCAGAGACCATCTGGGGTGGGTGGAGTGGGGGTGGGGGGGAAGAAGTTGGGTCAGGGGTGGCCAATAAAGAAGCCCTTTTCCCCACCATGATGCTGTGGAAGATCAGAGTTGCTGGTTGGAGTTGTCCTTGGGGCATATGGGGTCAAGGTCCCAACCTGGGCAGGGTAGGGTGTAAAGGATTCCCAAACCCCAAAGCATGAAGACATTAAAGATTGGGTTGCAGTGCTGAAAAGAACCCATGCCTGTCCCATTGGCCCTCAGAGTAGAGAGGGCTTTTGGAAGCTTGGTGGACAGAGAGAGCTTATTCCAGCACCCATAGCTATATTTGGGGAACCCAATGGAAGCTTCTTCCTAGGAGGGGAGGGGAGCACGTGGAGGAGAGAGGCATAGCTCTAAGCCCCAGTGACCAGTCCCCAGTTTGGTGGCTCCTGTCCCAGGGGGCAGGAAGTGAAGGAAGGGGGAGACAATGCTCAGCACATGTCTGTCTCATCTATGTGGATGAGAGATCCAGGTAAGGGGCAGGGAAGGAGCCATATCAACAGTGAAGTGGGTTGAGACCAGGAAGAGAGAGCCTTAGCTGGACAAATATCTGAACCCATCTGGGGCTACTGTACCCAATGCCAGGCATCTATTAGCCATCTATTCAGAACCATCCCTACCCACATCTTCTACTTCCAGGCCTCTTCTAAGCAAAACCCAGAGGTGATCCTTAGATTTGTAGGAGTCTTTCTCCTCCAACATTCTTCCCTTTTCTCCCTACCCCCACCACAAGGAAGAAGATTCCATGGCAGGGTATGTCAATGTTTATCTGTGGTCTTGCAGTCCTGCCTAAAGTCATGGCTCTAAATGCTGTACCCAGGGTGAGGGAGAGGGAATCTGGCCTGAGTCAACAGGGGCTCCCTGAAACAAGGAGGATGAGCAATCAGGATCTGAAGGGAAGACCCTCAACATCCCTCCCACCACATCCTCAGCTTACCCCAGACCTCACAGTGGTTATGGGACAGCAGAACCATCTGGGGTGGGAGTAAAAGTGAGACCCTTAGCTTCATTCTACACTTAATGCAGAATCATTCAGACTGCCTGGTGGTACTATACCTCAGTTTCCCCATGAGGGGAAACCAACACTTCTCCCCCACACTGAAGATTTGGGGAAAGTACTGGGGTATGGGAACAGAAAAACTAAATGCCTCTGTTCAAAAGCAAAACCTAGGTGAGTCCCTTCCCTGCCCCCAGCAACACATGCTGGACATGCCAAGTCCTAGGCCTCGATTTGGAAATGGGCCTAGTGGGGGACAAGGGAGCTAGAGGAAACAGCTGAATCTGAGCACAAGGAAGAAGGAGAGGAATGAAAGGAGGCAGGAAGCTAGAGGGAAAAAGATGGGAAGAAATAAGAGGTATAGGCTTTGCCTTGAACTCTCTGGGCATTCCTTTTGCCCTGGGGAACAGAGACCTAGATAAAGGATTCTCTTCAGTACCTTTTGAAACAAAGCTAGCCTTCATTAAGGGTCTATTTCCACTTGAGCTCCACCCAGGACTGGGATCCAAAGGAGTTGCTCTGGCCAGAGGTCTTGGGGGAAATGGGATAGAGCTGCCTGAGCTAAGGTGGATGGGACAGGATTTGTGCATGGGTGAACATGATTGTGGGCAGGCGTGCAGAGCAGGGCACAGAGGGGCATGCACATATGTACCCATGTATGTGTATGTGCTCATAGTTGAGGAAGGGGGGGGGGTTCCTTCTCTCTGAAGGACAGGATGAGCCTACCACTTGGGAAACAGCATTCTGGATAGAGGGATAGAGAAAGTGGGTGGTCATTTCTCTTACCCCACTTCTCCTAGGGTATTATGCCTTCCCTGCTTGAGGAACTCAGAGCCTCTGTCCTAATCTATCCCCAATTTCTGCCATTTATCAACCCCTGAGGGGTCCTGGGGATAGGCTCTGTCCAGCAGCCCTCCATGACAAATGGTACCATGCCCAGCACCCGTTGGTTTAGCTGGAAGGCCTGAGGCTTCAGGGTGTATGGTGTGTGTGTGTGTGTGTGTGTGTGTGTGTGTGTGTTTTAGTGGAGGGTTTAAAGTGGGAGAACAGTTGAAAGGGGCCCTGGATATGAGCCTCAAGGCTGCTGTCAGAATTTAGGTCTAGAGAAAATTGATGACTCTTGTGTGTGTGTGTGTGTGTGTGTGTGTGTGTGTACACATGCAAACCTATGTGTGGGTTCAAAAGCAGGAATCTTCTTCCTGCTCTAAAATTGTGATCCTATAATTCTCTAGGACCACCAAGGATAGATGCTGTACTACCGTATAGGATAGTATCCCAAAGCTGCCTCTGCCCTACTCCAGGTATGTAGGGACAGAAGGAGCTGAGAGCGTTAGGAGCAGGAAAGCAGCACTGGCTGACCAAGTGGCTCCTGAGCATCTCAGTGGCGATGTGTGAATGTGGGAAGCAGGGCCCCAGCTCGTGTGGCTGCCCAGCCTGCTTAGCCTAGTCAAGAGGAAGGATCAATGTCCATACCTCCCCCTATGGCTCCTTCTGCTGGCCTGGAACAGGGTAGCCATCTGCCCTCCCCTTTTCCCCCTTCGCTATTCCTGGCTTGAGTTAGTTGGCAAATTGACGCAGAGGATGGTGAGGGCAGAGCAATAGTGGAGTGGGGGAAGAGCTAGGCTGGGTCCATAGGACTCCTAGGTCCTGCGTGGAGTATGACCCAGGTCCCTGTGGGACAATGAAACTCAATGGAGAAGGGAGGAAGCTGAGTGGGGCAAGAGGGGTCAAGTCCCAAGATGTATGGGGCCAAGCCTGGCCCGGCCCCTACTCTATGACCAGGCATCGGGGTAGGTGCTGGGAGAAATACTTGAAGAGCTCGGGGGTGGCTCCAGGGCAGTTGGTCAGTTCCAGCTCTTCCATTTCCTGCAACTGCACCAGGCCAGAGAGCCCCGTGGTGGTCAGCAGGGGACAGCCTGGAAGCACGAGGAGGGGCAGATGAGAGGCATGGGGCAACAAGTACCCTCTTCAGTTCCCCCACCCTAACCCAGAGGCTGGGGAAATCTAGGAGTTCAAGATTCCTGCTTGGGAGGTCTCTAGGCCTGACCCATAGGGTGTGTATCCCAAGGGCTGACCAATCCCTTGGGATACCTCAAGTTCTGGAGTAGAAGAGTGAGAGGCCCAGACCCATCTCTGGGGAAGTAGGGTAGGGATGGCTTCCTCATCTTGGCAGGGGGTGTGGGGAGCATGCCACCTGTTCCCCCTTCCCACTAAGCTGCTCCCACAAGGTTGCATCTCTGTCCCCCTTCTCTAGAGGAGGCCACACACCAGGAGGTATGGGCAGGGGGCAGAGAGAGATGGGGTAAAAAGTGGAGGGGAAAGATCTCACCTGCGAGAGAGAGGAGGCGCAAACTCCTCATGGCCAGGAGGTGTTTCAGCCCAAAGTCCTGCACCTGTGGAGCCAAAGGGCCTCGGTTAATATTTTCGTTCTCATATCTCCCTTCCCTCCCTGTGTTTAGAAAGAGAGGAGAACCCAACCACTGATAATACCTCCCCAACACCTCCTTCTGGAAAGTTCTATACTTGGGTTAAAACAAACTGCTGTTCAATGTATTGCTCAGTTTTGTAGGACTTTTTTCTCTTCTCCCTCTTTTGTTTCCTGTGTTACAAAGGATGGATCTTTGGGAGGGGGAAATGGAGTGATATAAGGGAAAATTTTAGTACTTTAAAAAATAAAGATCTCAATAAAAACTTGATTTAAAAAAACAAAGGGAAATCAAATATATAAGTATTATGTGGTAGATGTGAGGCTAGATAATACTTTATGTCAAAAAGAACCAGAAGGAATTCTTAGTGAACTCCAAGCTCAGTGAGTAAACAATGTGACCAGGAAACCAAAAAACAAGTGAGAATTTAGACTCCATTATATATGCGAAATATATGCAAAGGGTCTGGAGAAAGACAGATGATATTCCTTTGTATTCTGCCTGGGTAAGACCTCCTCAGCTAGGAAGAATGCTGACAAATGAAAACATTTTCAGGAGAGGGAGAGGGGACTGGATAGCATGCCACATGAGCATTATTTGAAGAAAAGGGGCATAGTTAGCCTTGCTAGCCTCAGCCAGGAGCCTGTTGTTTTCAAGTTCTTAAAAGACTATACATGTGAAAGTGGGAATAGGCTTATCCCACCTGCCACTGCTCTCAGCCAACCTGCCAGAGGACAGAACTAGGAGCAATGGGTGGGAGACATCAGGAAGCTGACTTCAGTGTGATATCAGAAATAACCCTAGTAGCAAGTAGAGTTCTCCAAAAGTGGAAATGTCTCAGTAAGTAGTGAGTTCCCCATAGCTGGACATCTGCAAGAAGAGGGTTGGAGGACTACTTTCTGGGAATGTGATAGCAAGGATTCTGGTGCAGATATATATTGGACTCTGTGACCACTGAGGTCCCTTCCAACTCAGATTTTATGCATTTGGTGATCTGGAGAGTTTGGGTAGATGGGGGAAGAGCCTTCTAAAGCAAAGGCTCTTAACCATTTTTGTGTCCTGGACCCCTTTGCCAGACCCCTGAAACCTATGACCGTCCTTCTCAGAATAATGTTTTTAAATGTATAAAGTAAGTTATTGAGGATTATGAAGGGGACCAATTGTTTTGAAATTAAAATGTATTTTTTCCCTGAGTTCATAAAATCTATCCATGAGCTTCTTGGGATCTGAGGACCCCAGGTGAAAAGCTCCTATCCAGCAATAGCATAGGTTGGGGGACGGGGATAGGAGACTACCAAAAAATCCTGGGAAAGATTTGCTCCAAGGAGGCTACCCCGATGCCTTCTATGAGGTTTGTTCCTTTGAAAGGCCCTTAACTCTGGATAGTCAAGTTTGGAGGTAGGAAAGGATCTCCAAGTGGACCCATTCAGGCCTCTCTTGCTCTGTACCATTGTGTAAGGTGGTATGGGGGAAGGAGTACCCCTACCTGACAGCACCAACGTAGGTAGAGGCTTCGGAGTGAAGACATGGTGGACAGGTAGCTGAGCCCAGTGTCTGTGATTCGAACACACCTGTGGGACCAGACCAAAGGGGTATCTGGCTGGGATCAAGGTTAACATAGATGGCCCCTCTTTCTTCAGCCTCATCTTTGTAGATGGTGACCCTATTATTTGAACTATATATTTCTCAATGAGTTTTGATGAGCACCATGGAAATATTACCTTTTTTTTTTCCTAGGAGGCAGTGCTCTAGCAAGGAAGTGTTTGGATATGTCTTCAAAGACACAGTCACTAAAAGGCAGAGGAGCCCTATTCCAGAGTCTTCTGTCTATATGTTGACAGAGGACTCCCAAGGAGGTCTGTTTTCATTCCCAGTGTGATACAGTGTACATGGGAGTCAGGAGACTCAAATCCTGGCTCTGTCCTTCATTAGCTATGTATTCCTGGATGAGTTACTTTCTTGTTGTTAGCCTCAGTTTCCTCATCTATAAAGTGGTGATAATACTCGTACTAACTACCCCACAGGGTTTATACTTTATAAACTTAAAAGGATATGGAAATGTAAATTTAAAAAGAAATTATTTCCACCCTTTTTTATTCAGTGCATAGAGTTCTGGTTACTGAATCTTTTGCTTAGCTTTCCCTTCAAAAACTGTCAGAAGTTTTCAGGGTCTTATTCCCACGATCCAGGGTTTCCTCTTACTCCTGGAATGATCAGAGAGGTTGGAATGTTCAGCCTTGGATAACAGAGGCATTGAAACTCAGAAGGGGTGGACACTTTGGAATCTCTTGCTGTCCCATGCCTACCTGTGCTCATATATCTGTGCTATTCTAACCTTTTCTTTTGGCTTACACCCACCCCTCCTGGGCATACCTGTCAAGCACCAGCTCCTCGAGTTTGTGCAGGTCACAAGCAATATACTCCAGGGCCATGTCAGTAATCCGGGGGCACCAGGACAGGTCAAGGCTTCGGAGCTTTCGTAGGTTCTCAGCAACAAGCTCCACTCCATCATCTGTGACTTTCGAACAGCCAGAGAGACTGAGGGAAGTCAGGTTGGGCAGGCTGTGCACCATGTTGACCACACCATGGTTGGTGATCTCCCAGCAGGAGTGCAGTCGGAGAGTGTGGGTGGTGTATCCCTGCTTGGCCGTGAAGTAGGCCAGGGCTGTGTCCGTGACGTGGTATGCTTGCAGGCTCAGCTCAGTCAGGTTGGGTAGCAACTGGGAAATTGCGGCAATGGCATCATCTGCCACATTGATGCAGTCGCTGACACTCAACGATGTGATTCGGGCATTCAGGCTAGACCACAATCCTGCCTCTGTGAAGTCGTTGCAACCAGACAGCTCCAGACGAACTACCCCTTGCATTTGCTCTAGCATTACCTGTGAGGGAGCATGGCAGGAAGCATGGCATTAGGGAGTTCCCTAGTCTCACCTCTCATGCCAGCTTCCTTTGGGCCCCCCAAACCCTTTTGACACCTTTCTTCAAAAGACTTAATGCCAATAGAACCATAACCAACTTAGTAGTTTTAGCCATTTTGTCCAGATTACAGTCCCTAGGATGTGTTATATCTTGGGGAAAGATGGCTAGGATCTCCAAATCCAAAGTTTGTATAAATTCCCTCTGCTTTAGCCAGGTTCTTGTCATAGTCCCTGGAAACACTTTGATTTTTGTTCTAGTCCTTTGCTCAAGCCATACACGCTAGATGGAATGCCCTCCCTAGCTCTCACTTTCCTTCCCCTTCTTCAAAGAGCAGCTTGAGTTTTGCTTCCTCAGGGAAGCCCTTCCAAATTTCTCCAGGTGACAGGGATTTCTCTTTCTGAACATCTCATTGAAACTCACTGATGACCTATAGTGTTTGGCATTGTTGTTCAACTTTCTATGTGCATATGTCTTATATCCCCACTTAGATTCTCCAAGGGTAGGGACCTTGTCTCATACTTCTTTGTATCAGCCCCTTTAGCTAGCTCTGCCTTGCCCCAGCATTGTACCAAGAATCTATTAGGTGCTCAGTGAAGACCATTGTTGGATAAATGAATGCTGTGATCTGCTGATGGGACCACTTAATTTTTCTGATGATATATCTTTTTCCATCTAATGGCATCAAGATTTTCATCTTCTCACTTTTTTCCCCTACCCCTACATCTTCACTTCTTTCCTCTCTTCTCTGCTGACCTTTCCTTCCTTCCTCTCCTCTACTTCCCTCCTCTTGCCTATAGCCTTCTTCCTCCCCTTTGCTTTCCTTCCCCTTCTTCTTTTCCCTTTCTCCAGCAAATCAGGTCTGTAGCTGTAAGGTCTCAGAGAAAAGAGTTTTTCTATTTCATTCCAAACCTTGGTTTTGTCATCTGTAAAATGAGGCTGCATTAAGCAGGATGGCATAGTGAACAGAAAACTAGCCCTGGAGTCAGAAAGATCTGCTCCCCCCTCTGACACATACTAGTTATGTGTTCAAGTCACCTAACTTCTCAGTTCCCTAGGTAACTCTCTAAAATGAGAAATTTCAGAATAGTAGCAGAAGTTCCCTCACTGGGAGTCCCCCATAGTTAGTAATAGGGTCTATACCAATGAAATCATAGATCTAATTTTTTAAAGAAGGATATGGACTAGATGATCCTTAAGGTCACAGCTCTAAATTTTTGATTCTATGAACTTCCCTAGTCTAGTGTCCATCACCTCCTATATAGATCATTCAGTATCCCATGCCTCTCCCTTTCCACTGTCTGCTTCTTCTCTGAGTTCACATGTTCATCCATCCGTAGTGATTCCCTAGATCCAAAATCCCACATCTCTGTCCATTCCCACTCCTGGCTGTGTGTGCGGGGAGCAAGAAAGATACTCTGTTCATCCAGTTTCTTTCTCTGCCCTTCTCCGGGCTTCTCTATTGGATGTCTGATTCTCAGTCCCTACTACTATCCTCTCCTCTCTTCTTCCTCTCATAGGCTCTACTCCACCCATTAGAAGGCATGGTATGAAACCTGCCTCACCCATACACCCATAGTCCTTACCTCCAGTCCGGCATCAGTGATAGTAGAACGCTTGAGACTCATGGACTTGACACCTTTCTTTGACAGGGAATAGTTGTCAATGAATTCACAAATGTCCAGGTCCGAGACACCAACAAGGCAGAAGCCATCAAAGCCACGAGTGGCAAAACCCTGCAAGTTCACAAATTCCTTCTCCCCACCAGGAAGCACATTGTATAGCTCCTTGGCATGCAGCACTGGGGTGAGGCCCACCCAGAACTTGGGCTGATAGAGCACTCTCCTCCAGGCTTTGCACACCTGGGCCAGCACACACTTCTCACAGGCTGAGAAGTAGCAGAAGAGGCCATTGAGGATCTTCTCATCCACAGCCAGGGGCTGCCTTTCTGTGGGAGATGCAGGAGCCTGGCCCGGGTTTTCACCAGAGGACAGTCCAGCTGGAAGGGGCTCGGAGGAGGGGCATGGCCCCCCTGCCAAGGCAGCTAAGGAAAGGGGGGACGCCAGGCTGGGCACTGGGAAGGCTGGGCTGGTGAGGGCAGGCACAGGGGGCAGCTGGCAGAGTCGGTTCTTCACAGCTGGGGTCCCTTTGGTGATGCTGGCAGAGCTGAGGCCGTTGGGCTGGCTGGCAAGCTTTACCAAGCCATTCCGGGGCAAGCATGGGGGCTTGGTGTTACCGTCGCTCTGGTTCGACATCTTCTACACTCACTCTACAGATAGAACAGGAAATAGGGAGAGGCAGGAGTCTGATGAAGGAAGGGAGGAGAGAGGAGCCTCGGTGTAGGCCAGAGAGAGTTGGGGATACTCAACATCTGTCAGATCTGAGGGCTCTGAGGTAACCTGGGCCTAACAGGAGCTATTTGACACATTGGGAATCCCTCTATTTTCACCCCATTTAGAGGAAAGATTAAAGTAACAAGGATTACAGAGTTTAGGGAAAAGTTGGGTAGTGATTACCTAGAAAGGACTAAATTAAAATCTCCAAGTCTCTGGCAAGCACCCAAGAGCAGGCTAATCTACAAGAAGATGGAAAGTGCTTGGGGTCCTGTGACTAATGGACTCTGAATGGTGGGACCAGAACTGTAGAGAACAAATCCTTTGCAGGTCTCCCCAGAATAGGGAACCCTTCTAGAAATGAATTAGCAATGATGATTAGAGGGGAAAGAGTCCTTGGGGCCAACCATCTGGGGCCCCCAGCTAGGACCACCCAGACTAAATTCACAAATTGGAAGTGTTGCATGTATGTGCTGTAAGGGGCCACTTGGGGGAGGGGAGATAGCTTTCCATAAAGTGTTCCAGAGAAATCTCTGTCCCAGTTCAATCCAGATCAGTTGTGTACTTGCCATGAAGATGACCAATGGAAGCTTTAAATGACCCATATTCCTCACCCCACCTGAGTTTTCTTTGGCATGGGGGAGGTGGATGGCTGGGGTGAGGTATACAAGAACCTGAGCTGATCCTGGAATATGGGCTGGGAGAAGGTTTCATTTCAAAGTGAGAGAGCCTCTCCTGCCAAGAGAGATGATTTACATATGCTGTTCCCTTCCCCCTCCAACAGGAACTTTGCTTTATTCCTATGTCTCCTTCTCCCCAAGGTACTCCACCCCCACTTAGTCCTGGTGACAGGTGGGCTACCCCAAGCCTGATGTGGTATGGGCAGAGTCCTGATCCCTGGAGACTTTGAAACTGGATACAGGAAAACTGAGAGAGGGTTCTTCCCATCTGTCCCTTAGTCTATTCCCTTTCCTGCCTCCCCACCCCCTACCCCACCCCAGCCAGTTTTACCTCTGCCAGAAGTCTCACTCAGATTCTAAATATGAGCTCAAGATTGAGAGACAGGAATCCTGTGGCCAAGTCCAGGCCCATGCTCTAAAATTCAGTGACTATGAGCTGGGTGACCAGAGCTCCAGATTCCCTTTGTTATCATTGATTTCTTATCACATGGCTCCTTCAGCCTAGCCCAGCCCTATGCCAGAGCTGGTTTCCAGGAATCTGAGACTACCCCCACAAAGGATAGTATCTCAACTCAGACCCAGCTAAATGTCCTAACCTGGGCTGCTAAGGTAAGAATGCCAAACTCATGGGCACAGGCATTCTGTGACTACTTCCTAGGACAAAATGTCCCCTCTTCTCTTCCCTAAGACAAATCCCCCGGGTCACAACCCATCCTGCTCCTAGTCCCCGAGTTAAGCTTCAAGAAACAATGGTAACCAAATCCTACTCTGAGATAATGAGCCGAAAGAAGGGCAGACTAGGAGAGGGCAACAGTCCAGAAAGGAATGTTTCTTTCCTGCATTTTTCCAAGGAGGGTAGTGACAGAAGTCCCTGGAGATTAGTTTGGCATGGTAGGAAATGTGTCAGGACCCAGAGACCACCTGGAAGCCATCTCAGTCTGGCTAAAAAGACTAAAGCGCTCTTGGTAGAAACCCATCCTCTTGTTTTGGGCCTCCATTTCCCTGCCTGGGGGTGGGGGAGATGACGGACGATGAGTCAGACTAGAGCCAGACTCGGGTATCCACCTCCTTCTTTTGCCACAGCTGATCTCGCCCCCACCCTCAACTTCATCCTCAAGCTCTTGGGCACCAAAACCAATCCAAGTTTAGTTAGCAGCCCCTGATCTCTGACTCAAGCAGAGATGTGAGACAGCAGCAGCAATAGGGAGAGAATCTCTCCTGAGTGCAAATCCCTGTTTCCTTTACCTTCTCATTGTCTCAGAGAGCATCACCCTCGTCCTCCTCCCTGGAGTAGTCACAGTGTTGAAACTGTGAGTAAAAGTATGTGAGCACCATGGATTAAGAATAATTATGACCATTGTAAATATAATTTTAAAAAACAACTCTATTACATTCAATAGGGTTTTGCTACTAATTTGCTTCCCTGCCTTTGTAGACATCACTCTTCAGTGGCTCCCCTTTGCCCATCAAATGAAAGCCAATTAGCATTCAAAGCTCCCCCAACCTGGCCCCACCCTACTTTTTCCTTATGTTGCTGCTCCCCGGCACAATGCTATGTCTTAACTAAATTAGACTGCTCTTTGTTCTCTAAACACATTCCATACTCTACTGTCTTCAAGCTTTTGCTTGAGCTATTATCTCTACATGGAGTGCCCTAAGGACCTATCAGTCTCTGTCTGCCCAAATTCTACCAATATTTCAAGGCCCAGCCCAAACATTTTCTCTTCCCAGAAGCCTTTTCTGGTCCCTCCAAGTGGGAGTAATCTCTCTGTCTTCTTAATTTTCATAGCATTTTATTGTATATCTCTCAGTTCATGCATTATATTCTACCTTGTATTGTAGCTATTTGTGTTTTATTCAATTCAACAAACTTTCATTAAGGGCTTACTATGTATGTTGTGCTTATCCCCCTAGCAAGACTAGACATTCCATGAGGACAGGGATTGTCTTTTCCTTTCTGATAGCTTTCCATGGCACTTAGTACTGGGCCCTGTACATAAGGGTACTTACTAAATAGAGGCCAACTGATTGAAACACTCTCTTCACTCTCACAATTTCTTGGAGAGGTATGGAGGTTCTTGTTCTCAATTGGTAATTAGGTAGCCTAAAGCCCAAAGGGAGGTAAAAAAGAATAAACCAGGGGCGGCTAGGTGGCGCAGTGAGTAGAGTGTCAGCCCTGGAGTCAGAAGGACCTGAGTTCGGATCCAGCCTCAGACACTTAACGCACACACAAACAAAAACCTAGCCGTGTGACCTTGGTCAAGTTACTTAACCACAATTGCCCTCAAAAAAAAAAAAAGAGTAAACCAAGAGAGGAACTATGATCAAAAACAAGTCTTCTCTTCTGTACATGGATATTAGCTAAGATGATGGGCAAAGTTTTGGCCCAAAGAGCCAGGATTGGTGGAATTGAAAGACAGAACTCTGAACCTTCTTTCATTTCTGTTGCTTCCCAAGCTGAGAATGCTGAAGCCCAGTTTGTAACTTATTTAGCTCTTCTATGCTTCTGTTTCTTCCTTCACAAATCCTCCCTGGCTATTGAACTCAGAGGGGGTAGTGGGGATTAGGCACTTGGTGAGCTGAGGATGAAAGGGGCTGGATAATTAGCTGGCATGATTACTGCCATGCCTGCTGTGGTCCCATAGCAAATTCCTCTCTGACTCCTACTCTGCAGAGAAGGGCTCTCCTGGCTCCCGCCTCTTGTTCTGGCCTTTGATTCTCTGGCTGAGAAGTATTTGCCTAGGGATGGAGAGCTCTAATCTGCCAGTGACTCACTCCTATTGCTTAACCTTGACCAGAAGCCCAATACCCCTTTTGGGGCCACATAATCATTTTCCCAGCAACCTCTGGTGCCATCTTTGCAGAGTTAGCCTTTCAATGGGAAATAAAGAGCTGGTGATGAGAATGGCCTCAGTAACCAAGATCCTGGCCTCCTGCTGACTTTCTTGAGAATAAGAAACTTTTCCTTGGGCTCCTTAAACAGCCAGTTATATATACAGTTTGGAATGATTTTGAACCTATCCACAGAGACAGGGCATAAAAACTCTGTTCTTGGGTCAGAGACTCTTTCAGGAGCCTGAAAATCCAGCTCAAAGTCTCTCCCCTCCAGGAAATCTTCCCAGCAGAGCACACTGGTCCCTCCCTCCTCTGACCTCAACACATAGGAGCCTGTTTGACACTTGATTGTAAACTGCTATTATTCTCTAATAGTTTTTTTTATGTGTGGGTGAGGCTAGTTTCCCTAAATAGGCTGTAAGTTCCTGGCTTCTCTGAGGGAAGGGGGCTGGTATTTTCTAGTTTCCCTTCTCTCCTCCAACAGCAAGAAATACTAAATAGAATAAGCCTAAAAGTCTAACGACCTGGGTTCAAGATTATTTTGTTAAGACCACTGTGTGGTCTTAACTCAATCATTTCCTCATTTTGGGCCTCGTTCTCTTCATCTGCAAAATGAGGAGTTTGGACTAAATGACCTTTCAAATCCCTTCCTCCTTTGTCATCCTATTAATTCTAAAGACATGAGAGTGATAGGGATGTACACAATATAGAATTAAAAGAATATCCATATGCTGGTTGTAATCATTAAATTGCTATAGTGTTTCCCTGAGTCCCACCCCTCACCCACTTAGCTGTGGGCATAGTTTCATTTTTTTGGTATAGCCCTGTGTCAACAGACAGTTGAGAGTTGAGGATCTATAAGCACTTTATAAATCTTTACAAACTATTTGGGAAGTAAATAGGAGGGCACATATAGCAGGAATAGAAAATTATAGACAGGAAAGAAGCTCATGCTACAGAGCACAGAAAATTTAAAACTTGAAGCCTAGACTTTCTCTTCCTTTACACACCGTACCACCTGCCATCCCAATTCTTTTTTTTTTCTTTTTGGATGGGGGAAGGCAGGGCAATTGGGGTTAAGTGACTTGCCCAAAATCAGACAGATAGTTTTGTGTTAAGTGTCTGAGGCCGGATTTGAACTCAGGTCCTCCTGACGCCAGGGCCAGTGCTCTATTCACTGGACCACCTAGCTACCCCCAATTCTTTTTTTTTTTTAGTAACTTGGAGGTAACTAGAAACCCTGCCACATCTAGGAATGTGAAACTCTGGCTAAAAATGCCAGCTTTACACTCCAGGACTAGGAAGACTCTTTATAGGAATGCCATAGCTGTCTCCTTCCTTCTCCCCTCTTTCCTTACATCTCAAAGGGGCTGGAGATAGTCCAGAACTATATAAAGGGTGAGATCCTTGCTCTCTTAATCCTTTTCCCAAATGACAACCTCTGGGTTCTTTGTGACCAGTGAATCACCTGTAATTGGTTTTGTAAAGAAAAAAAAAATTACGTACTACCATACTTTTGGCCACTTTGAATGTTCCTTTCCTACCTGCATGAAGCTCATTAAAAGAGGTGGTCTGTTATAGAGAACAGAGTCTGGGACTAGGAGCCAGAATGGGTTCCAGTCTTGGCCCTGTCACTCGTTAACCTTGCAACTTAGGGTAAACTATTTCTCCCTTCAGGGTCTCAGTTTCCTCATCTGTAAAACTGTAGGGGAATAATACTTACATTATGGACTCCTCCAGAATTTAACACTATTGACCACTCTTCTCCTGAATCGTCTCTTCTGAGTTTCTGTGTGCTATTCTCTTGAGCAGTTCTCTCTCTACGCATCTGATCACTCCTTCCTAGTTTCATTTGCTGGATCATCCTTATTTGTGTCTTGTCCCCTAAATGTTAATGTATTCCAAAGCTCTGTTCTAGGCCCCCCTCCTCAGTGACTTCATTAGGTCCCATGGATCAATTCTATGAGAATCCTAGACCTATATATTTAGCCCTAGTTTCTCTCCTAAGCTCTATTCCTACACCATCAGATGCCTATTAGACATTTTGAACTGCATATCCTAGAGGCTTCTCAAACTTAACATGTCCACAACAGAACTCATTATTTTTTCCCCCAAAACCCATTCCTCTTCTGAACTTCTATATTTCTGTTAAACATGTCACCATCCTTCTAGTCACCACAGTTTCAAAAAATGTAGCATCATTCTCAATTCCTCATTCTCACTTATCCCATGTAGCCAAATCTGCACAGAAAGTTCCCACACGATAACCAAATTCCTGGATGTTTTGAACCCTATGTCCTGCAGACATGTCAAGATCAACATATCACTCTGCTACTCAAACTCCAGTAGCTTCATAGTACCTTTACAATCAAACATAAACTATTCTTTTGTCACTTAAAATCCTTCACAAACTGGCCCCAAAATATATTTTCTGGTCCTATTAAACACTAAGCCCATTCATGCACTCTGTGGTCTCAGAAGGTCAAATTGGCTTTTTTATTCCTCTTCACATGACACTCCATCTCCCATTTCCACACCTTTGCACTCACTGGCTGTCTTCCATGCCTGGAACATTCTTTTTTCACTTTTTTTGAGCTTTTTGAAGTGGGGAGGGCAGGCCAATTGGGGTTAAGTGACTTGCCCAAGGTCACACAGCTAGTAATTGTTAAGTATCTGAGCCAGATTTGAATTCAGGTCCTTCTGACTCCAGGGCCAGTGCTCTATTCACTGCGCCACCTAGCCGCCCTCTCCTCACTTCTGCCTCTTAAAAATCCCTAGTATTAGGGGCGGCTAGGTGGCGTAGTGAGTAGAGCATCAGCCCTGGAGTCAGAAGGACCTGAGTTCGGATCCGGCCTAGACACTTAACGCACACACAAACAAAAACTTAGCCGTAAGACCTTGGGCAAGTTACTTAACCCCAATTGCCCTGCAAAAAAAAAAAATCCCTAGCATCTTTCAATATTCAGCTTAATTGGCACCCTCTAGAGAACATATTTCCTGATCAACCCAGCTACTAATGCCCTCAATAAATTTTAATCTATTTTGCATATATTCATACATGTATATATTGCATCTCATACTGATATATAGGTGTGTATATATAAAATTGTCTGTATAAGTATACATATCTACAATACATATATGTATGTGTATATACATATATACATATGTGTATGCATATATATGAAATTAAGGGCAGGGAGTATTTTACTTTTGTTTTTGTATCCCAGCATGAAGTATTTTGCCTGGCATATAGCAGGTACTTAATAAATACTTGGTGATTAACTGATCTGGACAACAAAGGGTTGTTGTGAGAAAAACATTTAGTAAATCATAAAATAATATAGATATGTGAGTTAACATTATCACTATTATTTGAGAAAGTCATAATGGCATGGTAGAGGGAGTGCTGAACTTAAAAGTTGGTACAAGGGGTGGCTATGTGGCGCAGTGAGTACAGCACTGGCCCTGAAGTCAGGAGGACCTGGGTTCGGATCTGGCCTCAGACACTTAAAACACACAAATACACAAAAAAATTAGTTGTGTGACCTTGGGCAGGTCACTTAACCCCAATGACCTCCCCCTCCAAAAAGTAAAAAAAAAAGAATATAAAAAGTTGGTACAATCTGAGTTAAAATCCGGTCTTGAACACAGGTACTATGTCACCATGGGCCCACTCATGCTGAAGACTTGGGTTCAAGTCAGGCTTTGTCACTTGCAAGTCAGATGAACTCAGCTCTTTCATCTATAAAATGAAGGGAGTAAATTGAATTACCTCCAGATTCCCTTCCAAATCTAATATTCTATGATTTTATGAATTACTTTTTAATATCTTTCTAAGTTCATTTAACAGTTCCACCAATGTCTGATTAGATGAAGATAGTAATAAACATGCAGTTAGTAAACATGTGTGCAATTGGGATTTCAGTTCTCAGAAGTGTAGCAAGCTAAAAAGAGCACTAGCTCTAAAGCTTACTAGCTGTGTGACCATGAGAAAGTTACTTACCCTCTCTGAATCTCATTATCCTTAACTGTAAAATAGGGATAATTATATTTGCAAATATTATTAGGATTATTTGCAAATTATTATTAGGGAAAGAAGTGAAATAATGCCCCAAGGCTATCTCCCAGAGGCCAAATTGAGATTCTTTCAGCAATGTCTAGAAAGTCATAGATTCAGACTTTTTTTTTCTTAGAATATTTATGTACTGTTTTATCTTTTCCAAAATGGCCATTTATTATCATAGAGAAAGTGAAGATAGGAAATGTGTTACAGTAGAATCAGTGCTGGATTTGGAGACAACAGGTCCCATGTTCAAATACCGGTTCCTTCACTCTACCTATGTGATCTTGTACAAATGACTTCACCTCTTTGGGTCTTAATTTTCTCATCTTTGAAGAGAGGGCTTTACACTAGATTGCCTCTAAAGGAATTCATAATAGTAACTTTATGATCCTATGACCTTAGTGTTGGTTTTAGTCAAATGTCCAGATATAATACCATCTCAAGACAACAGTCTTACAGAAGAAGTTCCTAAATATGGGAAGGGTTTGTGTGTTGATGAGCAAGTAGATTTGCCAGAATCTCTGACTCCTCACCTACAACTGTGTGCCCTATTAAATTTTTCATCACCCTTCTCAAACCCCTATATCAGTCCTCCTTACTAAAAATACTGTCCTTAGTCTTTCATATTCCTAGATCTTGCTATGTCTTCCCAATCTAGTATTAATTTCCTCTACCCTTGGACTTCTCTGGGTTCCCAAATGTCCACTGCCAAGCCTGTTTACCATGCCTGAGAGATAGCACGTAAAGAGAGCCTCACTGCTTATAGCACCATGGACAGCAACACAGGGACAGTGGCGCATGGAGGCCACAGGGCTTGGGGCCAGCACCTTGGAGAGCATCCCAGAGAGGGGCAGCGGGAGCCACAAGACCAAAAAAAAACAATTTGAAATTCAATCTCAGCAGGGAAAGAACTCTAGGAGTAGAGGTAAAGCAGCTCAGTTGGAACTTGGGAGGTGAAGATAAGAGCCCAGTAGAGAACCAAAAGAAAATAATCCTGGAGGTCTGAAGATTTCGAAGAGTTTAAATACTCTGAACAATGTAGATAGAGGCACTTGTACACTCACAAATGGTATCAGAGACAATGTAGTGCAGTGGCAGGGGCACTGAACTTGGAATCAGAGGTGACTTGGTTCAGGTCCTGGCTGTCACATTTATTGTCTGGGTGAGCATAGGCAAATTGCTTCATTTTTCTGTTTCCTTATCTTCAAAATGGGGGATAATGATACTAGCATGGGTTGCTGTGGAGAAGTTGCTAGATAAATGTAAGCTTTTTTTTTTTTTAAGAGCTAGAGGAGACCCTAGAGATTGCCCAATCACTCTGATTTACATATGAGAAAATTCAGTCTCAGAGAACTGAAATTACTTGCCCAAGGCCACAGAATCTTTTGGCTTCATCATGTATGTAGTTCTACATATGTACTAGTTTGGGTGCATAGCTCTCCTATGCTTATAACAAACCACAAAATGTCATGTGAACATACATTTATACATACACACACACACACACACACACACACACACACACGTGCTCAATCTACTGATCTAGCTAGACAAATGGTTTCATCTTGTGGAAAAACAACAATGACAAAAATTCCAAAACCTGGAGAAGGACATTGGCTAAGGCTGACTGTGGAAGAATACAGAGCAACCTCTTGCCAGCATCCTGGGGTTCAAGCTGCCCCCACATTTGCTGTCTCTTCCAGGAGACATTCTAACCCCCTGCTCTGGGTGTCAAACCTCCTTCCCGAGCCTATGATAGTGGAGATCCCTCCTGTCCTCAGCATCAAGTTGCCCCGTGCTGTTTTCCCATCTTGATTTCATTCTGCCAGCCTCGGTCTGGCTACTCCACATGCTATCAGCTCTTTAAATGGCATGGGCCCATGGATTTTAACAAACTGCATCAGACATTGGGAGAAAGAAAGGGACAGTTCCTGAGATTGCAGAGCAACTCTGATGTGTAGTACAGTGAGTGGGGACAGTTTGGGATGTGTTTGTTTGTGCCTATGTGTCTATGTGTAGGGGGATGCAGGTATTTAATACTTCCTGGCTATGCAACTGCTCTACTGTCAGACCCTAGACAAGTGACTGTCCCTCCTTCGTTTAAGTTGGCCTATTTGCTACCTTTCAATCACTTCCCCCTTCATATTTATTAGAATGAAATGAACTTTTAGGAAGAAGAGTGTTGAAATAAATATCTAGGGGCAGAGGGAAGATATAGTTGCTATTTGAGGGCTTAGAATAGAACCATTCTAGAATGACAGTGGTAAACTATGGAGCCCAATTCCCTTATTACAAAGAGGTCTGGAGGAGGGGAAGTGACTTGCCCAAGGTCACACACTGAGTCAGTGTCTTAATAAGCACATGCTGACCCTAAGAAGAGGTAGCTGGGTGGTATAATAGGTCATCATCCAACATTATGATCATCATAGTCAAGAATTTAAATATTCCTGGCACTGAATTAGGTGTTGCCATAAAGGACTAAATATGGTAAGGAAGATATAGCTATCACATTCTGATTTCTTTTTTTTCTCTAACTTATTTTTCTTGACTCCTGTATTCAGAGGTAGAAGGATGATGATGATGATAACATCAACAAAAAATGACTAGCATTTGTAGAGGGCTTTAAGCCTTTAAAATTATTATTGTATTTGATCCTCACAACAATCCTGTAAGGTAGGCACTCTTATTATCCTCCTTTTACCGATGAGGAAACTGAACCTAAGAGGTTAGGTGATCTGCCTGGGGTCACACAACTAAAAAGCATCTGAGGTAGGATTTGAACTCTGTTCTTCCAACTCTCTATCCATTGCACCACCAGGAAAAATCATAAACTGAGAGCAAACCCAAACTGTCAGCTAATTCCTCCTCAAAAAAAAAATCCCTCATCCTTTACATTTATGTAATGCTTTAAAGTTTACTGAATTTTTTTCTTACCAAAACTTTGAGAGGCAGGTTGTACAACATCAGCATTTGACACGTGAAGAAACTAAGGCTGAAAAAAGTGACTTGTTTAAATCACCCAGCTAGTAAGTAGCCAAGCTAGGACTCAAACCTAAGTCCCTTGATTCTAAATTCAATATTCAAACAGCATGACATGGACAGCACTGTCAAACCACCATGAGGAGCAAACCACAGATCTTAGGGTTCTGTGCCTTTTAAGCACGTTGGCTTGAGATCCACAAAATGTGGAGACAGTCAGACCCTGAGCCGTTTCTTGCTCCATCTCTCAGTCTTCTGTGCCTCTGTTTCCCAGGTGGTAACATGCAAATGATAATTCTTTGTACACTATAGGAAGGAGTCTAAGAGGGGTACAGGGACAAGTTAGAGATGAGTGTGAGGATATTCACTTAACTTCCTGTCACTGCTTTTCTCACAAACCATGAGGGGAGGAATACTGGCAACTTATGTTATCTCTGCATCCTAAGATTGGGCATTGAGGGGAGTAATGTCCAAACCACAATAAGTTTCTGCTCTCTACATGAGTGCCTGAAAAGAAATGAGCTGCATTTCCCAGACCCTTGTTCTGTGTATGTATGTATGTATGTATGCATGTGTGTGTATGCATGAATATATACACTATATATGTGTATACATGTGTACGTATACATATTATATCTATTATCTATATATCCCATCTCCCAGTTCACTCATGGACTCTTGAAGGAGTCATGCTCACCTCTGCATTGGCAGAGGCTACCTTTTGGTTGTGATTTCCCAACATCAGGTTTCTCAGGACTGGATGGTAAAGTGTGTTGGAAGAAGAGACTTAGCTCTTACAATCCTTCCTGGAGTGGCAATGGATGTATCTCACCCAGATGCCCAAGAGATGGTTCCAAAGACAACATTTATAATGCTACCTGAAGCTGCTCCCAACCTTTTAACCTCTGAGAATCTCAGAACACCCTGCATATTTCTGTTGCTCTCCCCATTGACAAAGGGAACATTGATGAACTGGGATTTTTCTGGCCTATTGGGCTGATTGGAGAGGACTCTAAAGGGAAATTCAGAAAGGTGGCTTATGCAACAAAAATGCCTCCATTTGGGGGACCCTTCCTTATGACAGAACTAATCTGGGGCAGTGGAAGGATGCTGTGAAAGCTGTAGCTATTTGAGGAACAGCAAGTTCAGGTAAGGGATGCAGTAGCTGTTAGAGGGATGTTACAAATGTTAGTGGGGTGGCACCAAGGTGGTAAGGACATTGCAGATGTTAGGAGCTGGTATCCCAATGGAAAGTACATTACATATTATATGTTAAACAGCTGCCATATGTAAGAGATGCATATTAGAGCCCTTAGAGGGATAGTATAATTGTGAGAAAGATATTACAGATAATGAGAGCCAGCATTTACATAGTGCTTCAAAGTGTGCAAAGCTCTTTAATTAAAAAAAAATAACAATACTAGCTAACAATTACATAGCATGTACCATGTGCCAGGCTTTGTGCTAAGTGCTTTACAATTATTGTCTCATGAGATCCTCACAATAATCCCAGGAGGTAGGTGTGAAACTGAAACAAACAGAGGTTAAATGACTTACCCAGGGCCCCATAGCTAGTTAAGTGTCTAAAGTAGGATTTGAATTCAGATCTTTCTGACTTCAAGTCCAGTACCCTACTCACTATACCACCCACCTGGCTAAAAAAAAAACACTAGGAAATTCATGCTAAGGGAGCACTCTACTATTTGAGCTACTTTAAATGGATGGTCCAACAATGAAAAGGAAGTTATAGAAGTTAGAGTGATAGTACAGTGGTCAGAGATTATTACAGATGTTAATGAGATGATGGCATACCAGTGTAAAGGTTGGTATGGCTAAATGAGGGAGAGTACAATGAACTCTTAGAGGGGCAATATGTTTGGGTGAGAAATTATAGTCAAAGTTCTGAAGCAGTTGGTCTAGAAGCGTCTCTGCTTCTGGGACTAGGCAGGACTGGAAATTGCCAGGATGTTCAGGGAATGATGATGTCACTCGCCCTTTTTATCTGCTAAGAAATTCCCCCTTGGAAAATTCGATGCTAAGTCCACCACTACCATTTCTCAAGGTAGGCCTCGACTGCCAACTAGCTACATGCTTGCATTTCTTTGACTCCTTCTCCCAGGGACCTGAGCCTACAAGGGTTGTCAGGGTTGGCCTCATTGAGGAGCCCCAGACAAGGCCCACAGGTAGAAAAAGTAAGGATTGAGCCTTAGGTGTGTCTCTGAAGCCTGCAGGCCCTGGAACCCAGACCCTTTCTCCCAGATAGACAAACCCCTAAAAGGCAGATGCTAAATTCTGGCCATTGTCTTTCCTTCTGCACTGACATCATTCATATCCATTCTGTTGGGGCACAGAAGGTATTCAGGCAGGACATGTGTATCTCCCTCTTGGCATATTCTCTTTTGTACTATTCCTTTCCTACGTGAACTCTTAAGACTGCAAATCTGATCTTGGTACTAGGTTGTTGTTCTATAAGTTAGTGATTTCTCTGGGCTCTGTCCCTACTTTCACAACTCCCCTCTCATTTCCCTGGGATTTCCTTATTTTGTCCCACATACTAGCAAGCTATTAGGCTCTGTATGGAAGGACACCTTTTACTGAACTTTTTCTCTAACCCTCTTCCTTCCTAGCTTCTTCCCAAAACCTTCTTACTAATCCTCCTTCCAGTTCTCTTGATCCCTTCCTCTCTTTTCTGACTTTCTCATCTTTTCCCCTCTCTCTGAAGGTTTGCCTGAATTAGCCCAAGTATGTAAAGTGCTTTGCATACCTTCAGAGGAGTGCTAATAAAGATGGGACAAACCTCTATCTGTTAGTTCTCTCTCTCTTTGCTGACTTCTTTTTCAGCCCACTCTCATTTCCAACTCTTCTCCAAAGTTTCTTTGATGAGGTTACTTTCAACAAATCTTTTTTCTCTCTGCAGGGCCCTGCAGCTTGGGCAGAACCTTGCCTCATAGGGTAGGGTTGAGAGGGTGTAGGTGACTAGGGGAGCTTACATCAATCTTCAACTCCCACATGGTGGGAATAAGATGGCAGGGGATGAAAAGAAGGGGCACCCAGGATGCTGAGAGGAAAATTGTGGGGGCAACTTCCTCCTCAGCTGAGAAACTTTCACTGACAAAATCCATGACTAAAGCACATTAAAATTCCTTCCATTTTACAGATGTCATAACAGCAGAGCTCTCTTCCCGCCCCCAGTTCAGAAATGTTCTCAGGGGGCTACAGTCTCCCCACCTGCATGCCAGGGACTCTTGGGAAAGAGTAAGCTCCATCACAATGTCTTGAGTATTGCTTGAGACCCTACATTAATGCTCTGAACCAAAGAATAAATCATATGTGCCAACAAGGAAAAAATGTGCCTATTTAGAAAGTGGGAAGAAACTAAAGTCAGACTCTGGTTCCAGGGTTGGGGTGAGATGGGTGGGGCCTGGCTTCTCTATTATCCCAGCAGGGTATCTCAGCCCCAGATAGTTCCTAAGGGTGGTACTTACAAAACAGTGGGGAGTCTGTCTGAATACCTGGGTTTGTTTGATATCAATGAAATGGCATGGGAGATAGATAGAAGACAGGGGCCTTGACCTTTGCCAAAGACAATACAACAGGAATGAAAGCCATTAGGTCATGACTGAAGCAAAGTGCCCTGACCTAAGACTTCTTAGGGGGTCATAAGAAAAGGACAGAGTTCTTTAGTTCTCTTTCACAGAGCCATCTTACCAATTCCTTCTACTCTGAAACCCTTTCTCCCTAAAGCTTCCTTTTAAAGGTCCCCTTAAAGCTTAACTCTCACCCTAGACTGCCATTGCTCCTCCTCACTAAAAGGGTAGACTTAGGGTAGACACTCTCTCTAACACAGAAAAGAATTTTTTGGATGGGATAGGTTAGGGTTGTCCTGAGCAATTATTGACCTTTCTCCCTTGGCTGATGATGAATTTCCCCCAACTCTCCTCCCTCCTTTTTCTGAGGGTTGTACTGAACCCAGGAATCCTAATGAACCAGAGCTTCCAAGGCTCTAATCTAGTGGTCCCCTCAAGGTTCTGCTCATAACCCTTAAAAAATACTTCTTTTCTTATATCTCATCTCCCAGACTGGCTGCAAGCTTGTTGAAGGTGGGGACTGTCTTGCTTTTGCATTTTCATTTCAGCACCTAACACAGTGTCCGGCACATAGCAGACATTTAATAAATGCTTGTTGATGGATTGTTCAATAGGACTTGGGGTTAATAGTTAGGTTTTTCCCATAACCCCTTTGTATCACTATGAGGAATCAGGAATGGAATGGATGATTTAAGTATAAGAAATTTGGGCAGAGATCAGGTTAACTATGGCATTTTGACATGTGAATCTTGGCATGAAAATTCCCCTTCCTAAGCCAAGGGCAGTGGGCACCTGCTGAAGTAGGGAAATAGGTTCCAATGCTTACTGGAACTAAGTCAATGATGGGATCCATTTCAATTCAATTCAATTAAAATCTATTGAATACCTACTATGTGCATCATACTGTTCTAGGTTTATGGTAGTTACAAAGTTCAGATAGGATATGGTCCCAATCATCATGGAACTTCCAGGGAGATTTGCCACATACCCAGTTGGTTATAATAGGCAATACTACATCCTAGGTGCATGAGAGAGGTACAAAACCAGTAAGATCTAAGGAGGAAAGTAGTGTTACTTATGGGGCACAGAAGGAGGAACCAAGGAAGCAGACCATAGACTTCGGGTTGGAAAAGACCTAGAAACTATGTAGTCCCACCCTATCATTTTACAGATGAGGAACTGAGGCTCAGAGATATGTGGTAATTTGTCCATAGTCATACAGCTCATAAATGTCAAAGATATGATCTGAATGCAGGTCTTCCTGCCTCTGATTCTAGCACTCTATCCACTACATTACACTGTCTAGTAAGGCTTCCTGGAAAAGGTAGCTAACTCAGTGGGCAGAGTTAGCCAAGTGGATCAGTGGGTAGAGAGTACTGGACCTGCAGGGAGTCAGGAAGATCTGAGTTAAAATCCAGCTTCAGATATTTACTGGCTGTGTGACCCTACACCAATTACTTATATGCCTCAGTTTCCTCAACTGTAAACCGAGGGTAATAATAGCACCTACCTGCCAGGATTATCGGGAGGATCAAATGTGCTTCACACAGGGCCTGGCACAGAGTTAACTGCTTCATAAAATGCCTGTTTCCTTTCTTCCTAAATTGGGCTTTAAAAGATGGGAAGGAATTCAACAGGGGTATAATGCCTATCCAGGGCCAGGCAGCTGTTAAGGAAGCACATGCTTTCTTTCAAGCTATAGGCATTCTAGGAGGCAAAGACAACAGGAAGAGCATTATAGGAAAAGGTCCAATGTGAGTCCTTGATCAACCTGGGTTAAAATCCTACAAAAAATACAAGAATTGATTCCTGTTTCTTCTAGCCCTTCCTTTCTTCTTCCTCATGCTAGGCTGGCATTGCCTGGGCAACCATTTACCCCAGGAAAGTACGAACACCCAGGCTTTAGGAAGGGAGTACCCATTTTTTTGCCCTTTCTTAACTCTATCTGGTTTCCTGCCCCCCTTCCTATTCCTCCTAGAACTCTGGTCTCCCACCCAGAACTTTTATCTTTCTAGAGTCATGAGGTTCTCAACTTTCCTCTGGTCCTAGGCATGTATCACACAACCCCCTTTTCAGTGTCCTGCTGACCTTCTCTTACTGAACCTATGGCTGGAGTTGTATGTACTCTCAGAGAGCACCTATGGCAACCTCACGTCATCAGGCAGGTTATGGGAAAGAACAAGACCAGATGACAGGGCTGCATAATCAGGAAACTTGGGATGATTTATACATAGGGCGGAAGAAATTGAATGGCCTTAGCTGACCCTGTTCATTTATGTGGGGCAGTAGGAGTGTGGAGGGCAGGCCTTCTATAAGGGCCCAGGAAGACAGGAAAGGGAGAGGAGCAAAAGAGAGGCTAGTGAAGGAGCAAGCTCTCTCTTTTTCTCTGCTGGAGTTGTTTGTGATGAGAGTTATAGGTTGTCTCTGCACAAGGAAGCCTCCATCTTCCCTGGCTAACAGGGAACAAAACTGGCAAAGGGGCATGCAAGGAATAGGGTGGGGGAAGTTAAGGAGAAGACAGCAACTGGGACAAGGGGGGGAGCTCTAGGTGGTGGATTGAAGGTCTTCTTTTTTGTCAGTCCTCAAACCTGAAGAGTACATAGCACAGGTTTCTCAAAGCACAAAAGCTCTGTCCAGTTCCTTGGTCTCTGTCCTCCAGTTAAGCACTCAGACCAGGCCTTAGGCCCCTCTGAGCAGGCCTCAGGGATGTCAAACTCAGTTCTCCCTAACCCTCTCACCCTCTCATCATTTTCCAATACAGCCCCCACTGCCTGTCACCCCAAGTGATTGTCCCTTTCAAACTCTATACTCTTGTTCTTTCTGAATTAGAGAACTGTTCCCCACCCATACCCCAAATCAGCAGACTCCAATTTTCTGAGGGAATAGAAGTAATCAATTGCCCTAACACATGAAATCCACTTTTCATCATCTCTGAGTTTAATTGTATCCACCAACTACCACATTAGTACACTCCAGAAGATAGATTGACAGCTCATCATGACATTTGGGAGGGGGGGAGGGGAGGAATGGGGTAGGGAAATGCAGCCTGGAGTGCCTTCACCCACTGTATGAGGGAAGGGTAGGAGGGGGAAGAGAGCTGGGCATTTGCAATTCTGAACCTCCATCCTGGCCCACTACATTTCCTACCAATTGACTGTGGTGGGTCTGGCTAGCAACTACATATCCTGGGCTAGTAGCCCCCACAATGCTCCTAGAAGTGAGTCTCCAAAGATTAGAGAAGGGAAGAATCTAAATCAAGATTCGAGATAGCTTAGGGGGTGGGGTGGGCAGGGAGGAGTGAGACGTCAAGAAATAAACAAGCCTTAACTAGGTTGATGGTTTCCCCCTTTATGCGGAACGAGGGGCCAAAGATCACCAACTCCTTAAAGCAGGGCCAAAGAAGGGAGGGATACCTGCCTAGTAGCATCTGGTAGTCTCTGGTCTCATTGCCAGAGCCTGTCTGCATGGGCAGACTGGAAATGAGTGGGGCAAGGAAGGAGTGTTTGCCATTACATAAGCCCATCTCGTTGCTGCCCCGGTACTCCGAGAGGGCTGTAATTAAGCACCGTGCCTCCTCCCTCCTTCTCATTGTAACCGCACACAGCCCCTCTGGGTGGGATGTCTCCTCTAGACATCAATGCAACCTGGCACCGGGGGCTTTGTGCCGCGAAGGATCTGGCGAGAAGCAGCCCTTACCTCACGCGCCGGCTCCGGGCTCATGCCATGCTGTCCGCAGGGAGTCTTCCCTTCATGTGGAGATGAGCATGAAAGCGAGAAGGAGAAAAATATCGTGGTGGGGGGAAGGGGGAAGGAGGAGAGGGATACAGTCAGATGCCCCCCCCCCCTTGTCTCTGGCAGTCCTGGGGTCAGTCCTAGTCCGAGGAAGGCCGATTTCCCCTCCTCGCTCGCTTCGGAGGCAGCAGCTGAGCTCCTTGGTTCCGATCAGAATTCGCTGTTTTGAGCTCTCCCCACCCTGGGGGAAAGGCTGGAGGTTCGTCCCAAAAATAAATAAAGCCGTTTTGCAGGGAGCAAAATGTGTTTCCTCCCTCTCCTCCCCAGCAAACAGCAAGCTGGGATCCAGAGAGCACAGGATGAGAGAAGCAAGCTGTCTCTATTCCCCCCCCCCCAACCACACACACACACACACACACACACACACACATACACACACACACACACACTCACTCACTCGCTCCCTCGCACGCACACACACACACACACACACACACACACACACACATTCACACACACGCACACATGGTGTCGTAAACCAATCCCAGTTAAAGAGACATAGCCATTATTATCAATAATGCATGAGGCCAGGAGAGCTGGCTTGGGTCCCCCAGCCGGGAGTCTCCACAGGAGTGGCCTCTCTCTGGGACAGACAATAGGGGTGCTGAAACTTCTCCGCTTTCTCCAGCCAGAAGTCAGGGGCTGGCCCTACTTGTGCACACACATGAACACACACGTATGTTTGTAAACATGTACATGGGTTCACACGGGCAGATTCTTGCGCTTGGGCGCAGCACACAGACCAGCGTGAAATTTATTTACACCTACGTGTTCACACTCTAACAACTCGGATGTGAGCGGAGATGTGCATACTTGCTGGAATATATATCGAGGCACATGTATGTATATGCATAAAACTTAGCCCCCAATGGGACATGTATACAGGCCATAACAATAACAAACACACATGCACTTATCAGGAGAGGAGGGGCCGGGCCCCTGGTAGGATGTGGGTGTTTCTGTTGGGAAGGGGTGGGGCTTGCCCCTGATGAATTGGGGTTGACTGATGAGCCGGGAGCCCAAGGGTCTGGGTGGGTGAAAGGTTTCCCGATTTGGGGCGGGGGTGTGGCGCCTCTCCTGGATTCTGACAGTTCTCTTCCCTGGGTCCAAGACAGGGGCTGGATTGGGTTCTAGGACTCGGAGGGTTTGCGTCCTCTCTGGATCTGTTTTGTGGGTTTGGGGGACCCACGCCCCTCCGGGACCAGCCTCCCCACCTTACTGAAGTCCAGTTTGGTAAGAGAGGAAGGGGAGCGAGGCTTCTGCACTCTGGCCCCAGACAGAAGGAGGGGGGCACCAGGTGCCACTACGGCCCAACGTCCCCAGAGCTCCTAGGGGAGGGAGAAGAGGAGGGGAGAGGAGGGGACAGAGAGGGGCGGGCTCTGAGGTCACCGCAACCGCGGCTGCGCCCCCCAGCCCTCTACTCTTCCCCGCCCCCACGCCCCATTCAGGCCCCTCCCAGGCCCCTCCCCCTCGGGTTTAGCAGGCTGGTCAGGTTCTTCTCCTGGATAGTGCGCACCGTGGGGGGACTGGAGGCGGGGGAGGACAAGGACTGCGGGCTCGAAATAGCAGCCTTGCCTTCTTCTCGCTGGGCCCCGGACCTCGCGCAGCCCGTGGGCAGCCGGCCCTCGCGCACGCACGTGCGCGCGCGACTCATCCCCAGGAGCTTCCCCACGCCTCCTCCCCCGGTCTGTTCCTGCTCCTCTGGACCGCTGGCCCCGCGCCCCGGCTCCCCCGGAGCGCGCGCCCCAAGCCCAGTTAGTTAGAGGGGTCCGAGCCAGAGTGGGGGCCGCAGCGGCGGCCGTAGGAGGAGAGGGTCTTAGAGCGGGAGAGGACCTATAAATAACCTCACCACGTCCAACCCCCATCGCTTAGCGCTGAGGAACCTGGAGAGATGGGATGGGAGAGGTGACTTGCCCAGGGTCTCACAGCCAGTTAACGCTCCCAGCCCATCCTCCTCCAGCCAGAATCCGAACGTTTATTCCTAAGGTGCACGTCTGAGCTGGTCTGCTCTAGAAGCTTCCTTGGCTCCCGGGGGCCTCGGCTGAAGGCCCTTCACCATGTGGCTGAAGCCTGTCTCTCCAGACTCTGCTTCCTAACCTAGCTGGCCTATTTGCTGCTCCCCATCCCCATTCTTGCACAGGCTGTGCCTCCCTCCCCAGCATGGAAAGCTCTCCTCATCCTGCCTCTTGGAATCCACTGCTTTCCCGAGGCACGCACGGGTCAGAAGCCGTCCTGGCTGAATGCCCCCTGCTCCCTTGAGATCAGTTGGCTTTTATTCTTAATTTGCTTATCTGTAGCCTCGGCGCTTTCCCCCTGTGGAATAAATATAAGCTACTTGAGGGCAGGACCTTCTTCGGTTTGGTCTTTGGATCCTGGTGCAGTACCAGTACCTGGCATATGGTTAGAATTTAAATGCTTGTTGCATTTCACCCATGGCAGGCAGTACTTTAAATAGGCACCTAGTTCGGGGAAGGGAGGAGGGAGCGTGGGGTGTGTGATCAATAAGGGCAGCAGGAACAGGATGAGCTCTTAGACCAGGGTCTGACTGAACGTAGCTGCTGCCCTGACTCCTCCTCACCCACTGGACCAGAGTGTGTCACAGTGGGGCAGGGCTTGGTGTCTGGCAGTTCTGTGTCTCTAGGCCTCCAGAATCAGGAAGAGCCCTTGTTTTTTCTCTTTAATTCCTTTCATTGAGATGATAGCTTTGGGAACAAAGGGCCCTGTATCACAGCAGTCTGTGAAGAGACAGAGGTAGAAGTGCCCATGAAAAGCTCCAGGGCCTGCCTGCCTGGGAAGCCATGTCACAAGTAAAGGTATATTGTGGGCTGGAGGCAGGGCATAGCATAATATTAACAGCAAGAGGTATGGAGTCATGAGACCTGGATTCAGATCCTGACTGTCCTTTACTGGCTTTGTAACCTTGGACAAGTGGCCTTTATTTCTCCTGGACCTCAGTTTCCCTCATCTGTAAAATCAGAGATCAGAGATCCCTTCCAGCTCCAACATATTGTGAACCTATGTGAATCTGATGCTTTGCCTTAAATTAATCATCTTGATTCCTCTTGCCCCCTTTAAGTCATAATTGTGGGGAACAGTCACCTTTCAGATGGAGGCCCATATTACAGAGACTGCTAGGTTCCCTCTCCCTAGCCTATCCTTTGCTGAGCCCTGGGGACAGATGCATCCCATTTCTCACTGCAGTAGGAGAGATTTCTTTATCTTTCCCAGATCTGTGTTAGATCTGAGAGGGTAGAAGGAGGCCTAGGCTATTGCAGGCTGATTCTTAGTGCTGGTACAAGGATGTTTTGTTGGTAGTATTGGGAGGTACCAAGATTCAGAGACATTACTTGTTGGGCTCTGTACAGAGGGAGATGCATGAGTAGCCCCTGCTCCTGGTCCTGGCCTGGCTTCCCTTCAAGGCACAGGGATAGTTGCCATAGTTTCCAGATTAAGAAAGCTTTGCAGAACCATGCCCAACAGAGGCTAAGATCTGTTGTTTTAGGACACAGGTTGAGCAGGGTCACCAATAATGGAGGAGAAAAGAAGAGAAGGGAGGGGGAAAAAGGGATAGGTCAGGAGGGCAAGGAGAAGAGGAATATGATCAGTATAGAAGGGAATCAGGAGTGAGGAAACAGAAGACTGTGTCCCATGAGATGTTCTTAATAGAAATTGAACCAGCCAGCATTAAGAGCAACTGAGAGTGGCCTTGAGAAGTATGGCCCCCCTGGGCTATGGAGCCAGTGGGGGGTGTATGTGCATGATAGAGTCAGTCTCTTAGTGCGCTGGCTGTGGCAGGAAATTCATCCTTTACTGTGTGCATCAGGGGAAGGGGGTGCCTTCTCAAGGGGTAAAATCTATCCTGAGATGGAGGTAAATAAAACCTCTTTAGATATAACAGAAATAATAAAAATCACAGTCGTGACTACATTCCTCTGAGTACAGAAGGAGAGGAAATAGGCTTAAATTGTAGCAGAAAGGATTTAGATTAAACATAAGGAAGAAATTTCAATGAGTTACCAGAGGGAGTTTCAGAGATCTTTCAGTCCAAGCTAAGTGCTTGTCTGTCTGGAGTAGTTTAATTGAAGGCGGGGGGGATGGATTATAAGATCTCCCTCTGGAAATCCTTTCCAGCTTTATAATTCTACGGTACGTGGACTATAGTAACACTGGAAAGCAGTGTGGCATAATGGATTGGGTGCCAAACTTGGGGTTGGGAAGGTCTAGATGCAAATCGTGCCTCCTGCATTTACTAGCTAAATGACCATGAGCAAACCATTTTCTTTTCTGAACATGTTTCCTCGTCTGTGAAAAGGAGATAATAATTCATACCTCATAAGGCTCAAATGAAATAATGCTCATAGAATGCTTTGCAAACTTTAAAGCTCTCTATAAATAAATGTCGGTTCCAACCTTATGATTATCTTCTTAAAATTGGAAGAGTGACCGACAAATGCCGATGTTCTTCGGTAGGACAACTGATTATTGTCCAAAGATGAGCCTGCAGATTCTTGATCATTTCTTGTCTCTTGTTTGGTTGTTGGACAAATAACCATTAAGTGTGACTAGCGCTCTGTAGCATACAACGAAAAGGTGATCAATTGTACATAATCTCTTTTGTATCTGAAGGTAATTTTTTTATAATTAAATTTTATTTTTTAATTGTTTATTTTCTTTTCCTCCTGCCTATGTCCTTACAATTGAGAAGGAAAAAAAAAACAAACAAAGCCCTTGTAAAAAATATTCATAGTTAAGCAAAACAAATTCCCATCTTGGCCATGTCAAAAAGTACATGCCTCATTTTATGTATCAAATCCATCACTTTTTTTTCCAGGAGGTGAGTAGCATTCTTTTTTTTTTTTTTTTTGGAGGGCAGTTGGAGTTAAGTGACTTGCCCAAGGTCACAAAGCTAGTTTTTGTGCTGTGTCTGAGGCCAAATTTGAACTCAGGTCCTCCTGAGTCCAGGGCCAGTGCTCTATTCACTGCGTCACCTAGCTGCCCCATGTAGCATTCATTATCAGTCCTCTGGCTGGTCATTAAGTTGATCAGAATTCTAAAGACTCTGAAAATAAGGCTTAAAGATGATTAAATAAACATTGTGTATGAGTGTGTATAATGCATTTATATCCAATTCAAAAACATTTATTAAGCATATATTATTTTCTTTATAAAACTCTGTGCTCAGCACTTAGGGAGAAAGCCAGGGATGAATAAGGCACAATCCCTTGACCTTAAGGCATTTTACAATCCAGTAGGGGAAAATAAGATATATATAGAAATAAATACAGTACAAATTAGTGAATGTTAAGTGTTTTAGGAAAATATAGAATGCTTAGAGTCAAATGAAGGAGAAATTATGTCTAGCTGAGGAAATTAGGGAGGGGCTGGCATTTTCATGGGGTTTGAATGTCAGATGGGCTGAGTGATTGTGGGCAGCCCTTCTAGGATGTGTAACACAACAACAGTCTATTAATGTTATGGGATATTGGAGACTCTGGCTTTTTTTTCAATGGCTATGCTAGAGAGGTCTAGGGCTTGACAGGTCTTACTAAGCTGTAAGGGCAGAGTGCCTGGCCCCAGGTTAGGAAGTCTTATCTTCTTGAGTTCAAATCTGGCCTCAGACAGTTACTAGCTATGTGACCCTGGGTAAGTTGCTTAACCCTGCTTGCCTCAGTTTCCTCATTTATAAAATGAGCTGGAGAAGGAAATTGCAAACCACTACATAGCTTTGCCAAGAAAATCCCACATGAGGTCGTGAAGAGTTGAACATGACTGAACAACAACAAAAACTAAGCTGTGATGGCTTTGAGTATAGACTGGTATATTTTGAGTTTAGACTGCCTCATTTATGGTCCAAGAACTAACCCAGCTAAATGCAAAGAGGCTCATCACCTGAAAATGAATATTTTTTACTATTGCAACTCATGAAGACCTTTAATAAAGCATGTGATTATCAGTGTAAGTAAAAGAACCCACATCAGTGAAATTTGAATTGAAAAAAATCTATAGTAAAGTACAATTTGTCCTTAGTAACTCATTTTTTCTCATGAACCAATAGGTGAATACTAGACCAGTTTGACCCTGGAACAAGTGAGGAAACACAAAACTGAAGAAAAGATAACTGAAGTCAACGAATACGTATTAAACACGTACTATGCTAAAAATACTAGGGATTCAAAGAAAGGTTAAAAAAAATTACAACTCCTGCCCTCAAGGACCTTTTGTTTTTAAATATATTTTATTAATTTAATTAAACATTTCCCAATTACATGTAAATTTTTGGAATATTCATTAAAAATTTTAGTTTCAAATTCTTTCCTACCCTCTGATCCCTGCCTTCAATGATCTTAATTTTTTAAAATTACATATATATATATATATACATGTATATAATTCAAACATTTTTTATCTTTTCCTCTCACTGCCCCCCATTAAAAAAAAAGGAAGAAAGAAAGAGAAGATCTTCATAACAAATGTTTTGTCCAGCAAAACAAATTCTCACATTGGCCATGTCTAAAAATATATGTCTCTTTCTACATTTTAAAACTATCACCCCTATGGAATAAGGTGAAGGCCTGTTTCATCTTCAGTCCTCTAGATTCAGGGTATCATTAAATTGTTCAGAGATTTAAAGTCTTTCAAAGCTTTTTTTTTATAATGTTGCCATTGTATAATTTCCCCCCCTACTTCTGCTTCCTTCACTCTATATCTGTTCATAGAGATCTTTCTAGTTTCCTCTGAACTCTCCATTTTATTATCTTCTATGGCACAATAATACTCCATTACAATCATAAGCTATATATACCCTATATCAAATTGTTTGCCATCTTGGGAAGAGGGACAAGGAAGGAAGGATAAAAATTTGGAATTCAAAATCTTATTAAAAAAATGAATATTGAAAACTATCTTTTCGTGTAATTAGAAAAAAATAAAATACTAGTTACAAAAAACACCAAAAAACAATCATATGCTATAATTTGTTTAGCCATTTTCCAATAAGAAGTCATCCCCTTAGTTTTTACTACTACGCTTCTGTGAAAGGAGCTACCATAAATATTTTTGTATCTAGAAGTTTGTTTCCTTTTTTTTATTTCTTTAGGTTGTGGACAGCTAGATGGGGCAGCAGATAGAGCACTGGAGTGGGAATCAGAAAGACTCATCTTCTTGAGTTCAAATCTGGCCTCAAATACTTCCTAATTGTGTGACCCTGGGCAAGTCACTTAATCCTGCTTGCCTCAGTTTCCTCATCTATAAAATGAGTTGGAGAAAGAAATAGCAAACCACTCGAGTATCTTCACCAAGAAAACCCCAAATTGGGTCACAAAGAGTTGAACATGACTGAAATGACTAAATAACGTAAGTCTAGTAGTGGTATAGCCTGGTCAAATGTCATACACAGTTGAGTAATTTTTTTTCTCCATAGTTCAAATTGTTTTCCTGAGTGGCTGGACCAATTTACAGCTCCATCAACAGTGCATTAGTGTGTCTGTTTTCCCAAAGCCTGCTCAACATCTGTCAATTTCCTCTTTTGGCCTTTTTGCCAGTCTGATGGGTAAGTGGTAGAACTTCAGAGTTCTATAATTCCTATTCCTCAAATTATTAGTGACTTGAAAATTTCTAAAATATAATTATTGATAGCTTAAATTTCTTCCTTTGAAAACCGCTTATTTAAAGCCCTTGACCATTTATCTATTGGGGAATGGTTCTTAAACCTATAAATTTGAATCCATTCCATATATGTGTGTGTGTGTACACATATATATTCCATTTAAGGAAATATATATGTTTAGGATATGAGAACTTTAGTAGAGAAATCTGCTGCAAACGTTCTTTCCAATTGCCCATTTCCCTTCTAATTTTAACAGCATTAGATTTGTTTTTGTAAAAACTTTTAAGTTTTATATAACCAAAACTGTTTTATCTTCTTTAATTCTATCACTTGTTTCCTCATGAACTCTTTCCCTATCCATAAATCTTAAAGGGAACTTCTTCCTTGTTCCTCTAAGAGGAGTTTACATTTTAAGGGAGGGTATAAAAAATGTAAGAAGTTGGGTGGATACAAGATAGAGGGAAGGAGAAAGGCATTCTGCTCATAAGCCAATATATTTAGAGCTGAAAAGGACCTCAGAGGTCACTGAGTCCAGCCTTTTCACTTTACAGAGAGGGTAATTGAGTCCCAGAGAGGTTTAAGGTTACAGAACAGAACCAAAGAGAGTAGAAAAAAATATTTAACTTAAATCTACAGTTGTTATTATCAATTTTATTTTTTACAACAGGGGGGCAGGTAGGGGATATTGTAGATAGACCATTGGATTTGGAGTCTTGAAATCCTGAGTTCAAATCTGTCCTCAAATGTTTACTAGTTGTGTAACCCTGGGCAAACCATTTAACCTCTCTGCACCTCAGTTTCCTTTTTTGTAGAATGGGAATAGTAGTTCTTATTTCCCAGGGTTGTTATGATAATAAAAATGAGATAATATTTGTAAATCACTTTTCAGTCCTTAAAGTGCCATATAAATTCTAGCGATTGTTATTATATGAGAACTGTCAGATATAAAACATGAAGTTGGTTTCAGGTATTTGTCATATATTTATGTTATGTATTAATTGGTTTAGATGTGCTAGACTGCATAGTCCTAGAGAGTAGAAGCTGTTTCTCATTTCATCTTTGTATTAATGTCAATCAGTCAATAAGTATTTATTAGGCACTTACAGTATTCCAGGCACAGCGCTTGGTCTAAGTGTATGAATTCAAGGAATGAAATAATTGTTCCTCACTAAGCACTCACATTCTATTGTAACTGTCCTTGGCAGATGCATTAATAATAGTAAGTGCTTAATCACTGTCTATTGAATTGTGTTGAAAGGAAAGGAAAATGACTTGTTCAAAGAGTTCTTAAAGGAGTATAGATAGGAAAAGTGAGAAGTCATAGGTTTAAGCACTGCACTGATCCTGAGATGCTCAGGGGGCTTGGTAGAGAGTTTATTCTTTTCTCTCATGGATAAAGAGTCACTTAGAAAAGAAACTCTAAGGGCAAGAAAAGCACTCCTGCTCTGCTTGAGAAGAAAGTCTCAACTCTGTGAAAGAGGGAGGGGGATGGAGGACATGGAAGAGGAGCCTTGAACCCATGTGAAGGACCTCTGTCCAATGGTATCTATCCTCCAGACAGAGTGGCCAGTCAGTCCGAATCATCTTGACAGGGTAACTCGCCTCCCCTGGTTTGCAGTATGCTGAGGAGGGAGGCTTTCTCTGCCCATTAATTTCTCAGGTCCCATCTTGAACTTGGGGAAAACTAAGGAAACAATGAGAGTAGAGCTGATCACAGAAGTCAGGTATGACAGGCTGTTTTCTTCCTGAGTATGGGGTTTCTTTGTATCCTACTATATTTATGTCTAAACTCGAAAGGCCCTCTAATGTCTGACAGTGGTACTAGGGAAGCAGGTGGAGCTCTGGTCAGATACTGCTAAAACCCCTCCAGAGAGGAGAATGTGAAGAGCAAAGATCATCTGTACTTCTTACCTTGGAAATCAGCCTGCTTGTCCTACACCTAGAAAATACTTAGCCAGGGTAATGGGGAGTGGGACAGCCAGAGGTTTGAGAAGGTTGCCTTCAGATTCAAGCCAGGGAGTTCAGGGTGGTGGTTGTTGTACAGTCCTTCATTTGTGACCCCATGGACCATAGCACACCATGCCAGGCCCTTGTGTCTTTCACTTTCAAAGTCTGTCCAAGTTCATGTTTGTGGTTTCCATGACACTATCTATCCATCTCATCCTCTACAATCCCCTTTTCCTTTTGCCTTCAACCTTTCCCAACATCAGGGTCTTTTCCAGTGAGTCCCATCTTCTCTTGTGGCCAAAGTATTCTAAGTTTCAGTTTCAGTATTTAACCTTCCAGTGAATAGTCTGAATTAATTTCTTTAAGTATTGATTGATTTGATCTCCTTGTTGTCCAAGAGACTCTCAAAAATGTTCTCCAGCATTGCAATTTAAAAATGTCAATTCTGGGGGTGGTTAGGTGGCACAGTGAATAGAGCACCAGCCCTGAAATCAGACAGACCTGAGTTCAAATCCAGCCTCTGACATTTAACACAAAACTAGCCATGTGACCTTGGGCAAGTTACTTAACCCCAATTGCCCTACCTTCCCCCTTACCAAAAAAAAAAAAAAAGTGTCAATTCTGTGTTGCTCAGCTTTCCTTATAGCCAACTTTCACAGCCATACAGTGCTACCAGAAAAACCATAGTTTTGACTACATGGACATTTGTCAGCAAGGTGATGTCTCTGTTTTTTAGTATGCTGTCCAGATTTGCTTTCCTTCCAAGGAGCAAGCACCTTTAATTTCATGGCTGTAGTCTATGAAGTCTAACACTGGTGGACACTGCCACATTATAACATTTCGCCCAGGGAATGGTCATCCCAAGAGATCTTTAAGAAATGGACAGATTCTTTAAAATCAAAACTTCTCACTCTCCTCCCTCCCTCTTCCCTGTGAACCACTGGCTTGTTTTCTGAGCTCATAGGCATCTAATGTCTTTTGTATTTGCACACTTAACCCAGTCTCAGTCCTCAGTCTGCTTCTGTTTGAATCCTCCAGATAATTTCTGCATTTTCTGACCTAAAGCTTCAAAGGTCAGAAGTACCTGGACATCCAAGCTAGGAGATTTAGATTCAGGGTAAGGCCCTGCAGGCCCACCTGGGGGAAATAAACCATCTCCTTCAACTTAGGATCATACTATTTAGAACGGGAAGGAACTTCATTTTACAGATGTGGAAACTGAAGGTCAGAAAAGACAACTGACTTGCCTAAAGACACACTCAGTGTGCTTGGTATAGAGTCTAATCTTTTCTCTTTTAGATAGTCACATAGAGAAGAAACTATAAAAAATAAAAACTACCATTCTTCTGTTCACAGATCATAGGTACCACTTTGGGGAAAAAGGCTTAGGAGGGATACAGGGAAAGATAGAGTTACTGAGAAGGGGAGTCTTCTACCTTCTAAAGGGACTGCTAAAGGATCCTTCAGACAGAGACGATGATAAACTAGTTGGATTTCAATCTAGGCCCTTGGATCCCAAATCCTTTGCTCTTTCTGTTTTCGTATGCTTTGTGGCTGTCCTTGATTATTCCCCTTGGCCTGGGTGGGAGATATCACCAGTTTTCATTTGGCAGAACCAGGAGCTAAGGGAATGGCCTTCTTTGCCTCTGAGAGAGAATAGCATGGGGTAGCTAGGCCTCAGTGCCTTCTGGAGCTCTTCTTCCTCTTCATTTCCCATTTCCCTCCTACCCCTCCCAAGCTCCATTTGTACTGAAGAAGGTAGGATCTTCTCTAGCCCCTAGTCTGACCCCCAGAAACCAACCTAAGCTCAACCTGAAGCTGAGGGGGCTTTGGTTAGCCCCCTTGTCAAAGGCAGACTGCACTGCAGATGACTCAGGCCCCAGCTGTCACCACAGCAACCTGTGTCGCCTAGCAATGTCTGTCTCCCGGTAACAGCGGTCTCCTAGCAATGGGATATTTTTCCGGGCTCTGGCTGAAGATCTGTTAGTTATTTTTAGCTCAGCTGCAGATCAATAGGCAGCTGCATTTTCGGCTACTGGAGAAGATGCTGTTTGGGGAGGGGAGTGGAGAGGAGACTGGATTTCTCGTCAAAGGGGGAAAAACATTTCAGGCGACGGGAACATCTCGGATGAGTGTCCTGGTGGTACAGATCTGACTAGCCCATCAGCCTCAGCCAGACTGCTTTCCTTCGGGCCCACTGCACTGATAACTCAGAACAGGGAGGGGTGTGGAGAGGGGATTTAATTGGGTGTGAAAGGTACAGGAAGCAGAAATCAAAAGACTTGAGGAACAGCTGAGGAAATACTGAGTGACCGATTCCCTCCATGTAGCCTTGAGCCCATTTGCTGACTCAGCACAGGCTTTTCTTTTCCCCCTCCACCACTCCCTTCCCCACTCAGGGGCCAGGTCCATCCAATACTCTCATGAGTTCTTCAGGGCAGGGACACATTTCCTCAGAGGGGTTGGTCAGCCATGTTACATTGGTCTGGGGGCATTATGTCTGAGGCCAGGCCAACTCCATCAATATTCATTGTTTAGGCATCAGGGATGAGGAAGACCTGTGTTTTTCTGCCCAGGGGAAATAGCCCTACTCCCCAACTCTTTCCTCCTCACTGAGGGTCTAAGCTGCCCCATCCTGCTTTTTCCACTTCTCCCCACCTAGCCAAAGATTCAGGATGAAGAGATTTCTTGATTCTGTTTATCCCAGGAGATTCTGAATTTCCTCATTCTTTCTCTCCCCATCAGGATAAGGTCTCTGCTACCCAAAACATGAGAGGTCTGGTGGGAGCTGTAGGGTGAGGTCAGATTGCCAAATCAGAAGGACCTGCCTTCTCTAGCCTCTTCAGGATAAGGTCTGTTTGGCCTTTTACTTAGACCCTTACCTCAGCACTCAGAGACCATGCCCAGGTCTCAAGACAAGGCCTTGGACCACACTCTGTTGGGGGACTTTAGAAGAAAAGGTGCTTCCTGAGGGAGAAATTTGTATAGAACTTTCAACCACCCAAGAAGTAGAACACCCATATTTCAGGTAAGCTTTTTTTTTTCCTTCTTTCCAATCTTTAGTATTGTTTCCAAGTCACTCACAATCTGGTCAGCTATTGAGAAGGCTCTGCAAGAAAGTGTAATGCTTTTGAAGTCCATTCATTAATTGCTTCTGGGGACTCATTTCAGAGGGCAGTGTGGTCTTATGGACAATATTAACTGGATGGGAGTCAGGAGACCTCACAGACTGTGTGGTAGTATGAGGCCTCCAACATCTTGATTTCTCAGTTTCCCCAACTGGAAGGTTAGGGGAAAGTGAATGAGGTAATGTCTGAAGTACAGTACTTGGAATTCTTTGGAGATGTAAGACACAAAAACACGGGGGAGTGGTTTTGCTATGCTTTTTCTGTAATATTACTTCAGGGACCTTTAGGAGCTTCTTCCAGAAAAGGCCCTGGGCCAGCTTCATCTGCCATCCTCTGATCCTACTAGAGGGTCAATTTGGAGGTTCCCAGAACAATTTTCTTCCTTTTCTCCTCACTTCCCTGGTCAAGAGAGAGTCCTATCAGGTCAAGATAACTTAATTGTAGTCCTGATGAAAAGCAATGGGTTGATAAGGCTGCTTGGTATAAAGCAAGAGGGCAAGGTTCAGAGTCAGTTTTAGAGCTGGAAAGGGTCTCAGAGAATATAAAATCTGAACTCTAATTTTACAAATGAGGAAAGCACAGAGTAAAAAGGTAAAGTGATTCACCCAAGGTCACACAACAGTGAAAGAGCTGTGTCTAGAAATAATAGTGATAAATATTTCTATAGTAGTTTACAGCATACAAATTACTTTCCTTACAAATAAGCACTATTATTTTCCACACATTTTCCAGATGAGAAAGCTGAGTCTCAGAGTGGTGAAGTGACTTATTCCTAGATCACACAGATTAGAACCCGAGTCTTCTGATTTTCAGTCCATTGTCTTTTCCTCTGATCCTGACTTTGCATACTTTGACCCATAGGTAACTTTGGGTTCGTTGTCCTTGAATCTCACTTTCCTTATAAAATGGGCTTGTCCCAAAAGGACAAAGAGAATTGGATTCAGGGTCAGGGAGACCTTTGTACAAATTCCTCTGACACTTGGAACATGGAGGGTGTAATGGGAGCAATATCTGTTAACCCTCCAACCCCATGCAAGTTAGACTGGTTTTTTCCCTAAAACATAATGAAACGATCCTGGAGATTGATTGGCTCAAGGGGACTAATGGCTTAGACTATGGACATCACTTAGTTACCTGGGGACAAAACAGATATGAGAAGTTCCTGGTGCTGTCCTACACTTGGCTGGCAGAGCATAACAGGCAACTCAAAAACAAGGGAGCTTCTCTCAACTGTATGTCTATCCTTGTTGAATGTCCTTTTCCTGCCGTGGCTAAGCAAATCTCTATTTGCTAACTGTTGAATGATTTCCAAGCGTCTCATTTCACTCCAATATCAAACAAGCTACCAAGAGACTGGCCTGCCCAGCCCAGAACAGCTGGTTAGTTATGCCATACTGGCCTAGAGGCATTATAAGTCACATGTCAGGACCACACCTAACACTCCATCAAGGACAAGAGCAGTGAGTTCTACCTCAGAGTAGGCAACTGGTCTCCCCAACTTTCTCCTCTCTAAGTGGCCCTGGGACCCTAGAGGCAAATCACTTATTCTCTAAGTGCCCCAGGGAACTTTCTAAGACTCTAAGTTTTGGGAAAGTCACCCATTGACATCAATAGAGAGAACTGTCTCACTGGGAGTTTCTTATAATAATGGTATCACAGGTTCAGACTCAACTGCATCATGGGGCTATTGTAAGGAAAATCCAATGAGACGAAGCATATGGAAGGGCTTTGAAAATTCCTGTGTGGAAGACTTGTATGAACTGACATATAGTGATGTGAGCAGCAACAGGAGAACAGTTTATACAATAACAACAATATTGTAAAGACAAACTTAGGCATGATGATCAATGCAACCAAGCACAGTTCCAGAGAACTCATGATGAAACATGCTAGCCCTCCTCCAGATAGAAAGCTGACGGACTCAGAATGCAGATTGAAGCATATTTTTTGCTTTTTTTTTTTTTAAGATATGGCTAATTTGGGAATTTGTTTCACTTGAGCATACATCTCTGAGATTGGTTTTTGTTTTTCTTACCTTCTCAATAGGTTGAAGAGGGGGTTGTGGGAGGGAGAGAATTCAGATCAGAAAATAAAATAAAATTGAATTAAAAAAAAGAAAATTCCAATGTGCATTAAAATAGAATGTGAAAGGTTCCTGTGGCCCCACAAGATTCTCTCTAGGATTTTGTGATTTTTATCGTCATCCTCATTATCACAACATTTTAGATTTAGAAGGGCCCTTAGAGATCACCTGGTCCAAATCTTTTATTTAACAGAGGAAATTGAGGGTCAGAGAAATGAAGCAACTTGTCCAGTGTCACACAGGCACTCTATCACAAAACAAGGATTAAAACCCAGATCTTCTGACTTCATATCCTGGTGTCCTTCAGCTGCCCCCTCCAGTGCAGTCCTATTCACTCAGCATAGTGCTGTCCATGGTGCTTGGAGGGCCTTTCCTTACTCTTTGTAGTAGCCTTGAATGGCTCTTAGATGGGCCAAAACCATGGGACACACACTGTCCTTGGAATCAGAGAACCTGGGGTCTGCTCCCATCTCTGTGGCATTCACTGTCTTTGTCCCTTTGGGTAAGGCACCTCAGTTTTCTTATCTGTAAGAATGAGGGCACTGAACTAGAGAGCCTGTAAGAGCTCTTGTACAAATCCTGTGAACTAGAGGTGACATCACTTGTGAAGAATCACAAGGGAGATGTCAGAAGCAGAACTGAAACCCGGGTCCTCTGGCTCCATAGAATGGTGACAGAACATTTACGTGGCACATTTATTTTGGTCCAGTGCCTGGCACATGATAGGCTCTTGATAAATGCTTATTTCCTTCTTTCCTCCATGCAGAGGTCATCTGATTTGACCCTTACAACAACCTGGGTGATATTTCTTGTCTCTGTTTTACAGATGAAGAAACTCAGGCAGATCAAGGTGAAGTGACTGGCTCAGGGCTCCACATCTAGTAAGGGTCTGAGACAGGAATCAAACTCAGGTCTTCCTGACACCAACTCCAGCACTCTGTCCCTTTTGTCATCTAACTGCCTCTACTCTTCTTCTTCTTCTTCTTCTTCTTCTTCTTCTTCTTCTTCTTCTTCTTCTTCTTCTTCTTCTTCTTCTTCTTCTTTTGCTTTTTGGAGGGGAGAGGGCAGGGCAATTGGGGTTAAGTGACTTGCCCAAGGTCACATGGCTAGTAAGTGTGTCAAGTTTCTGAAGCCAGATTTGAACTCAGGTCCTCCTGACTCCAGGGCTGGTGCTCTATGCACTGCACCACCTAGCCGCCCCTGCCTCTACTCATTTATGAAATGCCCATGATTGATGTTGTGCTAGTGAGGCCATGCCTGGTGATGAGGAGAAGGAAGGGGACCATGAAGTAAGAGACTGCTAGAGTCACCAACTCATATCCCTGAAGGCAGCCCCTGACTCAAAGGAATACCACCAACACCTGAGTATGGCTTAATCCAACCTATCTGGGGCAGCTAGGTAGAGAGTGCCTGACCTGGAGTCTGGAAGAACTGAGTTCAAGTCCAGTCTCAGATGCTTACTTACTGGTATGTAACCCTGGGCAGGTCACTTACCTTCTGGTTGCCTCAGTTGCCTCATCTGTAAAGTAGGAATAACAATAGCACCTATCTTCTAAGGTTATTGTGGGGATCAAATGAGATAATAATTGTAAAGCCCATGATAAGTGCTGTATAACTGTTAGCTATTAATTAGCATTATTATTACCTATTCATGTTTAGTGTATTCAAAAATACCTGGGTTTTGCTTACCTAGATGGTACATCCGGGAAAGACTCTGACTTCTTTTGTGTTCCTCAGTATGAACCCCATGGTCCCTGACATCTGTGAGCTATCCATCAGCCTGGCTGATGTCTAGATTTCCAACTGAAAGTGACTTTAGAGGGCATTTAGCCCAGTCCTTTCATTTTTCAAGTGAGGAAACTGAGGCTCAGAGAGATTAAGTAATTTGCCTCACAGGTGGTAAATTGGTTCATCTGCCATGCAGGTAGAGCTGGCGATTCATACCCAAGTCCTGGCACGCCCTATCCAATATTATTCCTCCTGTACACGGCCATCCTTTCCCCAAGCTTCCTGGGAGCAGTTTCTGTGCAGTTTTATTCTCCTAAACCAGACATAGACAAGGATCCAGCAGATGGGAATGAAGCAAGATGCTTGTGTCTTCTCATGCCCTTTCTTGTATGAGCGAGTCTATCCACAAAATCCATTCGTATACTCTCTCTAGACCGGCTTGGTGTGTTTTGTCTCTGTTCCTTGAAATCTCAGACCTTACTTACTAGCACAGCTGTGTGCCATCCAGAGTGAGTGAAAACACATATGGTCCATCTTCTGAAAGGAGTGTACGATTCAACAAAAACCATGATCGAGCTCCTCTTCTGTACAAGGTCATGTTTTGGATATTGTACAGTCTAAGACATTCTGTGGACAGACTTATAAGAGTCCTTAACAAGAGTCAGTAGGCAAATAGGTTACAAGACAGAAGAAAGGGGGGTGGTCAGTCAGTGCTCTTGGGAAGGTGCTGGGATCTAGGAAGTTTTGTGTTTAGGCATGATAGTGCCACGGGAGACTTTTCCTTCTCTCCCACCTTGCTACCTGCTCATTCCCCTCATTTCACTGCAATGAGTCATGGTGTGATTTGGCATTGAGGCTGTGGATAGAATGAAGGGATAGTATCAATTGTTTAAATGGCAAGTTCTAGGCTGTTATTTCTTGCTGGCCTTCTCTATCCTCTGGGATACTAATTTTTATAGGCTACCCTCCAAAAATAAAATCTGTCTTAAACAAAGCCCTAATGGAGCTAGCTACAATAGAGTCTACCCATATGGTAAACTTTTTTTTTAAAGGGTTTATTTTTATTTTTTTGCCTTTTGGAGGGCAATTGGGGTTAAGTAACTTGCCCAAGGTCACACGGCTAGGTTTTTGTTTGTGTGTGCGTTAAAGTGTCTGAGGCCAGATCAGAACTCAGGTCCTTCTGACTCCAGGGCCAATGCTCTACTCACTGCACCACCTAGCTGCCCCCATATGGTAAACTTTTAATAAACTTTACTTTTCTTTGACTGAGAAGAAGAGAAAAAGAGAGAGAGAGGGAGAGAGAGCTCCTGACATCATGGAAAGAGCACTGTCCCAGATGTCAAGAAGTAGGAGAGTTATTATTTGGATTTAGAGGACATGGGTTTGAATCCTGACATGACACTTAAATGTGGCCTTGGGTAAGTCACAGCCTCTTTGAATCTCATTTTCCTCATCTGTAAGGATAATGACACCATATAAAGACAGTGATAACTCTATTATTCAGACCATAAGTTGTTGTGAGGAAAGCCCTTTGCAAACGGTAAAGCACTATCAAAGTATAACCTATGGTTATTATAGGATCTGGTATGGGCCATATCAACACTCCCTTTACCCCCTTAGAGTTGCTGAGAACATATTCTGGGGGCATTTTATTCAAGGCATACAGAATCATGGAATGTTTAAAACTATAAGAAGCACTAGGGACCTATTCCATCCTCCTAGATTTGTAGAACAGAAAACTGAGGCCCAGAGAGGTTAAATAACTTCCCTAAGGACACACAGCAAGTTCATCTAACAGGACCCAGACTAGAATCAAGGACTCCTGACTCCAAGTTCAATGCTCTTTCTGCTACTTACATTTTTGTAATGCTTCATATCAGCAAAAGAGCTTTCCTAGCCAAGAAGGAGAAACTAATAATCACATTTCTCTAAGACCTTAAGGATTATTATTATTAGAATTATTCCCATTTTGCAGATGAGGAAACTGAGGCTCAAACGGGGAATTGTCCCAGGGCAGTATTTGGTAGGGATGGGACCAATGCTGCAGTTCTTATGATTCCATATCCCACTTTATTCTGTGGTGATTCCTCCCTATAATCAAAACAAGATCAAATTCTTACTTTTGTTTCAAGAAACAAATGTAGAAGCAGATCAGAGAAGAGAAGACAATCATATGGGAAGTGGCTGGTAATGCTGGGATCAGAACATCAAAGTTCCCTTGGAATAGAAAGACTAGGCACAGGGTTCTGGAGGAGCGATGGATACCCCAGCAGGTTCCCAGGGTACCACATTTTGTTGCTTCATGTAAAGAAAGCAATTTGTTTATCTGGAAACCCCTTGATGTTTTATAATAATTGTCAGATGTTTAAAGTGTGTTTAAGAATCATCAAAAGTCCCATCTCAATGTGTCATGAAATCCTGCCTCTGCCTGGGAAGATAGGCAGTAGAGAGGAGAAGGAAGAAGGTGGGGGAGAGTAGTCCTCACCACTGTAGGGGGCCAGGTGGTGGAGGGGAGAGAAGTCTCCGGGGTTGGAGAGAGCACCAGTACACCTTGGGTGCCACCAAGCCCTAGGAAGTGCCTTGGATTTCTGCACATTCTCTGCTCAGTCTGAGGCAATGTCCCTTAGAGGCAGAACCAGTGATGGCTCATGGGCTTTGTGCTAGATAAGACAGGCAATGGTGTAATGAGGTCAGGTTCAGCTCTTCCTTCTGCTACTTTCAGGCCAGGGGAGAATAGGCAAATCACTTCCTTTCTTGGAGTCTCACTTTGCCCCCTTTATAAAATGGGTCTAATGGCACCTCACTATCCTGCTGGGAGAAAAGGGACTTTGTAAACCTGAAAGCATTATAAAATATGAGTGACTCTTGGCCCCCACTCCCTGCCTCCCCTTGAAGTTTGAAAATCTTGCTCCATATGTGTTAGTGCCCTGCTCTAACACTTGGGAGTCATAGATTATTAGTGCTGGAAAGATCTGCAGAGTTCACGTAAGTCAGAGGCATCAAATGAAGTCTTGTGGCCACATTTCACCCCCATCACTCCTGAGTGTGGCCCAAAACAGATTATGTAATTGGGAAATATTTAACAAAATAAATAAAAATGCAATTGAACATAGATAATGTTAATATTTCGTTTTCTAAGTCACTATGCAACAGCAGGGATCTTTGTGTATAGGTTAGTGGCCCCATTTCTATTTGAGTTTGACACCACTGATGTAAGTCACATGCTTTCATCTTGTAAAGGAGGACACAGGCCCAGAGGGGTTGTTATTTGCCCAAGCCTTATATCTCTTTCCTGAATGTTTTTTGTTTGTTTGTTTGTTTGTTTTTTGCTTTTTGGAGGGCAATTGGGGTTAAGTGACTTGCCCAGGGTCACACAGCTAGTTTTTGTGTTAAGTATCTGAGGCTGGATTTGAACTCAGGTCCTCCTGACTCCAGGGCCGACGCTCTAATCACTGTGCCACCTAGCCGCCCCATCCTCCATGTGTTCTTCATACCAAAAATAAAGATCTGCCTACCCTAGGAAGTAGAATTTGGGAGGACCCACGATGAAAAATATTCTCCACCTCCAGGGAGACGACTAATAAACTCTGAATACAGACTGAAGAATGCTTTTTTCATTTTCTTTATTTTTCTTGTTTTTTGTGCAACATGATGAATATGCAAATGTGTTTCACATGACTTCACAGGTATAATTGATATCATATTCTTTGCCTTCTCAATGGATGGGACTAGAGCTGGAGGAAGGGAAGAATTTGGAACTCACTATATAAAAAAAAATGAATGTTAAAAAATAAAATGATTAGGGGTGGCTAGGTGTCGCAGTGAGTAGAGCATCGTCCCTGGAGTCAGAAGGACCTGAGTTCGGATCTGGCCTCAGACACTTAACACACACAAACAAAAACCTAGCCATGTGACCTTGGGCAAGTTACTTAACCCCAATTGCCCTCCAAAAAAAAAAAGCAAAAAAAATAAAATAAAATGATTAAAAAAAAAGAAAGTGGAATTTGGGCCATTAAAATGTGTGTGTTTATACAAAATGTTCCCCAGTGTACCTATCTGGACTAAGCTATAGATCTCTGCAGTGTTCAGTTCTTCACTCTGCCCCTCATTGTGTTGACCACCAAGTCAACTGCTAGTCATATCTACCCTTAGTCCTGTTTTGTACGCTGTCTCGTGGTGTATAAATTGGAAAGTACTGTCGACGTGTGGACCATTATGCTCTCTGTTATTGTTGGATAGGACGTCTTCTCTGCTGGTCCCACATTATGCCAGGGGGAAGGATTTTCTGTTAATGTCTAAGAGCAGAGGTGACAAAATGTGGAACAGAAGCTGATAATTTATTTATAGAATCAAAGTGCTCAGGCTGGGAAAAGGTCATCAAGAGGTCATCTTATCTATCCCCCTACCTTTCAGCAAGACTAAGCTTTCCAGACAAGGGAGTATTTAGTCTACTTTTGAAGAGTCTTGGAGAAGGAGACACCCCCAACCTCTCCCAAGAGTCTTCTCCAGTGTCTAAGAAACACACATCTTGGGCTGTTATGTCCTAATAGCTAACCTGGCCCCCTTATAGTGCAGCCTAAGGATTCAGAATCCTATGGTAGGAGGAATGCCCATTCATTCAATAAACACTCATTAAGGGCTTATTTTGTGCAGAGCCCTGGAATAATTGCTAGAGGTCAAGCAAAATTCAGATAAGACCTAGTCTCTGCCTTAATAGAGCTCATTATGGAGGATCAGACACAAATACAGATTAATATAATTTGTTATAAATATATAAATGTTAGCTAGAAAGTGCATTAAAAAGGTGCAAAATCATGGTGAAGTCTAAGGGGTAAGGTTGGTACTGACATGACAGAGGGGAAGGGAAGGGGGAGATGGACAACGGCCTCCTAGTATCCCATATACCTCCAGGTATATCATAGGACTGCAGGCAATCATGCTATAGTTAGTGAGATTCTTGGGTACAGTTCAGTCCCGGGGGGCCACTTAGACAGCAATGCCTCTTGACTAGGACGCTTTTAGGGTCCTTGGCCTAACCCTGTTGTAGACAGAAAACACTCAGCATAGTTACTGATTACCTGGGGTTGGAGAGGTTGGGTACTGGTGAAAGGAGGAAAAAGAGGCCTTGGAAAAAGATGATAGCAACGGAAATGACAGCTACTGGTAAAAGAAAAAGGGAAGCTGGGCTTCTGAGGGAAAGGGTCAGCCTCAGCAATAGTACTGCTCTGTTTTTAAGAAGGGAGTTAGAAGGGGCGGCTAGGTGGCACAGTGAGTAGAGCACCGGCCCTGGAGTCAGGAGGACCTGAGTTCAAATCCACCCTCAGATACTTAACTCTTCCTAGCCATGTGACCTTGGGCAAGTCACTTAACCCCAATTGCCCTGCCCTCCCCCCTCCAAAAAAAAAAAAAAAAAAGAAAGGCATTAAGAGGCAAGGATTTGGATCTGGATCCTGTCTTACACTGGATATTCAAGACCAAGTCACCAGCTCAACCTCAGTTTCCTCAACTGTAAAGTGTGGATAATGTTACTTTGCATAAAACCTCACAGGACTGTTATGAGAAAAGTGCAGTGTATGTCTTAAAACTTTGCATAATACTGGCACTTCGCCCTAGGATCAACACCTCGGTTCTCCTGGGATATGTCTGCCTATAATGAGACCTGATTGTCTAGGTGTGTGTGTTGGGGGAGGGGATGAGGGGAAGGGAGGGTTAGGTATTGGTCCCCTTGTCCCTCCCCAGGGACTTCCCTAACTGAATCATGTGAAAGGGCTCCCCCTCACCTCTCTGGGATATCCAGTAGCTGAGAAACAAGGACAGGCTCCATTTGTTGGTCCTACCCTTGCCCCTCCTGGTCCTCTTCACCCAAGGGGAGCCTGTGGTCCCTCTGGGCCAGAGGGAGAAGCAGGAAACTTGGTAACAGCAGCACTGACGTCTCCGTTTATTTTGAGCTCCAAATAATTAGCGCTTTCTGAAAAAACCTACCACACTTGCTGGCCTGACCAAGGAAAGGAGGAGGAGGAGAGCATCTGCAAATGCAGATTCTGCCATGAGGGCCAGGTCCTGAGGAGGACTGTTGGGGATGGAGCTTATAGAACTTGGCTGGCCCCTGGATTCTCCAACCTCAGCTCCCTCCCCACATGTCCTAACATGGGCCTTTTAAGGTCTTTCAGTTAAGGTCTGTCAGGGTGTCCTAATAATGGGGCTGTTAATGAAGGAAGCAGAGCAGTTAGGGGAAAAGAATGCTGGCCTAGGAGTCCTTGAGGCCGAGTTGTTTCCCTTTGCTAGGCCTCATTTTCCTCATCACCAAATGGGGAAAGCAATCATAGGACCTTAGACTGGAGTTGAACTGTAATGAATGGATGGAACTGAAAAGCTGAATCAGGAAGAAGAAATCCCAGCCATCAGGGAGAGCATGAGCAAAACCAGAATGGCTTAGGGTGTTCATGGCAGAGAGCAATTAGTCCACTTTGGCAAAGCAGAGAATATAAGTGAAAGTCATAAAACTGAAAGCCAGAGGGAGCCTTGAAGCCCTATCCTTTTCTGCTCTACCCTCCCCCCACTACCTTATTTTATACAGATGGGGAAACTGAGGCTCAGAGAATTAAGTCACTTGTCCAGGGTCACCCTAAGTATCTGAGGTGGGATTTGAAATCAGGTGTTCCTGACTCTAGTCCAACACTATCCAGAGTGAATTGGGTTTAAGGCTTCGTCATAGATTGGCCAATAAGTCTCTGGCCCTCCTAGTGATAAGGGAAAGGTAATAGGTTCTACCAGGGACCCTGATCACTATCAGTGACCAGAAACCCTGCAATTCAGTCTGGAAAGAATTCAAGCAAACTTGGAAGCTGAGATTGTGAAAGTTTATTGTTATGCTGTACAGCACAGCAGGCAAGAGTTCTTATGGAACCTGCAAACTTACAGAAATCACAGGTATAGTTTTAAGGAGTCAAGACAGTAAATTAGGTGTCAATTATGCTAACTTGGTGAGTAAGGGTGGGATTAGGGAGGAGTTAAGGAGTGGTCAGTGCTTAAAGGAACATGCACTTTTAATATCAACTGCTAAGGTGTATTGCCCATAATTCACTGGGAGATAGCCCAAGGGGGGGGACTACCTGGAGGTGTGGTCACGGCCAACTGAGGAGTGCCCAGTCTGCCACCCTCAATGTCATGTTTGACAAGATGGATGATGGGAACCAAGGCCAATGGAGACACAGTATGGGTATAATTGGCTAAAGAGTTAACCTATAGATAGGGCACTGAAGGATTCATGGTGCAGCTGGCCACTCTACTAGGGGAGATAACATTTGCCTAAGCTAAAATGTTTATAGATAGTTTAGTGAAAGGTTCATATGTAGCTTGTTATTGTTCCAAGCAGAGATAAACAGTTCTTGAGTTGTTGCTGGGCAGAGTGCTGGCAGGGGGAAGGGGCAGAGTTAATGCCCTCAGGCTGGGGAGGGGAAGTGTGATTTTACAGACGTAGATCCCAAAGCACCCCATTTACAAACTGATGTTACAAACTGATATTACAGACATAAACTGATGTTACAAATATATATATATATATATATATATATATATATATATATATATATATATATATATATATATATATATATATATCCCAAGCACCCCATCATTAGCACAGAGTGAATGTAAATACTAAATAGTAACTGTTTCTCTTATGGCCAGGAAGCCTGAGGGTCTTCTCCCAGTTTGATTTTTTTTCTTTCTGTATTAAAAGGGCCACCTCCTTGATTAACTTCTTAAAGAGGCCTATTCACTGAATAGGCTTTACTTCACTCAAAGGGAGAACCTTAGCCTACTAGGGCCAGGGTCTCCCAATGCATGCTGGGCCATTCCCATTCGTTCTAATGAATATCTGGGCCTTGGACCCAGATGGCTCTGGGAGAAAGTGAGACTGGTAGCCTTGCACAGCCCTCCCTCCCTCAAATCCAAGTCGACTGCAAGTCACGTCATCATTGCTCTGATGCCCTGGTCCTCTTCGAGAATGAACAAATGCAACAACTGACTCTACCCACTTTGCTATGTACACAGCTTTTTTATCTGGACCCTGCTTATCTGGAAGAGGTGCCCGTGAGGATCAAAAGTGCTAATGGGTGTGAAAGTGTTACCTAATCTGCAGTATTACTAGGCTCCTGAAACTCTGCCCCCGACCCCAGGCTCCTTTGTACAAAGAAGGGTTGGGAATAGATACTTGATTTCTAAAGCTAAGATAACCTTAAAAATATTGATGGTACAAATGCCAATGGGAGATCAAAGGTGGGGAGTATTCCTGGGATAAAGTAGGGGAGGGGGTGTTGAGGAAACTTTGGAGCAAAAGAGAGGAAGTAAAACCTATTTTCATGCTTAAAGAAATTAAGTATTTAGGATAATTGCTGGAGCTTGAGAGAATATACCCCTCTTGCCCCAAGGATTTGTGGATCTATAGGAATAGCAATGTGGCTTAGACTCCTTGGGGGTTGGGGAGATTTCAACCCTGTACAGGTTCTTCTTTATCAAGAGTGTCTGGTCTCTTACCCTAGCTTACTTCACTCTCAGTGAGGTCCTTCTTCCAGGTCTAACCACCCTGAATCTTTGACTTGTGACATCAGTTAAGTCCCTGTACTTCTCTGGGCCTCAGTTTCCTCATTTTTAAAAATGAGAGGATTAGACCAAATGACCTTGGAGTTTCCTTCCACCTCTAAATCTGTGACTTAGTGACTTATGCTCCAACCTTTGCCTCTCTTGCAAGTCATAATTTCACTCACGGTGTCTCAGTTCCGTGGGGCATAGGCCCTCAGGCACCCTGGTTCACTAGCTAGTATCAGGGTCCCTCAGTTCTACCAGCTGCAGCCAAAGACAAAGGATCAACTAACTCCCCTGGCAGTATGCAT